>CM050409.1:30712954-31080454 GCA_027580255.1 Therioaphis trifolii | reverse complement strand
GGGACGAGAATTCGTTCGTACGACACGGTCCAAAACGACCGACGTTGCGGTTTCACGGAAGCCGCGGCCGGCAATCGGTTCAGCTGCCCCGTGGGCTTGACAGAGATCGACCGCGGCCGGTCGTGTTTAATTTAAATTGCAAAACAACACTACGTTAAACGCGGGCTCGTGCACTCGGTACGGCTTGGCGGTGTGTACGTCTCGGGACCGCGTACAGTACGCCATCGATTCGCACAGTCGTCGTCGTCGTCGTCGTAGAAACAACAGCGTCTTGTAAGTATCGTCATATTCACTTCGAATTGAGTTTCGTTCGAAAAATTTTGTTTCTTCAAAACGAATCGAAAACAGTTGTTTACTCGTATTCACGTAGAATTGAAAAGACTCGAAGTTTCCAAAAGATTCGAATGTAAGGTTTCGTTCGATGTCATTCTACTTCAACACGCAGTTGTATACATAAATGTTCTTCACTTCAAATTGAATCTCGTTGGAAAATTTTTTTTTCTTCAAAACGATTCGAAATCAGTTGTTTACTCATATTCACGTAGAATCGAAAAGACTCGAAGTTTCAAAAATATTCGAAACAGAGGTGTCGGTCGATGTTATTCTACTTCAACACGCAGTGTATACATAAAAATGTTCTTCACTTCAAATTGAATTTCGTTCGAAAAATTTTTTTTCTTCAAAACGATTCGAAATCAGTTGTTTGCTCATATTCTCGTAGAAGTGAAAAGTATTTACTTACTCAGTATCGTCAGGTATTGTCTCAAAAACAACACGACCGCTCCGAAACGTTCGCGTCTCCCGCCCGCTCTTTAACGACGCTTCTATAGAAATCGTCACGCGCATATTTTGTACGCGATCCGTGTGGATTCGCGTGACCGTTTTCGATATCCGGTGTCGGCGTCGGTCGCACGCGAAATAAATAAATCTACCAAACACGAATCTTTGGCGAATAAAATTGAGAAATAATCGTTTTTCTCGCACACGCTCGACTCGCATGGATCTTTATGACCGTTTCCGGAATTCGTACTCCGCCTCTTGCCGAAAACGAGGTTTGTACAAAAAAAAAAAAAAAAAAAAAAAAAAGAAAACACGGTAAAACAACAAGCCAAAACCGTCGCCGTTACATCGCACGTGTGTGTTGAACAGATATATTTTACGTAAATCCTTTAGATGCCTTTCAACTGATTCGTAATTTTCGAACACGTCTTCCTTTTGAACGTTTCGCTGCGGGAGTAGGTAGTTGTAGTACGCTGACCGATGCCATTTCCGTCTCTGTCACGCACAGCACCGCAGAAACCGAGTGTTCTGGTGTGGCGAGCATAAACTTGAAAAAAAAAACTTAAAAAATAACGCGGCCGTCGTGCGATACGATTTTGTACATTTTTGTATTCGTTCCGGGCTTGCCCACGGCACCATAAACACCGCCGGATGGTGCTTAAAATGTTCGTTTTATTTATTTATTTATATATTTATTTATTTATTTATATTTATTTATTTTTATTTATATATATATTTATTTTTTTGACTTCACTAAATCGCCGCCGTGATATCGCGCTGCAACACAGTACATCGGTCATTCTCTCGGAGCCGCTTGGTATGAGAGGGATTTTAAGTTTTGTGGCGTTGTTCGTTTTAAATGTATTTTGACCCCACGCACAAACCCACAACGATCCATTGATCACACAGTGATCGTATTACAGTTCCTAAAAATTTAAAATTTCCCTCAAACCTAGAGTTTTGGATGAATTCACCACAATGACTAAAAAATACCTTCATATTGTGTTGGCAAAAAAAAAAAAATCGGTTCCTTTTGAGTTTAAAAAAATTAACCCCCTCCCCAAATCATCCCTTAAGGTTAAGAAAAACATAACGTTTTCTTATCGTTTAAGATTTCTCTAAATAATAAGAGAAACTTTTATATTATCATGTATTTTAATTTTTATTCCTTTTTGGGTGTGCATTTGATGCATTCGCTGTCACACGATTATTGAATCATTCTGTACCGATATATACATATGCAAATGTATATTTTACATATTATCATCAGCTAGAGTCGGGGTAAGAGGTTAAGAGAGATATCGCGTGGGTGTCGCACTGCTCGCGAATGACCGACGCGTTGACCGACCGCCACTGTAGTACGGTCCGTTCCGTAAGACTTCCGGACCGTGACCGTGCGCACTCGAGACGACGCCAAAAGTCTGGGCGCCAGAGCGAATTCAGAATATATTTGCGCGGTAGTGGACGCGGCAAGAGCTCTCGCGACGATCACCCGTCCGTCGTGCAAATATTATAATGCGCGTATATTTTATTTATATAATATTATAATAAAATATACGAATACGCGTCAACGGCTAAAACAACAGCGGCGGAGGTGACGAACACTACTGCGGGACGGTGTGCGCGCCCTCGAGCGAAACGTCGTAACGAGACCGGGGTGAAAGCTTTTGAAACCGCCCGGGGCCGTCCGCGGGCCCCGCGGAGGGGGAGACGTTGCTCGCGTCGAAGTCGAGTGGGCTGCTCTTCGCGGTGGTCCACGCGCTCGTCCCGGCGTGCGCGGGATGCTGCGGGAGGAGGAGGCGGCGGCGGCGGTGGTCCGCGCGAGCGTTTTTATCTCTCGGTTTCGCCGAGGACGTTACGACCGCCGGGGAACGAAACGGTTGAAAAAAAAATAAAAATAAAAATGAATAACAATAATAAAACGAAAAAAAAAAAAAAAACTTCGCGCCACACGCGTCTTGTATTTATCGGCCGCACGTGACGTGCGCTTTACGGCAGATTAGCGCCGCCGCCGCCGTCAATGCCGAACGGACCGCGCGCGACGCGAATACGCAAACACGGAGAGACGGACGATATTTTATGCAAAACATACGCGTGTTTCGGTTTCTGTGTGCACACAAACGTGTGTGTGTGTGTGTGTGTGTGTGTGTGTGTGTATGTGTGTGTGTGTGTGTGTATGGGTGTGTTTGTGTGTGTGTGTGTGTGTGTGTGTGTGTGTGTGTGTGTGTGTGTGTGTGTGTGTGTGTGTGTGTGTGTGTGTGTGTGTGTGTGTAATATAATATTCACGTGCACGTGTGTGTACGCAGCAGATTTCTTTTCGCTCGCGAGACGACGGCAAACGCATTATTATATAACCTTTACGCGCGAGCGATCGGAGTGATGAAAAAAATAAAAAGCAAAAAAAAAAGGAGAAAAAAAACTTCAGGCCGGACGGTATAGTCAATAGTGTGTACACGACCGTACCGTGTAGACGGCCGTGCGCGAGTTTTCTCGCGACCTTTTGTCCGGCGAACGGACCGTTTTAAATCAAATCCGTCGCGCCGTACAATGGTATTACACGACCCACCCGCGTACGCGTGGCCGACCCCGATTTCAGAGAGACCTGTAAAAAACCGACGGTCTTTCGGTCGGATCGCGTTAAAAAAAAAAAAAAAATACGAGTTTTACCGCTACGACACTGCTGTGCGAATCGACGAACGGCACGACGACAGAGAACGATCGTCGAGCGCTCGTGTTCGGCGAACGTTTTCGAATAGAAAAAAAAATAATGAAAATAACCCCCCCCCCCCAAAAAAAAAAAAACCGTTTTAAAACTTCCCTCTCGCGTGACGCGCCCGCACCACATTTCGTTACCGCGTAACAGTGGCACGGTTATTCCGTCGTTTTCGAAATCTGTTTTTGCGCACGTATCATTTCACGTTTCACGTACGAACCGCGGCGGAGTGTATTGTCGACGAAACGAAACAATGTTACCGTCGGGTAAAAACTACAGTTCGGTTCGCGTTTAATTTATTAATAAATAATTATTTATTCACCGAATCCCGAATTACGAGCTTGAAAGTATTAAGCATCGCGAACGTAGATATATTTATTTACGTATTTCTTTTTCTTTTTTTTTTTTAACCAAAATTAGTATGGTTGGAGGACAAAATGATTCCCGGTTAAGTTGGAAACGTTTCCAATTAAGCACGTCATATTAAAAAGTGTAATCCACTCTAAAAGCAAAACTTTTTATTTTTAATGATTTATGTTACGTTATTGTTTATTAGAATAATGGAAAATTTAAAAACGAGCACGGAAAAATCCCCTTAGAGAAAAAGTAGTTTTTATAAAAACTTAATCAGAAAAAAATTTATTTTTTAGTTTTAAAATTAAAATCTCTCTATGAAATAATAAGTATTAACTTTCTTTTTTCGTCACTGCCTCCACCCCTCTCGCACTCTCTACTTTTCTTTTTCTCTCTCGCTCTATTTCTCACCCTCTTTCCCTCGTGTGTACAGTTTGATATATAAATATACGGCCGTACCGTGGAAGGGTAACGATTATTTTTATATTATTTTTTACATCCAGCCATCTACCGCAGCGAAACGAGTGCACAACAGATGTGCAAATTAAAAGACCATTTTTCACGTACACCATTCAATGTCGGTTAATCATAAAAACATGTACACTGGTCGACTAAGGAGACTGATCAAAACGGATTTTGAACAGACTGCGGATCTAAATTCCGAAATACAAAACGCGCACATCTTTATTTAATAAAGTGCACGTGAGTTGAAAAAAAAGTAATATTAAAAAATATCACAAGTATCGCGCTGGAGTTTGTAGCGTGATCGTACAGCGAGAAACTTTAAGGACCAACGAAAAGTGTTGACAGTCGTCAAAACTTTTGGTCATTTTCGAAAACAATTTCGGTACGTATTTTGATACTCGGAAAAATCTATGTCGTTTAAGCTTATATTCGGTTCGAGTGAAAATACGATACGTATAAAATCGAAAAACAAATCAAACTTTTTAATTTTTCAGCACGGTAGAAGATGAAATATTATATGATTTTTATTTTTTATTTTTTTGTACTTTTAAAAGTAGGTATATACGTTGTGAAACGAAAATCTTCGAGGTTTTCATTCGCGAAATAAATTGTCTGAAAACTTCACGTGAAATCAACCGGCGTAGGTTGCTGCGGGAGAGGGTTTCTGGCACTTCTTCCGTCTACCCCGGGTCAAAAAAAAAAAAAAAAAAATAAAACTTACTAATTGCAAAGGGTACCGCGATAATTGCACTTTGGAAATATTTTTTAACAAAACGTGCTCCAAAAAAGGTCGTGAGCTTAATGTAGGTGCAATTTATACACATAAAAAGAACAAAAGGAAACCGTGTGAAAGTGTTAGTCTGCGTCAGACAGTAGATATAACACCGTGTGTAAAACGTGCGTTTTAGGGTTTTATTTTACGTGTTCCGGGATAATTCTCGCCTTAGCGATTCGGAACGTACGACCACCGTCGGTATCGCAGAACAATGCCGGAATCGCGTTTTCAACTCTGGCGAGAAAAATTATTCGGTAAAACAATCGTTGTATTTCGTGTCACGACGATCAAACGGTTTACGGACCTTTTTCGCCGGGTATGATAACGACTTTTTACCCTGACAAAACTACTGTTTGAACGTCGATAAATTCATTGTTTCGCAGAAAAACAGCGAATTCGCGAGAAAAATCAAGCCTTTGCAACCGTTTCGACGAACGAGTCTCGGCGCACAGGAACCCAGTATCAATCTCCTCGACTATCCGTACGGTATAAAACACACGTGGTGTAACGCACGGCCTAAAATACTGTGTGCCCTGAATTACAAATTTTTATATTACTATTATTATTAAAACACGTTTTTAGTTTCGGTTGTACGAATATCAAACATTTTAGAATTCCGACAAAACCGTGTTCTCATTTTTTCATCTCGTTAGAAATCGAGTTCCGGTGTATTTCATTTTGAGTTGTTTCATAATAATATAACAATTACTAAAATATTTTGGACTTGTACCGATTTAGTGTATTTTATTCAAAACGTCATATAAATAATATAAATGTGTAGGGTAAGACGTGGTTATAAAACGAGTGGGTTTGGGCACTGCTATCTCACAGGTTTTTTTTTTCAATATACATTTTCAAAGAAAACAATAGAATATTGAAAAAATGTGTCCTCTGAAATCTGATGTATTTTATATCCTCGTCCGACTAATGTTTTATTAGTCGGTGGTCAGTAACACGTTTTGTGTTACTGACCACCGAGTGTCATAACACGATCGGAGCTCACCAACGGGTGATTTAATTACGTCCGCGGAACGTTTCGCGCTCCAACGTAATGTCGATTTCCGTCAACGGTTCGGCGTAACGCGCGCGGCACGTCAAACACCGGTCATAAAATGATAATTATAATAATAACAATAATAATCAGATCGGTATGCGTGTTTTAAATCGGGAATATTACACGAGGTTAATTTAATGAAGACCTACCCTACCTTACCCGTCTATCGACCTACCTACTGACTTCTTACTCTTTCCGTCGTCGCCCGGCGTAGTGTGCTCGAGAAATATTTCGCATTGTTTACGCGTTCGACAAAAATTAGCTGCGAACGTCATACGTTTGCATGTCGCGTGCTCGGAATCGATAGCCGTGCGGCGGCGCGGATAATTTCAACACGACGTCGTCGTAAGACGTACGGGTAAGGCCGCACAGAACGCCACCACACGTGCTATGTTCGCGATTGAGAATTGCGTACGCCACGTTTTGTTCTTAGCCCACGTTGCGACGCGTCGCCGAGTGTTTGACATTGTGTGGCTTTATTTAAGTTCTTTATAGTGTCACTATAAATTGTATTATGAAATTATATATAATGAAAATATATATATTGAAGTAATTATTTGCGTGAACGCCGAGCCCCTCGAAAGTCCGGGTCTCGGTACCACGGGTCCGTCTGACCCTCCCCCACCCCCTTGTGGGGGCCCTGCTTAGCGTGTTGTGTGCGGCCTCACCGTATAGTGAACATAGCGTACAAATCATACATAACCTGTTTCACTCCACCAAGCTTTCAAAGACGAGAACACAGCCGCAATCAGCATATTCTTCACTAGCATAAAATTAAATCACCCATTGTAAACACCCATTTATGTAAAATTGTACCAAATGTAATGTACCTATGTAAAAGCTCTTTCCTGGTAAACTTTACCAAATTTAGGCTAAAAACATTTGTTGTTGAAGCCGTAATAAACCTTATAAAAAAAAAAAATCATACATAGTATAGACGCAGCATAGCTTTTTGTGTGGCCTCGCCAGCAGTCGTTATCACGCGGCCGACGCGAACGACGGGCCCCGGACGGTTTCGGGGGCGAACGTGTTGTTTTACGACGATCGGCACCGATTCCATTGTCTAATGCCAAATACGTCGAAAACGACCCGTGCATTCGTATGGAAATCGATAATAACCAATGTTTCGTCGTTTATGATTTCGTATTTTATTTTTTTTTGTTTTTTTTTTTTTTTTTTTATTTAAGTCGTCCTGTTTTTATTTGTTTTCGGATAGACGTTTACTCCCAACGACGTCTAAAATCATTTTGTTTTTTTGCATTTATTTTACATATAAATGGATGTACGGATTTTTTTTTCTGCGTGTGGTTTTTTTGTTTTTTTTACGTTTTAAGCCGTTGCGCGTATAAATGGTTTTTAAAACAAAAGGCGATAAAAACGAAAACGTGCCAGACTATAAGTGAATCTATGTTTATTTTGTAATCTATATAGTCCCGACATGTTAAATTTACAGCTCGAAACAAAACAAAAAAAAAAAAAAAATTGGTTTTTTTTTCACATACGTAGTACATTTTTTTCACATAGATTTTATTTCCGACGGTTTCAGGAAGCTACGCCGGTATCAAATAGATGCAAATCGAATACAATCGAATTTTTTAAACAAACCAACGGCTTTCACTATAATATACAACTCTCATGCGCGAGAAATGTAAATATTATTTCTGTGTACCTACTTGATGCAATATTGTAAATATTTTTATTTTTATTTTTTTTTGTTTTGTTTTTTGAAAGCTGTCCAAAATGATTTTCACAAAATACTCAAAACACAAAAATATTTTAACGCGTACTTTGTATTTTTCACACGCGTTTCAGATATTATTCGATGTACACGCGTTCGTTTATTCTTCAGTGCACATCTTCAATCCAATTAATATCGTAAATTTGACTGCGACGACGGATCTCGGATGTCGGAATCGGCTTTTCCGGTTTTATTTTCATTTCCGACGACTTTTTATCCAAAAAAATCGGCCCCGACGTACGAGTATAACAGCAATAGGTATTTCGATCGACTCTGGACGAATATTTATTCGACAGGTTTTACCGGCCGAACCCGCACGCGGTCTCTCGGCGTTTTCTCGATCGCTCGTGTACGCGTCCGTGTGTGCGCGCGGGTGTGTATTAAACGATAAGGCCGGCGGCGTGAGCCCCGTGTGGGTTTCTATTTTCTGTTTTTTTTTTCGCCCGCCGAAGAAACGCCCGTTGTACAACGAATCCACAACAATATTATCGTCTCCGAAACTCCACATTATGGTGTTATTGTTGTCGGTTGTTACCGCTGTCATTGTCGACTTTTTCCGATCGGCCCGGAAATTCGTATATAAACGCGCGCGCGCGCGCGCAGAGGGAGCGGGGAAAATTCGGTTCGCCCGCCCGGCACGACCCTGCAGCCGACGTACGACGCGTACACTCGAGCACCTTTGATTTAATTACCGCGTGGGCCGGAGTCTTATCCGCCACGCACGCCGAATACGCTTTTGGGTTTGGTCAGGCCGAAGAAAACACTATTTTCACTGGATGATTCAGACCCTACGACTTACGATTCGGCCGTTTTCCAAAACACGCACATTACACGCGATGATTTAGCCGAAATCAAGCGCGCACTCGTCGACAAAATATCGAAAAAAAGTCGACAGTAATAATATTCGTCTTATCGTTTGTGATGAATATTGTTCGACTTGACGATTTAGATCATAGGTTCTTAACCTTTTTTAGATCATGGACCCCTTTCAAGTAAAAGGTATAATCACGGACCCCCTCCCTACTTAAAAAAAAACAATTTAGTTTTTCATTTTAATAAATTTCAATGATAATACAAAAACTTTAAGTTACATAGTTATTGACATAGTGGATACATAAGAGAGATTTTACGGTTTTGAGTTTATTAAAATTTTAGAGTTTAGACTTCAGTGGGAGGTTTGTTGTTGTTTCGATAGAATTATTTTCTTGAAATCTGGGACTGTATTGGACAGCACAACACGCATATCATCCTTGATGTCCAATCGGTTTCGCGATTTTGTTTTTAGTGTGACCATTGAAGAAAATCCAGACTCGCAGTGATATGTAGTGGCGAATGGAATCAAAAATTGCATTGCCCTGGATACAGCTCGAGGATAGCCCTGCGTCAATGTACACCAAAATTCGATTACATTTTTGGTTTGAAAATCTTGACGCGCCATTTCTTTCGATCTTAAATCAATTAATTCATCTTTTACCAGGTCTGAATCGTAAATTGAATTTAACAAAAAAACGCAAATCAGTCCATGGACCACCGGTTAAGAACCCCCGATTTAGATGATAACTTTTTTCTCTTGAATCGAATATCATACGACCGAGCGGACACCAAAAAGTCCATTCCTCGTCGGGCCTTTTCGCTGGAATCCACAGTTGAATTTCAGTCGATTGCCTACTTGTAACAATCGCATTTTGACGTACGTTTTGTACGCGGCGCACGACTGCGTGACTCGGCGCAAGCGTCATTCGAAAGTAGGGATCACACGCTGTTTGATGTACACGACGAAGAAGAAGGAACACCAAAAAGAGAGCCGCTTTGTTTTTGGGAAATTTTTAAATATTCACCGAACACTCAGAAGAAAACGGTACCGTTGTAAATCGCTCGTGTCAGTGGCGTATATTGGGGGTGGGGGCTAGTGGGCTACAGCCCCCTCCCCCCGAAATCTCTCAAAATACTTCGAAATCAAATTTCAAACGTTTGTTATATTTTAATGGTGCTTTATGTTTATTTAGAATTTCATCCGACGGCAAATATAACCGTGGTGAGACGTTGACCGTGGTCTCTAATATTATTTTTATTTTTTTGGATATTCTTTTTTTTTTATTTTGACTACCCAGAGAACAGATAACAAAAACCGTTTAGCAATATCAATTAACAAATTTTATTGCGTTTTTCAAATCGTTTTTCGGACATTCTGTAAATTAAATAGTAATTTTAATTCTGTAGATACAAACCTACTGTATCTTTTTAGTCATTCTAGATAGCAGAAATAATCTAACTCTGTCCATATAGGTAGTAGCCCCCCTCGAAAATATTTTCTATATACGCCACTGGCTCGTGACATGTAATAACGGATTCGTCGTTGTAAATGCGCGTTGTGTAATCTCAGTCCGTGTATTCTATTGCTATTACCGTATTGTAATATTCAAAACAGTATATCTGAAGGGTACGGGGAAAAAACCACAGAAGTCACATTTTTTTCCAAAATGTCGTTTTCGGTGTCAAATTATTTGTATTGAGGTGTTCTATCTTTCAAGAGGTCGGGGAAAAAGCAGATTAGTCGAGAGCCATGACCGCCGGAAGTTTTGGCGTACAGGACAAAAAAAAACCAGGCAAGTCATTTCATTACCGGGAAAGAACCAGACAAGTGTTTCATTAAATTTCGTATCTGTTCGTATCTCACAGGCCAAGCATCGGGATATCATTAGCTTAATGGAATTTTGTCGCCCTGAAGCTGCGGAGTTTTAAAAAAAGTCAAAACGCCAGTAACACGCCGTGATGTGAGTTTTATACGACATCATTTCTGAAAATAAATATGTTTTCGAAAAGCCTACATGCTTTGTCTTTTCCCTGTTTCGGGTGACTTATCTGTTTCTTTTCCAAAAAATATAGGACTAAGGATGAATGTTCTATTGTACTTTTAAATTGATTGTATTTATTTATTTCAAACGTAATTGATTTTGTTGACAGCATAACCAAAGTTCAGTATGTTATTTAACCCGAAATTTTTATATTGAAAAAAAAATGTATTAAGTTTTGAAATTAAAAATTCGAAATGCAAAAAAGTGACTTTTCCGGTTATTTCTCTGTACCCTTATAGTTTCTGTAAACGACACGTTTTTCCGCGGTCGTTTCCACTGACTCGGTTACGAAATTCGTTCGCTTGTTTTACTCGTGTTATTACACAATAACTCGACGAGCTTATCGTCGTTGGTTTTTGTGCAAAAAACCGAAAAATCACGGCCGTACAAGACGTGAGAAAACTGTCGTCGGCGACTCGACCGTCTGCACACGTCTACGCTCCTACGGTATTTCCCAGAAACGGTCCGGAGACACGATCGCGTCAACGCCACGTCGAGGACCGTGTCAAGTGATTGAGCGCCCCGGGATAAAATGTATTTTGGGGCCCCAGGCATAGGCGTGACTAGACTTCATTCGCAGAGGCAGCCTAGCTGATGACCGGCGCCATCACACAATTTTCTTGTGGTGAGAGGGGGGGATGTAGCTTCCTTATGAAATATTTGTAAAACTTAAAAAAAGTCTCATATACAGCTCTAGTTAACACCACCTATAGAAACACAATAGATATCATCATTTTAAATAATTAAAATCCAATGATTTAACAATTTTAAGATTTTACATTAAACAAAAGTATGGTACAGTGAGTTGGGTTATAAAAAGAAATACATGATGTGTACGCAGGGCCGGATCAAGCCATCCATAGACCCTAGGCATTGAAAAAAATTGAATTTCATAACGGCCACTTTTGAATATTATTATTTTATATTATTTTAAATTAATGCAGCATCATGAGTTTACAATGGAATTATCAAATATTTAATTTTATCAAATAAATAAAATTAATGAGCACTAACATACTATCTAGATTACATTTTTTTACGGCATTTTGAAATTTGGAAAACTTGTCGTTAATTTTTTTCAATTTGTTTTTGAAGCATGTCACTTACAGTCATGCCTGGTTCACGAAAATTTACAAAAATTAGAATTTTGCTACAAAATCATTTTCCAGATCTAATGGATATACCTGAACTAAATAAGTCACTTTTATTTCGATTTCACTTTTGGTTAATTTGTCATCAGTTAAACAACTAAACCTTTCATGTAATTTTGTGTATGCTTCTTTTCGTTTTTTAATTTCCACAATTAAGGAATCTATCATAACAAAACTGTTTGTATTTCAAATTTATCACGTACATTTGTTTCAAATTCAGGTGTGATATACTGTAATAATGTAATAATATACTCTTATAATAATTTCCGTATCGCATGGCCATCGCAAAGCTCGTCGTCTAAATAATATAGGTATTGCGCTCATGTAAACAATTTGATTATAAATTTTAGACTGTTTTTAGATTTTGAGTCACGCAAAAGATCTTGTTTTTATAATGTTTATTATTTTTTTTAAAATTTAACCGTCTTTCGTAGGCCCTCCGTACATCGTAGGCCCTAGGCACAGTGCCTACAGTGCCTAATGGTTAATACGGCCCTGTGTGTACGTGTATTATTTGTAAAAAATAACTTAATTCTTTGAATAGTACATAACATAATAATGCAAAATTAAAACAAGTAACAACACCAACGCATAATATTTAAAATATTATACGATATGTTTTAAAGGACAAGTCTTCTTTTTGTCGGAACATTTTGAAAATCTTCAATAACTTGTTCGACATTAATACCACCACTCCGTGCCATGTCTATGATGGACCTCAGACTGACTACAGAATAATAAATTAATGCTATCAATAGTTTTAAAAAAAGTGCCTACACAAATAACAAATTATACCAGCAGAGACAGTCGAGTTGAGAGTTACCCACGTACACGGCACATAATATTATTGTTTTTTTTGCGGTTAGAAATGTGGACGATTTGTGTAAAAGGTAATGCATAGAAAAAAGTTTATTTTGCATATAAATGCATATTTCTGGGATGACGACATATTTAAAAATGTTTATATATTCAAGTATATTTGGTAGCTATTAAAGTATTAAATTTTATAAAACCGTGTTTTTTTAAATTTCTTTATTTTGTATTTTTATTCAAAAATATTTACCAAAGAAATGGTGTAAACGGATTTAATACGATTTAATTAATTATTTTTTACTATTCCTAATTAATATATTTGTTTTATTTGTTGAATACATTTTTAAATATTTACTATTCCTCAGCCAATATTGTAAGTTGATGTCTGCAATCAAACAATTTATTTACCTAGGTATCTAATTTAGTTGAATTATTATATGAAAAAAATAAAAAAAAACATAATTAATTGCATAAAAAATTATGCAAATAAATCCATATATTTTGGGCAAGAGTATATTTTTGCATAAAATTTAAAAAAATAAGAGCATATCAAGTGCATATTTAAAAGTTTTTAGATGCGTAAATGCATACTATTTTAGGCTTTTGAGTGCATACAAATCCGGACTCTACTTATTACTTATTAGCAAATTAGCAAACAAAGATACTTGATTTAAAATGAAATTTGGAACCCATCTGACTTAAAACTCGGCTGATCGGCGCCTTTGGAAAATCGCAGGGGCAGCCTATGACACGCCTATGGCCACAGGTAGCATAATATGAAGCGCAAATAAAGGCGCTCCCTTGCTTTACTAAACTAAGGCGTCTGGGGGCGATTGTCCCCTTTGCCCCCCCCCAACTTTAACACGGCACTGGCCATGTCCGAATGGACCTTTGAATTCCGCTTTTTGATATATTATATTTTGCCGTTACGACTCCACGGTATTCCGCGGCGGCGGTCGCGTCTGCGGTGTCGTTCGGCCGTACGGATAATAACAGTAACGACAACCCGCGACGGGACGCGCACCAAAGAGCCGGGCGGTATCGTTTTTAAAAGGCCATTCCGCGCACTCGGCGACGCGGATCATCGGACGTAATAATAATAATAATAACAATAATAACAACAAGGCGGCGGCGGCGGCCCCGTCGCGTCGAACGTACGCGTAGTATACGCAAACAGCGCGCGATATTAATGCAAACTGCGGCTATAATTTTTTCGGCCTCCCCTTCCGTTTTTGATGTGAAAACATCTTATACGGCGTTCAGTTCTTTTTGCGTTTGGGCAGTGAAATTTTCGAGCGTTACCTTTTTCGCGTAACGCTCGTTTGACATGTTTCTACACGTCCATTGTTTATATAATATATTTTCTAATAAATGTTATTTGATACATTTTCGTTTTTGCTTTAACTGAGAACATAAATTTCCATTCCTATTTATGATTTCAGACAACTATTACTTTCATAATATTATTCAATATATATAATTGAATTGAATATCGCTTTGTGTCCGGAAAATAAAATTTAAACAAATTTAATTGTTAAAACATTTTAAACCTAACCTACAAATATTATGAAAGCATGTCTTTTAAATTAAGAATATTTACTTCAAATTCTACATATTAAATCTATATTCCTAAGCTCACATATACCTACCGTTTTCACATCTTCCGAGGGTCGCCCATGACACTCTCATTTTTTTTTTGTTTCATTGTTTTTTTTTTTTTTTTTTTTTTTTGACTCGAAAACGTTTTTCCTATACGCATAACATCACTCTCGAACGGTCGCCGCGCCAGCGGGGAGGTGCGCGACCGCAAATTCTTCTATATCTCGCCACCGCTCCCCCTCCCTCGGGAATCGCGTGCAGCTCGCCGCGGTAACTCACGACTCTTGCAGACGGTGGCCGCCGGCGCTGCGACGAAAACCCGTAAAGGAGGCCGTTATCGACGTACGACGGAGAGCCCCCCCCCCGCGCCCACTGCTTCCTGCTCGCCTTTGCGACGACATATTTCTCGGGCGAACGTTTTTGTGCCCGCGAGGCGAACCACACCATGTGTCGCGTATGTGTACGCGTGCATAAATCTTACGGTTCCGGCGACGGGACGTTACGGTTGGTACACCTGCGAAAGGCCTTTCACGACGTTATTCTCTCTTTTATTATTATTTTTTTTTTATTTTTGCAAAACTTTCCGCTGGGGAGAGGTTTGTCCGGGACTCTCTTCATTTTCGCCAACCCCCTCGTGCACGTACTCAAAAGCGGTCGTCGCCCTCCACCATACTAAAATTCGCCTTTCGCCACCCTTGTAATGTCTTTTGAAAGACTACAAAAAAAAACAAAAAAAAAACAAAAAACAAAAACAAAAAACCGAAAACGCACCGATACAGACATAGTGATGTTACCGTACGTGATAATTTGGCGATTAGATGTACACGAGAGACTGTCCCATCGACCGTGTTACTCGACGCTCAAAGACGCTTAAGCGCAGAAATATTCGACATAATTATTTTTCGCGCGTACGTCGTGCAACACTCGTATGCATCGTCTGTCGACCGGGTCGAGCGGCTCCGTCGAGTCTGTGCGTCAGGCTCGTACCACACTTATACGTTTTGATTCGGTTCGGTGCGTATTCGATTCGATACTCACAATCGAATGGCGGCCGATTTCCATTCGCGTCGCCGCCGTTCCATTCTCCGATAATCGTTCGATACCATCACGTCACAAACGTCGGAATCGATTTTTACATGTTACATCACTCCGCGATCTGGAACCTTTATGATTTTATCGGTTTCGGTTCTTAAAATTCCAAAATTTCGGTTTCGGTTCTGGTTTCGGTTTTCAAATATATCGGATTTCGGTTTCGGTCTCGGTAACTACCGATTTTAACCCTTATGATATTTGAATTTTGATTTTGATTTCATTTTTATCAATTAAGAACTGTACAAAAGATGAATACATTAAGAACTTGTACGTATAAGTTTTACTCTGTGCAGCCTCTGTCGACTAAACGTATTTAGTTTTCTATTTTCATATACCAATCACTCGTAACGAATTCTCGACTTTCGGTCGGTTTTAGACTTTTAAGCGTACTCAGCTGATTTGAGTACAGTATACCGAGCGGTGACCGCATCGCCCCGACGGCATTGAAAGTCGCGTTTGATCTATACACTCGAATTGGACGGTATTGAAACACAATATTTAACTACATTGATTGTACGCCGCGCGTGCGAATACTCGCAGTACAGTTCCGAGCTCAAATCAAGCGCGTAACACGTTGTAACTCAAGAGTACGGTATTGAATCGCGAGATTTCAGATTTCCAAATCGAATAACCGCTCACAAAACCACAGCGCTTTTACGTTATTATTAAAATCGTCATTATCGTCGCTGCGGAAACGGAACAAAAACTTCGGTTTTTGTTCGAAAATCAAAAATAAAGCATCTTTTGTCGGCGAATCGTTATGTCGTAAAATTTCGTTCAAACGACGCCAACGTCTTTTGTTCGTGCATTATTATTATTTATACATATTTATAAGTTTTAATCTTCTACAGGTCTGTACGAGAAGAGCACATCCTGCGCAACACGTCATATAATATTATGTACATGATTATAATAATAATATTCACGCGTATGTACACACACGCACACACACACACACACACACACACACACACACACACACACACACACACACACACACACACATACAAACAACTCGCTGTAAGGTCTATTATGCGTACATGTATATTATAATCAGGGGCGTTTGACGTTTGTGCGTAATGTTTGCTCTTGTGCGGACATTAATTTAGCATCCTTTGTAAATCGATGTGCCACGCGCGTTTGACGTCTAGCGCCGGGTGGGCTGGAGGTAGACGGGTGACATTCGAGTGCATCGCACCTCCCCTTCGGTCCCGTAGGCACGTATGCGCGAATGCGTCATGATATTATTAAAACGCGATTGTGTGGCACGCGCAAGTGTGTGTGTGTGTGTGTGAGAGTGAATGCGTGTGCATGTCGCGACGGACGGCGCAACGAGTAGATAAACTAATTACACGTCGTTAGACGACGCATCGGTTGAACAGTGACTATACCATACCATATTATTGTATGCGCGTGATAGTGCACTCCATCAGTCGGTAGAGTTTTGGTGATTTTTACCCACGGAATACAAGCGACTGGCATTTTTAACGGGATGGAGGTAGATCTTAATAATTTTAAGTTAAGCATTTTTTTCCCCCCACGCCTTTAACGTCGACGATGAAAGTTATGTGAAAAAATAAAATGCGTTTCCGTAATAATTTAGAATCGATAACACTCAAAAATACAATTCGAATGCCGTATGCGCTCGAACACATCGAACCACTAACGTAACGAATTTGTCTAGACGTTACTTTTTATGAACGAATTCCCTCTGAACACCACACAAGATCAACTTCGCTCAGACGTCATTATCATAGGTCCGTGTATGGAAACGTCTTTGTGTACGTAATTAAAAATATTGCATTTTTCTATTCTTTTCGTATCACGCACCCGCATCATTATCGCACATAGGGTGTACGCTTCATCAGTCAACTAAATATTTAACGAGTTCACATTTACGTGTGACGGCCACACTGTGTATACTATAGCGTGCCAAAGACGTAAACGAGGGTATGATAGGAGCAATCCTCCCTCCATGGATATTGTTGTAGGCATTCGTTTGATTTCACTGTCTTTTTATAATCATTAATTACTTTTCATTCTTTAAAAAAAGCTGGTAAGTGAGATGATGGTGGTACAAGTTCGTCCTTCGTCCCTTCGGTCCTCGGACAAGATTTTGGTGATGAATGTATTAAGTTTTAAAGAAATTATGACTCATTTCTTTAGTATAAAACGATTCTGAGCAAAGCTTCAGTGTAATATAACATATTATTATTTAAATACTGTTTACGTATTTTACGGTTATTTGTATAATTTTAAAATTTCAGAACTTTCTAACCAACACTCAATATTTCATTAGAAATAAAGTTAAAAGAAATCAGACGATATCGTAAAAAAATCGTATAATAATTTATTAATGTGTGTATAAAAAAAAATCCTGAGTCACGATTTTTGAATTTTTGTTAGGATAATTAGGTAGGTATATGAGTAAGGTCATATTAAATTTTCAGAACTTTTTTTCAAATGTTTTATATTATATTACATAAAAACTTTCAAACAATTTGGTAAATTAAAAGTTCTATATTTAAGTCAAAAGTGCTATAATTGTTCTGAAAATTTTGTGCAATATAAAAAAGTATGTATTTGATATTAGATAAAATTTTCAAGTTTCTAACTTCAATACTTTTCGATTTATGACTAAATACATAACATCTAGAATCTAAAAAGTTGCTCGACGAAATTTTTGGACAAGGATTTCTATACGAAAAAGTGTTTACAGCAAAAAAAAAAAAACGTCATTGTAAAACCGTAAGATCCTTCACTTCACTCAGAATCTAAAAAACACTGTTGATTTTTTACAGTTGGAAATGGTAAATACTTAATCTTGAAATATGCAAACTATTAATAATTCGTTGTAATATATTATAATATGTGTAAATCTATGATAAAAGTTAAATAAAGTTATTATCTGTTTTGTAAATGATATCGTTGGAGTTGTTTACGATCATTATCGATACCGTAGACATGTACATTTAGTTATAAAAATCGGGTAGAAATCAATTATTGAACTTTAAATCTGAGTGAGCGAAGCGTTCGGAAAATTTTTAACTGCCGATTTATTTATAACCCGGTAACTCTGCCGCCGTTTATATACATATACTTTTATAAGTATGATTAAAGTTCAAATAACCCCTCCCCCCCTCCGGGTAAGATTAGCTGAAAACATCCTTGTATCGTACGGCACGTTCGCGGGACGTGTACAGAGTGTTACGCGAGTGTTTTACACGCTTGAAGTCAGTAACACTGGCAGGTGCGCCGGGTGGATTTGGCAGTGTCGACGGTAATAGCTGAAATATTTATGGCAAACGTCTCGATACGAAAACATTTGCCACTCAACTCGGTTCATCGAAGCGCACAAAAATTAGTTCAGAACATTAAAACTTATACTGTTTAAACTATGTAACAATTAATAAAACATTAAAAACAAAAAAACAAAAAACCTTTAAAACACGTTAAAAAACATAGTTTTACATTATATTATTATTTTTTTTTTTTAAATAATTAATTGAAATTTGATTGATTTAAATAACATTTTTGCAACTAGCTGATTTTTCTTGTAAATGTATCTTTTAAAACAAAATGGCCTTTATCGATCGACATTCGAATACGATTAGATCGACAATTAATACGCATATTGTATGGACGTAGGTAAAGGATAATAATATAACGAAACTCCACTTGAAATGTCAGGTTATTCACTACAGGTTCTGAATTTCGTATCCAACACGGAGTGAAAAAGAGAGAAAATAAAAAATCTTTTTTCCCTGTAGGTGTTTACGAAACGTTATATTTACACATATCCGATATGAATCCGGGACGGGATATTTGAGCCCGGGCCCGGATTCAAAATACCGCCGTAGATAATATTTTTTTCACACCCAGACACGGCCCGGTCCGCCCGTCCCGTGTAAATGTCTGTACTTAAAACGCACACCGACGATTTTTATCGTTTTTATCGGCTCTGACCCGTTCCGGACGTGTGGAAATAGACCTTTATTTTGTAATTCGATAGCCGTTATGTACGACGTGGGTAGACGCTCTCGCGGAAAGAACCGTTCTGAGCCGATTTCGACACGTCTGTACATCGTTTTATGCGTTTTATTGAATTGCGCATAGTCGTTTTTCCGATCGACATTGATTTGTGCTGTTTTTTATAAATTAAATATAAATTTCCGAATTGACGACATATAACGCGTAGGAAAAACAGAGTTTGTCAAGGACCGTCTTTATGATTTGTCGAAGTTCCTTGAAATCGAACGCGTTTACTCGCAAAACAAACCCTAAAACACATATCTAACACCCCTCGATACGTTTTCGACGTCTTGGTGCCATTGGTCGTGTTACGTTTTTGATCCAAACAACTCTGGTGCGAAATCGTTCGCGAAATCCACACGTTCGCGGATACATATTTTATCGTTTATGTTCCGATCCGATTCGCGACGCCGCCGTCGTTACTCACGACTCGATTTGAAAATTTCGAAATTCTCTTTTCCGCGTTAAATCCGCGCGCGCGGCGGCCGCATCGCGTCGTGGCCGAACGAGACGGGGATCGTCCTCTATTTCACCCCCTACCGGCCGCCGTTCCTCCCGTGCCTTTTTCTTCGGTCGTATAACGCGGATTAGGACTGTGCGATTATTTCGATCAACCGATTATTATCAGCGATTATTTAAAAAAAATTTAAAAATATCGAATAATCGATTTATAACCGAAAAAAAAACGAATCCCCGAATTCTAATTAACGAGCGTTTAACACGTTCAATGCCGCCGGTCGACACGTAAAGCATTACTCCGGACGCCACTGTCGAAATTTTTGTCGACAATTAAGTTATTGACTTAAATGTTATATAAACTTTCCTGGCGTAGTCGGATTGCATTGTTTTCGTCTATGAATAAGGACTATATATACCTAAACCAGCGTTTTAAATACATTTTATTTTATTTTTAGATTTAAGCAAGACTGACTCTTAAGGTAAACTTTGGTTAATTTTTTTAGATTTATGGCTGATAATTTGTTCTTTTTTTCCTCAATAATAAAACTTTAAATAGTATTATCATTTGATTACTACTGTTGTTAAAACACTTATTCTATAGTAAGATTAGTCGATAATTAATCGATTTTTCGATTATAAGTAAATTAGTTGATTATTAATCGATTTTTCGATTATTAATAGATTATTCGATTACTAATCGATTGTTCAAGGATAAATGAAATAATCGATTAATCGATTATAATCGAACATTATTAAAATAATCGATTATTACAAAGAAAAAATAATCTCACAGTCCTCACGTGGATACAATAACGAATATTAATATATATATATATATATATATTATAAATAGAGCGTATACTCGCGGGGTGCGCCGCATACAGCGTACGCGTGATACGCACGGGACGGCGTAATAACATTAACGGCACAACGCTGCGGTCGGTCGGAGGGCGGATCGTTTGTGTTTTATCGTAATGATATTCGTTTTTTTTTTTTTCGTTTTTTGTTTCCCACCTCCACCTCCACCACCGCCATCACTACCCCTTCGCGCCCCGGTAGTAATAAGGAGTTTGCGATGACGCGGCGGCTAATATAAATAATCGCCGAGTATATACACGCGCGAGAAATTTAACTCTCAAGAACAATATTTTACGACGACGACGGAGGTATAAGAGACGATAACATTAATGACGACGACGACGACGACGATAATAACAATAATATATTACACTCTGTATAAAACGTCGGTGGATAACTGTCGTAGCATTCGGTATAATGTACCGCGTACAAATGAATATGTATGTGCAGACACGTTGTTGTCTGCAGTCGACGGAGGTGTTTTGTTGCAGCACGCGCATACGAAACCGCGTTGTAATTGCACACGATAATATTATTCGCAGTAACCCATTGCGCCCTCTTCTTCCGCCGTCCCACCCCCCCCCCCCGCCCCCCCCCCGCGGCAGGCGCACGCTCGTCGACGAAAATCTGCCGGTAAATAATTATTATAACAAAATATTATACAACGCAATGCGTTACTCACACACACACACACACACACACACACACACACACACACACACACACACACACACACACACACACACACACACACACACACACACACACACACTCATGCACGCATAAGCCGCATAAGTCTATCTTTGTTGTTTTTGAGTATACGCTAAAATAATCATTATTGTTTTCGTTGCCGTTGTCGTCGCGATCAAAATTCAATTTTCGGAAAAACGCCACAAAGTACCGTACACCGTACACGCAAACGTGTGTGTGAGCACGAGAAAAGAGTTTATGCGAATTGTTTACCACAGCCGAATGGCAAAACGCAAAAACATAAGTACCACTCGTCTTGAAATCCGAAGAAAACATTTCGTGTGTACCTGCGCCGCATATGACGTGTATAATACTTATATATGGTAAGTTTAAATTCAATTCGTTTCCGAAAAAATCGCAATGTCGTTATTTACAAGTATTTTCCATACATGCATATTATATGTACATTTATTTATTTACACTTACTTATGTATATATTTATATGTATATACTAGTATATAATATATTATATGTGTGTGTGTGTGTGTGCACGTGTTTTTTCCGTACTTACAAAGCGGCCCCGTCGCTTTGAAAATATTAAAGTACACATAGAAATCTGAAAAAATCAACACACACAGTGACTTTTTTTCTATTACTGCTGCGTAACAGATTTTCATATTTTCTCCGGCTAAACACATATAAACGTATAAGTGCATTACATATTATTACAATTCAAATTTAAGACATTTTCATCTGCAACCTTCAGAAGGAATAAAAAAAAAAATACGAATATGTCATCGTATAACTATCAATGATAGTGTACAGGGTCGTTTAAAATATAAATACTGTAACAAGCAATCGCTTATTTAAATACATGATTATTTTTTATTTTTTTTTTAATGAAAGCATTGTTTCAAACGTTCAAATACTTAGTTGTCCGTTCTCGTCAAATGGTTTAACACCTTTAAGGTTATTTTTAGGGCATTTTTAGCAAAACTAACGGGGCAGGATAAATCATGATAAATGTTTAAACGTTTTGAAAATACCGAAATATTATACGTAGCGATGACTTCAGTGGTGTATTTACGGGGGGGGGGGGTAATTGAGTTTGAGCCCCCCAAGATTTGAGATGAATACTTTTTTTTATTTAAATCTAAACTTATTTAGGCTCCATGCCTCTTTGACACTGGTAAACAGTAATTTGTGAAATATTTTGATTTTTTGTCTAATAATTTGTGAACGAATTATGTAAAAAATCTAAGAAACTAAATTTTGTTATATAAAACAAAAGTTAAATTAAATTCAGAAAAAAACACATTGTTGCTTTTTAATATCTGTTAACTATCTTAATATATATAAATCTCGTGTCACAATGTTTGTCCTCAATGGATTCCTAAACCACTTAACCGATTTTAATGAAATTCTGTATTATTGTATTATGTATTTTGTATTATATTGTAATATACTTATTTGTTATAAAATTAAATGGAAATAATAAATCTGATAAATTTTTATTTTGTACCTATTGATTTCTGCTTAATATCAAGTGTAAGAACATTTTAATTAATTGTGTTCAACGTACTTCCCCTTCAAATCTCAATCCAGTGAATTTGTATACCAACATCAACATTTTCATCTTTGTTAGTAAATAATTTCATTGAACTAAAGGGTTATAGTAGTAGAAAGTCAAATAAAGAGATCACCATATTTTTTTACAAATACCATCTGTGTGAAAAAGCATAGTGGACTCCGTGACTGATGTTCTCTTATTGTTCCTCTTAGATTGTTTACTATAATGTAATATAACAAAAACTTTAGCCACAGCAACGCGTGGCCGGGTCAGCTAGTTAAATATAAATTATATTGAGTTTTTCAAAAAATATCAACTGTAGTTTTATATTTAATTTTTTAAATGCAAAATTAGAGTAAAAAATATTCAAAATTTTACGGGGTTTATTTTTCATTTATCTCATTTAAATATGTGACCTCATACTTCTATATATTTTGTAATTCTTTCGTGATTTTGTTGTAGTGCAATGGAGCGAAGTCCTCAAATTTATACTAACGCAATATATAAATCATACATTTGTTCGTGTGGTCATAAAAGCCTAACACTAATTAAGGGGTCATTAGTTTTTTTATTTTAATTCCCCTCCCCATTTGGTAAAATCCTAAATACGCCACTGGATGACTTAGCAGTCAAAACTCAGATTAGTCTGAACAAAACAAAAAAAAAACAAAAAAAAAAAACAAAACAAAACGCGTTAGAGTTTTTATGTTTAATTCAAAAACAGTCGATCGATCCGATCGTTGTAAGCCTGGCACATAACGAGATCTTTTAAATCGAACACAGCGACGTTAGTAAGTGTTTGCTCGGACGTGTCGCAAAAAACTCTGGTCCGGTCGAAACGTAATATAATAATATTATGCGCGCGCGCTCGCGAGGGGAAAACTTTCGGACGGAAATGATTCCGCGTAATGGATTCACGACGTTTCCGTAGACGTCGCTGACCGCGTCGCGACGACCTCACGTCCGTCCGAACCAGTCGGACCGTTTTAATCTGATCATTGACACGGCCGAAGACCGAAAACTTTCGGACGTCGCCGCCGCGTTTTCGCGTCGTGTATAGAAACCACCGCCGTACACGGTTCTACATATATTCATGCGCTTCGTTCCGATTATTCGCGGAGCGTCCGACCACTTTGGTGATTATTTCCAATCGACAGACCCCCCAGTCTCCGGTCCGGACCCGCCATACGACCGCCTCGAAATCACGTCGAAATTTCAAAAACAGTCGTCCGGTCGCATTGAAAACCGCCGTCGTTTCGACGACGGCGGCGGCGATACCGGAAATTACGTGTTATACGAACAAATAGGTCAGGTCACTAATATACGGTTAGTGCTTCGTTTCAATTGAATGTTTTTTTTTTTTTTTTTTTGAAAAAGTATTATTTATGAACCCTATTATTGAAAATCAATATCATTGCATTTAGTGCATAAATCATTGCATAAAGTCACAATTATAGTTTTTTGATTCGTAAAACACTATTTTGGGTTTTTCTGAATCCAAAAATGTTTTTTTCCAGCGTTTTTTACGTTTTTTTTTTTTTTTTTTAGGCCATTTTAAGGAACCAGATGATTATTATAAAATATGTTTTTACGCAGTTATAACAGTTGGAGTACAATTAAAATATTTATACGTTAAAATTCCTATAACTATATTTGAATGCTTGACGGAAATTATAAATTTAACTCTTAAAATACGATTTTCCAAAACGAAGAAGCAAAAAATAATTTGAAAATCAGATTAAAAGCAAAAAAAAATAAAAAATTCAAAACGTTTTACGATCGAAAAAGCTATTGCCGAGAACTAACACGCTGTGCCGGACACTCGACGTGTACACGAACGACAAACCAGGCCATGATTTGAGGCGTAGTGCGCCGCGTGGGGTTCGTGTGTTTTCGTGATTCGATAGCGACGAGCGTCGTCGGTCGTTCCTCGTTAGCTTTCATTTACGTCCGTCGAGTGCGATCGTCCGATAATATCGTTTAGAGTTTATCCCGAACGGGCCAGTCGTTGTGGCCAATAGACTGACGAGGGAGTGAGTTTCTCTGGCCAGCCGTAGACGTGAATTCGGTGCGACGGGGTGCTCGAGGGTGGGTGAGTCCGGCGAGTGGTGTGAAGTCGACGCGCGAGAGATCACCCGGCCGACGGTGACGGCGAAGACGAAGCCCGCGTGGGGAAAACACTTAGGACCCCTTAGCTGACGACAGTCCGTCGGATATTCGCGAATTCGGAAATCAAATTACCCGCGCGCTTATAATATTTGCACGACGAGCGTTTAGATTTACCTCCGTCGGTCGCGCGTGGCCCGAAGGACGCGGCGAATCAGAAAAAATAGGTTCGCGAATATTTTTCGCTTTTTCCTTGCCACTTTACCGCTCGATCTATTATTATTTATCAATCCAAAGAAAGGACGCGAGAAGGACTTCTCGTTTTCTCTGTGGAGTTATCCGTCGACGAGTCGTTTCAGTCCGACATGCAAATCGTGCGCTTGCAAATTATTATCGTCGATACCGTATAGACCGGTGGTTTTCAACCGTTGTGCCGCGAGCGCCCTTAAAAGTGTGCCGCGATAAATCTATTTATAGTTTTATAATTTTGTATTTACCAGCGTCATTATCGATATTCGGTAAAAACCAACGCTTTGCACCCGAATGGTTTTTTCGGGTTTCGGGTTTTCGAATTTTAAATTGGGTTTTCAAACGGGTATATAAAGGTGTTGGATAATTTGGGTTTTAGTTCCCACAAATAAATTCGGGTTACAGAAGTATTGACCAAGTTTTAGATTTAAAGTGGAGGGAAGAATCTTTTGGTTTTACAATGTTGATTTGTTTTTGTATACAATTTTTCGGGTAGTAGATTCGGTCCAAATGATCTATCCAATATCTCTATGGATGAGATATCACCTTGAGATGGTACTTTAGAAAGGTCGTTTTCCTAATTTCTCGATATTTTTTCCAATAATATAAGAAAAATTCGGGTTTTTCACAGGTTTCGGGTCGGATCGGGTGCAAAGCCTTGGAATCAGGTTTCAGGTTTTGCGTTTGTTATTCTGGTTTTTAATCGTTTCTGGTATTTAAATTATTCCGGTCTTATGGGGTACGGGTTTTTGAAATAATTCGGGTTTTTTTCAGGTTTTGGGTTGATTCGGGTTGATTTCGGGTATAAACTGATAAATACCAAACATAAAGGCTGCATCATTAGTCGTATACACATATTATAATAGTGTTTAATATTAGTATGCCCGTCGTAGTCGTCTCTATCATTTTACGTCGCGTCGCGGAACATTTTATTGTCTTACATAGTAATAGTATATAATATGCTATTATATGGATTGGTGTGGCGCAAAAATGTTTCATGAGATTTGAGTGTGCCGAATCGTTAAAAACCAC
Source organism: Therioaphis trifolii (assembly GCA_027580255.1). Classification (NCBI taxonomy): domain Eukaryota; kingdom Metazoa; phylum Arthropoda; class Insecta; order Hemiptera; family Aphididae; genus Therioaphis; species Therioaphis trifolii. The sequence goes on along the minus strand of CM050409.1, from coordinate 31,054,069 downwards.
TGATATAGAGTAAAATAAAAAAAAAAAGAGTCTTATAAAGTCTTAAAAGGACAAATCGTTCGTGTGTGGCGTATACTATTAACCAGAGAGCCTAGGTAACGATTCCTTGACGTCGTTTTTTTTTTTTATTATTATCTATGCCCTCCGCTGTTTATAACTGTATGCATTTCAATCGTCTTTCAACAAATCGTTTACACTCCATAAACACTTCAAACTATTTATATTAAGTTATTTCTTTCATATCGAAATATCTAATAATAATAATACGTTGTATTTTATAAATCCAATGGAAATTAATATTCAAACGACTGTTTCGTATAAAGAATAAAAGCTAAACGGTATTACATCACAAAACGATTTCGTTCCGATTAATAAGACATATTTCGATACGAATTTAAAAAAAAACAAAAGGACTCGAGAGTCTAGACAGATTTATGTCAACTGCGCAATGACGTATAAAGTAATTTTATTGGAAAAAAAAAAAAACTTAGGACGCGAATTTGTCAACCAAATCAACTCCATGCACGATCGACAAATCGTATGCAAATCTCGGACCGAAAATATACAGAGGATTATATATTTTTGTATGAGGATCACATAAAATATATCGCGTTGGTATTCGATTGTTAAATGTCGAAACGGAATCGCTATAGATAAATAAACAGATTATTTTTCGACTTCGTCGATGGTGTGCAATAAATTATACATAATTACAAGAGGACAAAATAAACTATGGTTATTGATGTTTATCAAATTTAAAACAAACACGTGCTTTGTCAAATATCCGACTTATCTCTGTGATCAGTGTTGTGCTCAGATAAAAAAAAAGTTATCTAGATAAAGATAAGATATATGAAATTAAAATTATCTAGATAAAGATATATAGGTAGTAGAAAAATGTAATTTATCCAGATATACATAAATTAAAATTATTTTATCTAGATAAAAATGAGATAAAATGGTTGTATAAAATATAAAATAATACAAATAAAATTTTAAACAAAAACGTATGTTTTTTCTTAAAAAAAACTTTGGATTGTCTAGTTGACATATTTTTAATTAAATTGTAATAGCACTTTGTATAAATATAAAATGATACAAATGATACATACCTAACTAAATACTATAAATATTTATTTTTTCTTACAGTTGAAATAAATTCAAACTTTTTCGAAGTATTTATTTTTTTATACTTAAAATAAAGTAATAACAAATAGAACTTCACTTAGTATCAGGTCAAGCTAATGACCAACCTGTTATAATACAATATAAATAGTTTACTGTTTCAGATGAAATCCAAGACTAAAAAAAATGTTTATATTCATAGATTATGTCTCATAAAATATATAGGTGGGCATTTCATATCCAAATTTATATTTTATTTCATTGCTATAACAATTATCGTGAACCGATTACAATGAGTGAAGACTACGCTCGTTATAAAATATTTATCCAGATAAGATAATTATGTACAATTTTATCCAGATGAAGCATCTAGATAAATTTATCTAGATAAAATTATCTATGGCACCACACTGTCTGTGATATACGCAAAAAAAAAAGAAAAAACGAACATTTTTACTATGATTTTGATAATAACAATTTCATAACAAACAGACAGACACTCGTCGTAACATCCAACCGAACGGAATGAAATAAGAATAGAATAAAACCGGAAAATAAATATAATAATCGTTCGTGTTTTCACTTAACACACACGCCGCATCTATTTGGACGGGACGTGCCATTGTGTGTTGTTCCGCGTACCCGAACGGGCTCGAAGACGTCGTCGGGTTGTCAGAAAATGGAACGCGTGTGTGCGTCGAGTGCGCCGTGTAAAAAACGTTTTTTTTTTTATTTCTCGTGCGCGTTCTACGCGTTCTAATGTTACCGGCACGGCGCGCGAATATCAACAATTTCGAACGTCGTTGATAAAAATAATAACGGTCCCGTGCAAACGTGCAAAATTATGTGAAATGTCAAATGGTTCGTTTTCGTTTTCACGTAACGTGTAATAATAATATACATTAAACAAGTCGACGACGACGCGCGCACTCCTCGGGGCGGCCGATCGTGTGCGGAATGTTTCCTCGATATTTGTTCGATTAAAAAAAAAAAAAAAAAATGAAAATGAAAAAGAAAAAAAAAACGTTTCTGGCTGAAAGCTCGACTTGCCATTGAAATCGATGAAACAAACGTTATAACCGCCGCAAAGCCAATATTTGTAAACGTCGGAAAAATCGGAACGCTTTATTTCCGTCTCCGGATGTCTCTTATATCCACTGCACTATTACAACCCCCACCCCCCACCCCCGATCTCTTCTCTCTTCGGTCGTGTACATAAATCACGAACAAAAAACACGACCGGTTCCCGTCGTCAGATATAATTCGTATAACGTATGACTAGGTTATTGAGTTTGAAATATTTCAAAATTGAAAAATCTCACCGTGCCTGAACTATTTAAAATTTAAATTACGAAAAACGTATTTTTTTTCAGCCTTTGTGCTGATAAGTAATAATTATAGATCAAACATAGTAAACATGGATTATAAACGATCATCAACGATGGTTATGGTTTTCACCACAAGCGTTTAGTAATATTTATCAGTTACTTGATCACTTATCAATTAGTTTCTATTATTCACCAATATTACGAGTATAATATCGTATAATTTATTCACATGCTTTTTGGAGCTAAATAATTGTGTTGTCCATACAATACTCTAGGTTGAATATTTATTTTTTTTATTATTTATTTTTCTATCTATTCTAATTCGTATTGTTTGTTTCAAATTCATTGGTGTTTTAATTAAATAAAATAAATTGTGGGTTCATTTTAATATATTATGTAATAACAGCCAGAGGCGGTTTGGATGTATTATACTTAGTGGTGAAAGACAATATATCGACACCCACCATATTTTTTATACGTTTTTTCATATTATACCTAATTTTCTTCAGTTAAGTTGTTTACACTTTTTATAATAACAATGATTGTGCCATGATTTTTTACTTACTTTCTTGTTAATAAAACAATAAAATATATACATTGTGTTGACCACCCACCCACCCACCCACCACCCTAATATTGGTGGTGCAGTGCACCAAAAACAGTATACTCAAACCGCCTCTGATAACAGCTGTAAAGAATCAAATACAAAATAATATGACAAAATTAAACATCGCACGTATTGTTTTAGTTCTAAAAATATTACTGATAATGAACTATGATTAAGAAATTCTGATTTATTGTCTTTGATAAAATTAACTCTTATCCTTTTCGCGATGTCTGACTTTAAGTAAATATAGCCGTGCATCATTTTTTTTTTCATACGAATGAAATATTTCATGAAAATTTCGTGAAATTCGTATTCAAAAAAAAAAAAATTTCATACGATTCGTAAACACTTACGTATGACGCACCGACGACGGACAGATACCTACGTCGTCGGTCGACGTCCGCGTGGCACCGGGAAAAATCGCGATCTAATTATCGGTCACGCCCCTACCTCGGTAGGCACGTCGTGGGTTTTTAAACGAAATCTCGACCGACCGTAGGTGTTTTAATGTGGCGTTTTGACGACTACCATAATATGTTACTCTTACGGACGGCGATCATACATTATGCACGAGACGAGGGGTTGTATACTGCACTGCCGCCGCGTGTCGAGCGAAAATATTGTGTTCTCTGTATACGTACACTTTAAAGCACCGTTCGAAAACGAACATTTTCAACTAGACCTTTTCGCAAACAACGCGTTAATTGCTTTTCGTGCCGTGTGAAAGAGTGTACGTTTGAAGTATCGGGTGGAAAAAATCCCGTCGTTTTCATATCGCATTAAATGATATACCGATTTTTAGTTATAATCGAAAAAATAAACACGAATAATATCACGAACGAAACTCTCGTGTTCTATCGAATAAATACACGTTGAAAGTGTATTAAAGATATAAATATTTTAAAGGAATTTCATATTATTTCGAATCGATAATGATTAAAGAAATGCCGTTTTCTTTTCATGGCACTAACAATCGACTTTGTTAGCGGCGCCGCGCCGTGGTAGTATTAAAAAAAAAAAAAAAAATCCTTTTTCAATATCTGCAGCTTCAGAGCTTCAGACAGAAATAATACAGGATTAATCACGTCAAAAACAAATACCGACCGTATAGGGGTAAAAAAAAAAAACGAAAAACAAAAATGATATAGAGTAAAATAGAAAAATTAATTTTTCTTTTTTCCTTTTCCTTTTTTTTTTTTCCATCTAATATTTTATGGTCTTAATAAATTCCATTGTCTACGACCGAGATTATCAGAGAAAAGTACATTATGCCATAAACAACAGAGTATCCGTCTAAACTTGTTTGATAGATATATACGTTTAGCAGTAAAAAAAAAAAGAAAAAACGAGAACGAGTACGAGAACGAAACAAAACCCATTTCCCGCAACAATAATGAATGAACGAGAAGTGCATTAGTTGCAATTTTAATATCCCCCGTGCCAGACCGCACGCGGGGTCCGACGTCGTGTGTCATGACAAACGCACAAACACGAGCCCCCCGCCGCCCCGGGTGATGTGTGACCCCGCGCTGCCCGGCGCACGGTTTCAGTTCCTTTTGATGCTTAGCATAATCGCATAGACCAAGTGCACTTGAAATGGATATTATTATTCCTGTCGAGAAAACGTTGGATCGTCGCCAAATGATGTTTGGCCTTTTGACACGCACAAAGCGCATTTCGTCGGGCGAATTTAATATATCACCGGGCACCGCTCGCAGCGGCCTCCTCTCCCGGATCGTTGAAATTGTATCCGCACTTAAAAAAAAAAAAAAAACGAACGGACGGACCCTACTTTATTAGCGGAGATTAGAGATGGGCCAAAATGAAAAAAATATCGATATTATCGATGTTGATAATATATAAAAACTATGATTTAATATCGATATGATCTCTCAAAATATCGATATTTCGATATATCAATTTTTTATAATAAATTCACTTTGTTAATCACGTACCTATTACGGTAACAATTAAAAATGTCATCAAAAGCATTAAATAATATTCTGCTTTCACACAAGGTGATATTGGACCATGAATTTATATTTCAGTCAGTTTTTTTTCAAAATATTGGGCATATTTTGAACGTGCTATTGCAACAATAAGTATTAAAATTAAAACTGAAAATTACGGATAGGCCACATCAACGTAATCGTTTACTCGTTTATTCGGAAACAAAAATAATAACCTAACATTTTAATATAGAAAAAAATTCATAAAAGCAATCCATTGCTGTAAAATATCTCATCATCAAAATAGTAAAGAGACTTTGAATGTCTATTCTTTGTTTCTCATTCCAATAAATTAATATTTTGGTTAAAAATAACTTTTGTATTTTGAATTTAAATCGATAATAATATTTGATGCTACGTCGATATTATCATAAAATTAAAATATCTATTGATATCATATTGTATTTGATGACATATTGTATGTAAATATCGATATTTTGATATTATCGATACTTTTATCTCATCCCTAGCGGAGATCACTGCCGAGCAAGAGGGGCGCGAGAGGGTGTGCGCAAACGATCACACGAGCACTACACGTGTGGTACGTGTTAAAAGCTTACGTAACGTTAAAACGACGAAAAACCCGGACGGGAAGCGAACCGATTGAACCTGACGACGAACAGGTGGTTATAGGTACGCGGTTTTAGCGAGAGCTCTCGTAAAACTACGTATGTCACAGTCACGCGACGGTGATTGTTTTTTACACGTGCCTTTTGACTGAAAAACGAGTGAAAATTTACAAAGACAACGAGGCTCCGGTCGTGTACTCTGTACACGCATATTCACACGGTACCGCGGCGTCGTAGGTACAATACATACACCGGCACCGCGGACCGCGTTAGCTCTCACCCAGTCACAACCCGGGTGGTTACCGGAGCCCCCAAAATGGGGGGAGGGTTAGGTTGACCCAAGGTACTGGGGTTCGGACTTTCGAGGGGCCCGGCGTTCATGAAAATAATTAATTCAATATATTATTATAATAGAAAAATGTTTCAAATACATTTCGATGATATTATAATGATATCGATGCCGCCACCGTGTCGTAAATTCCGTATGACGATAAAAATATCACTCTGACGGCTACTACTGTAATAATAATCCGATTTATTCCTCGTAACCGACGACGTTCACGTCTGGTCGACCACACAGGATTTTTTTCTTCCCGACGTCATTAATCGGAACGAGATACGTAAAACTTTCGAAAACTTATGTTATTTCATTACACTTTCAGAAGTCGGCGTGACGCTAAACGTACGAACGCAAAAAAAGTTAAATTTGTTAGGTATTCAGAATACCGTATTCTCGACAATTAAATTTCTGACGTATCGAGTGAGAGCGTTCGAGTCCGTGGTTTAAAGTCATGACCGAACCCTCGAAGGTTCTTGGTTCGTTATAAAAAAAAAAAAAAAAAAAAAAACTATGTGATTACACAATAATGAAAAATCGGAATCGTTGGTTTATTCGAGAAACGTTGAAGTGGCATGTCAAACTTTTAAATTACTTTTTTTTTATATCAATACGCTAGGTATCAAATTGTTCATTGCGAGGAACATCTCGTGAACATTTAGACGTTTATCGGTCGGAAAACAAACAATATTATTCTTATAGTTACATATTTTTTGATAGTTCACGCAAATCTTGGTAAATCGTTTCTTTTAAACTCCTCATCATTAAATCGTACGATCTCCGGGATGTTTAATTTTAGCAGAGCGTTTTTTTTTTCTTGTCATGACGAATAGACAACGTTATTAAATAATAATGTTGATTGAAAAAAAATATAACAAGTTTATAATACGATTGCCGTCGAAAAGAAGCACGGAACGAAACGGTGGGGGGAAAAAAAAAGGAAAAAACCATAATAAAAGAAGGGGAAAAAAAGTCGAATCGTAGGAAAGTTAAAAACTTTTTCCTGCGGTTCAGAAGCGGAAAAAGGAAAATGTGGTCAAACCTAATGGGACGGATAATAGATAGGATAAGTTGAATTGATAGCTAAACCTTATGGACACGCGGTTTCGAAAACTTTGTCGGACAATCAACAGTGTCGGTGTTTGAGCGATAGTGCCCGGGAAGAAGAAGAAGGGCGGAAAAAAATAGTTTTTGTCATTTCGTGACAGTCGATAAGCTTCAGTCCGCGCCGCCGGAGGAGTTATGACGCGCGTGTTTTCGAAGCGCTTGCGAAAAGGACGTGTCAATACAATTTATCGATACGAATAGTATATAGTACACGTATCTACCTATATAATATATTATCTTGTTATTATTTTCGACTACGGACGGATCCGCAGCGAACGACATTATTATATTATTTTCTTCGTCAATTAAAACCGACCGCACGGGGCGGCGGTTCTTCTCGCGTCGTCCGAACCCGTGCCGGTGTTCGTGACGGCGTCGGCAAACAGCTGCGTTGTCGTACTAAACGCCGGCATACCTACTTTATACCAGTGGTTCTCAATCGGTACTAAAGTTTTTTGTTTTAGGAAAATGTATTTATTTATATACAATACAAAAATTATACTACAGTAGAAGCCGCTTGTTAGAAACACTTTGGTCCCACAAGGTGAAATGTGTAAATAAACCGGTCGTTTCTAATTAGCGATTGGTTTGATTTGTACATTGAAAAAAAAAAATGAAAAATACTCGAAAAATATATGTATTCATGTATATTTAACTACCTAAGTATGTATATTTATATTCGTCTATGTATGTATATGGTATAATTTAAAAAAGTATGTTCCAATGTATACATTTTACTATACAGGGTGTTTCTCGAAGATCTGACATGTTGAATAACTTTTGTTCTATTCAATATTTTTAACTTTTTTTTTTTTTAATGAATACTATACTCTAGCGCTACAATAAAATTACATTAATTTTTTTTTTTTAAATTTCAAAATTTAAAATATTAATTTAGAGTTTGAAAAAAAAAATCAAAATAGCTATTTTGTAAACACGATTTTTCGGAAAATTCTGGTGTTTGAAATTCTTATAAAGGTTGATGTAATTTTATTGTAGCGCTAGGCTACAGTATTCATTTAAAAAAAAAAAAGTTAAAAATATTGAATAGAACAAAAGTTATTCAACATGTCAGATCTTCGTGAAACACCCTGTATTTTTTAAAATATTTATCTATCTTGGTTTGCTTTTTTGCGTCGAGTCACGCCATGACCATATTTTCATACGTGTAACGCTGTTCAAAACCTATTTCATCCGCACGATGCTCGACGGCACTTCTGAGCACATTTAGAGCTTCTACAACTGCCTAAAAAACCATCCAAAATGTGCCCGAAATTCGTTTCAAATAACCGATGTGATGTTTCAATAATCCGGTTTATTTTCAGTGTTCTGATATACGGCCGGTCCGTCCAGGGACATTTTGTTTCAAAGACGCGATTGTATCAATTATCCGTGTTTCTAATAAGCGGTTTCTACTGTATATAAATACAATGATATCTTCTCCTTTAAATCGTAGCTTGTGATGGAGTAGAGAGTTATACATTTTCTTATTGACATAACACGATCGAATGAGGAATAATAATAAATATAATAATAATACGTATACAAATGGTGATACGTAAACAGAAATAAAGCAGAAAAAAAATTGATAATAACTATCGGAATATTCAAGATATTTACGAAATAACAAATGTATCAAACACGGAAATTATTCTAACACTAAAATAATACAAAATTATAAAACAAAAAATAGTCAGCTATATACCAATTTTTTCCTATTAAATGATCCGAAGTGGATATCTTTCTTTATCATAATAGGCATTTGATTAAAAAATTAAGTGATATTTATATTTTATTTTTAGTAGAATTATTAAATCATCAATCGAATTAATCGATCTGGTTAATCTAAGGAACGATAAAAAACTAATTTATTTTTGGATGTCTGTTCAAAATGATCGAAAGCGACCGGCCGAGGGAGCTTTAAGATATTTGATCCCCTTTTGCACAACTCATACGTCACGTGAAAAACAAATATACGAAAATTAATGCAATAGCTAATATTTAAGTAACTAATAATTAAATTGTAAAAGGCAGTTTCAATAACGTTGTATGTAAAGTCAAGTGTATATTAATAAGTGTATGTAATAAATCTCTTCAAATTTTATTTTTTCAGAAAACCTGTGTTCATAATGTTTACATAAGGTTTGACAAACAGGTAATTATGAAAAATCAAAACAAATCATACGCATTTTTTGTTTTTTAAACTTTTATAACTAAACAAAATTTAAAAGTAAGTGCCCGCTGCAAATAAGGGGCCTTCCGTCCAAAATAATTTTTATCTAGGTTAGGTTAGATTTTATCTAGGGGTCCGTGGCTCAGTGCTGATTGGTAACCACTGCTATGCTGCACACACCGTCATGTCGACTTTTCGACGACGAGCCGAGACGACGATCATAAACGCACCGTGATTAAAAATAATTATTGTTTTTAACGCGTGCGCGATGTTTTTTTCGTCTTTTCTTTTTCTTTTTTCTTTTTTTTTTCACTCGTCTTTGGTAGAACCGTTACGAAACAAAACGCGCGCGCGCGTATCATCTCTTTTACATTGATATTACAGTAGGAATAAAAACAAAAAAAAAAAAAATTAAAAAACACGACGTAATGGATACACATTATTATAGTAATGACTATCGAATGCGCGGCTACGAGTGTAAAAGAGGCGCTTTTAATAATAATTATCGTGGTGCAACGCACCGCTATATTATGCAATACAATATACATATTATTATAATTTCACACGCGCAGCACGACGGGAATTAGATTTTAAAAACGTTTGAAAACGGTTTCGCGTCAGCTGCCGGGGGTGAATCCGTTCTCCTCCGCGCTGTATTGTGACGATTCGCTAGACACGTCATTGTGAGATACGTTCGCGTCCCGTGTACGTACAACGACGCCGCGTACGGTATGAATGATTGTTTACGTACGTATATTATATTTCGTTTCCACGATTTTATTTTATTATTATTTTTTTTTTTTATTTAAAGAATAAGGCTTCAACAGCAAAGGTTATTAGCCTGAAAAGTTACATATACGTTTCTTAAGATTAGGTGTACATTTATGAAATAATAGTTTCTTTACAGTTGATATTTACAGAGTTTACAATTTTTTAATAATATTGGTAGTGTTTAGGAATTTAATGATTTTTTGCGTGTTGTGTTCATTGAGTGCTTCTGCAACATTGGGTGGCATCTTCAGATCAGTGCGTATTGAGGTGTACAGTGCGCATTCCTCCACTATGTGTTTAACGGTTAGTATTTCATTGCATGTGTTGCATATTGGTTGGGGGGCTCTTTGCTGATGAGGTATGAATGTGTGAGTGCGGAATGTCCGATTCTGATACGGGTGATTGCGGTATCTTGGCGTCTGTCGAATTGAGGGGAGGTGTGCCATCTTTTGATGTTTTTTTTTTTTTTTATGTTTTCGAGTTTGTTAGTTGTTGGAATTGAATTCCATCGATGTTGCCATATTGAGAGTATTTTTTCACTATTTTATTATTGAGTAAACGGTAAAACGTTTTGGGTTTTCGGTATGATCCATTAACAACGCTGTGCGAGACCGCTCTGGCCGTGTTTCAGCTGCGTATTTATGCGAGCGGTGCTTGTTGCGCGCTCGTCGTCGTCGGAATTATTATTATCGTTACACAAAAATCCATTTAGCCGCGCGTATTTAGCGATTACACGCTGATTTTACGTCGGCGGGTCGGAGGGGGACGGAACTAAAAGCTTCCCGACGACGACGTTTCGAGTCTGTTTTCCGACGACGCGAACGGACGAAAAGAGTCAAACGTCGTTCGCGTGTGCTGCTTGGGACGCGCGTGCTGCTGCACATTTTATGCGTCGTGCTACGTATAGACCGTTCGCGAATTTCGACCGTGTGTCCAAAATGATGGATCTCGGAATCGGACGAGATTGGACAGATTAAAAAATTCCATAGAGATTTGCGTGGAAGCGGAAGAGACGCGCAGACACGGCTCGGGGGGCGCGCGGAGTCGGTGGCGGTATTCGGATGCAAAAAGAATGCGGCGGCTTCGACGGCGGGAGAGGTTTGCGGAGAAGAGAAAAACCGTGAAATATGGCCGGGCACGCGGTTTATTGGATTGACCGGAATGAGTGAGAGAGACGCGGGGTCATCCATCACCCGGGACGGGGTCCTCGGTCGCCCTCGCCGCGGTGCACGTGCGACGTGGGGTGGAAAAAAATATTAAACTCGTGGAAATATAATGTATTTATATATATATGATATGATATATAAATACGGCGACAAGGGGTCGGAGTAGAGACAGAGAGACGAACAAAAAAATTAAATAGAGGTTTTCCGGAGAAAAGTTCGACTTTCATTAAAAATCTCCACGACAGGACTATATATTATTCTATCCGCGAGTTCAATACGAAAACGGGTGCGCGTTATCCAGTCGAATATTACATAATATCACGAGGTACGTCCAGAGAGTATAAGTTCCGTTTTATGTTTTTATCGCGTTTGCGATGTCGTCTTAATTACGGATTGATTTCCGATTATTTCGTTTATTTATTTGGAATATTTTTCAAAACCATTCCGTCACTATAGTATTAGTGTACGTACGTCACGTGGAGAGTGTTTTTTGAAATGGACAAACGAATAGAAAATGCCGCCACGTGTGAGTTTTTAATGCAAAGAACATCAAACCAGTTGACCAGTCAACGAAGGCCGTACAAAATATGTTCACGATGAAGAACGAACCGCAGGATGGCCATTTTTGGTCAATGATGTTTTGGTGCGAGAAGTCGAAAAAAAAATTCATGAAAACACAAGGTTCACCATGCCGTCGTTATCAATACGTTTTCCTCGAATTTCCAGTTCGCTTCTTCGTGAAATTTAGTCGATGAAATGGAATTTTCGAAAATCGTGCGCACGTTGGGTGTGCGAAATTTCTTACGGATAAACACAGAGTGAAAAGTTTCAGTGGGTAGTGCTCTTCAGTTTTTGTCACGATGCGAAGAAGAAGGCGATAACTTTTTAAGCCGTATTGTCACAGGGGAGCGAGACTTGGCACCCGTTGATTTTCATTTTTTTATTTTTTTTTTCATGAAATCATTTATAGGTGGCCAGATGATGATGAGCTGAAAGCGCATGGTCATAATCACAGGGGCGTCATCTTTATATGGTGAAAGGATACAAAAACTAGTATCTCCGTATGACAAGTGCTTAAAATGATGGTGGCAACTATGTTGAAAAATAAAAAGTAGAACACGCGTTTTAAATTCAAATAAAATTACTATAATTATAATTAATATCAAAATTCACACATTTACGTGTTTTTATTGCCCGACAGAACTTATTTTCTGGACGTCCCTCGTATATTATATTCGCACTTTGAAATTGTCATCTCGACCGTCGCGGCTAATCGATTTCAATGTATTATTATTATTATTATTATTATTGTTATTATTATTATTACTATCATTATTATTATTATTATTATTATTATTATTATTATTATTATTATCATTACTATATTATACTCGGTCGCTAATGACCGACGACGGCAGCGACGGACGACGACGCAGACCCGCGAGACGCGCAATCGGAGGAGAACTTTCGTCGAAACTTTGCGACGGTCCCGCGCCGCTCTTTCGGCTAAACGAATTTCGAATTTCGTCTCGGAATCCGGAAAACGGATATCGTCGTTTTCCGCCGAGCCGCCGGTCCCTCGTCACCGCGATCGCACCACCTCCCGTGCGCCCGGAGGCTTTTAAAACCCGAGCGAAATTTCCATTTTGACGTCGGGGGTCACATCAAATATTCGTCATCGTAATTCAATTGCGGCGCGCTGCTGCACAGCTGCGGGGACCGCGGCGCGACCGCGAGACGCGCGCGGAGGAGACGGCCGGGGGTCATGAGTCGACGGCGGGGGGGGGGGCAGAGGGGGACGAGACAGAGTATTAGCGTCGGAGGGATCACATTCGTCGCATAATGGTGTTTCGCGTCCCGTGTACGACGACTTTTATGGCTTATTTAAATTTTTCACTCACCCACTCCCCGCACTACCGTCGTATTTATTGTTGTTGTTTTTTATTTCTCCTCGTCCGTTCTTATTTTACATAAAAGATAAAATAAACAAAGTTAGTTCAAAAACAAAAAAAAAAAAAATCACTTGATGAACGCACGTTATAACGCACACGACCCCCGTATCCGTCACAATATGCTCGATTTTTACGACCGTTCGCTACAACAAACACATCGACTACCGAATCGCGCGGCTTAAAGTAGCGCAGCTATACCATATATATATTCCGTGATTCCGTTTGATTTTTGAACGCACACGGCGTTTTTCTTGAAAAACTATTTGCTTTCAGTCGAGACGCTTCGCTTTTACCTCGGGAAATACGTGTAAACCTCATTGGGATTCTAGCGAATCCATTTTAAAACATTAAACGTCATTAAAAATTAAAAAAAAAAAAATTAAAAAAAAAATTCCGAAAACGATCGCACTGGAATGAGTTTTAATATTTTTGTGTGTCGCTCGAGTAAAAGATTTTCAAACGTGTTCCGTTGTTGTATAGAGCGAGTATAATTGAAATTCGTATCAATACACGCCAAACATGTATTGTAATTGCAATTGTCACTAATCGTAATTAATTGTATTGTTAGTCATTACTGTTTTGTATCGTGCTCTATATAGATTATTAAACAAAAGGTTTTTTTTTTTTTTTTTGAAAACTGTTCCGGACGATAACAAATTAATATTTTTCGATCTATTTGTTACGTGTATTGATATATTCTTAAAACGCTTGTTTGCTAATACGGCATTTGAATACCGAGAGTTAATAATAAGCTAACGCCACTTGTATTCGATACGAACGCATTCGTTTTTAAACGAGTGTTCGAGTATAGCCTCGCACCGAGATCAAAATGAATTACCGGGAAAACAAAAATGAAAATAACCGAAAAGTCTTTCGGTTTCGAGCCCGAAACCCGACGCCGCTGTAATTTCAGGATCATCAATTATCTTTGTTTTCATTTGCGCCGTAACTCGAGAAACGGCCCGGGACGTTTACGGCCGGGAATGTTCTCCTCTCGACTAATTCGTCGAACAGTCGAAAAAGTTTATACCCGCCATGTCACGGATATTAAGATTTTCGATGCCTCTCACTTGCGCGCGTTCATCGCCAGTAATTTATTATTATGCGTATTTTATTTTATTTTTTTTTTCGCGTAAGACCGTGATATATTATTACGATAAGAACGCACGTTCCGTTCCACGAGTGTGCCTTATTTATTACGTATCGTCGCGTCGATTTTTTTTTTACGAGTAATTTTGCTTTTAAGCTTATTATTTTCGGCGCTTATCGACGACACCGTCCGCATGGCGGGCGATGTGAATATAACGCCGTGTACACGCCACGCACCGCTCGCGTACTTTCGATCCGACGACGCAGCCGTACGAAAAAAACCGTCCCGCTCGCGTTATTTACGCGCACAATTTTTATCGCGTATTTATCCGTAATTAATTGCGACGTCGAGACAAAAAAAAAAAAACTACCCCTTTTGGTACGGGATCAGGGGGTCTATTCTTGAAATCATTCGGATCGGATCCGTATACGAAAACCGTAGTTTCCACACGGATTTCCACATGATCCAAAAAATACGTATTCTTGAAATTTTTCCGTGTACGGATGGGTTCGGTCGTGTGGAAAAGTTCCGATCGATTCATCCGGATGGGGGTATGGCATTCGGAAACGTATTTCCGTATACAAATAAACACATTATCATGTTACTATCATATTGTTGTCGTTAATTAAACCACATTAATTAATATTATATGATTACTATAACTGCGTATTAACTATAAAAATAATTGATTATTTTTTTTCCATTAATTACGTACAGCAAATTAAAATATAGGAAAGTAACAAAGTAATTGATAAAACAAATCAATAACCGTGGTTTTTGACAATATTTTAGCTGACGTTAATAAATAGTACATTTTTTATCCGATTAATATTGTACATAACTACCTTGTAATGTTTATAAAGTTTAAAGTTTAAACATTAAACATTGAGACAGATATTTAATATATTAACACAAGTTAAATCGGATAATTAATTGTATCATAGTTAAAAATATTGTTGCTAAACCAAAAATTACCGAGAGAAAGTACGTAGGTAATAAAAGACTTGCGATAAATATACCGTCATTAATTAAAATCACCGAACTCAACACAGAGAGTTGTCGAGTGTAGAGTCACGGTATAGAAGGTAACTTATCTTCTATACCATGGTAGAGTTAAAAATAAAATATATACCAAGACTCAATCAATGATAAGTTAAATAGGATACAAGCATATAAATACATTTGTATACAATGAGATTGTATATTTTAGTAGTGTTACCAACCTAATTCATACGATATAATAAACCATTCGGACAAATTTCCGTGTATGTGGAAAGTTTTTCGTATACGGATAGTTTTATTTCAAGAATACTATTTTTCGTCCGTACACGGAAATCTATCGTGTGGATTGTTCGTATACGGATCCGATCCGAATGATTTCAAGAATAGACCCCCAGACTGCAAACGTCTTAGAAACTCGAACAAACCCGACGGGGGTTTCCCGTTCGCCGTTATTATAATAAAATAGTCGTCTACAATAACGTGCAACGCCGCGGCGCTCCGGTTGACCACGGAGGAACGTATTTATTTAGAGACCGGCCATTACGGGCGGCGGACGTTGGAGCGGATTAGACGTGGTGCCGGTTTTCGTTAACGAAACGCGCTCGGGACACGGCCTAAAGCAGGGCTGCAATTCAAAAAACGAAATAAAACAAGTGAGAAAAGTGATCAACTTTTTTTATTTAGGTGACCAAAAGTGACTGTATTTTTTTTCAAGTGATAATTATTGACCATCTTTTTCTTAATAAAAAACGTTTTTAATAAGTACTAACACTAAAGTATATTGTTATAGACATCTATTCTGTGCATTAATCATCTATAATTATTCTAATCGGTTAAATTACTAATTGCTAATGATTATTTGAAATTCGGCAGTCCATTACGCCGCACCCTGTACCCCATTTCTTTAGTATAAAACGATTCTGAGCAAAGCTTCAGTGTAATATAATATATTATTATTTAAATACTGTTTACGTATTCTACGGTTATTTGTATAATTTTTGGTGAGTTTTTTTGTAATTAAACCCTCATAAAATATTCAATTAGATTAACTCATTTAAACTTCAATTGTTATAACAATTATAACTCATTAGAAATAAACTTAAAAGAAATCAGACAATATCGAAAAAAATCGTATAATAATTTATTAAAGTGTGTATAAAAAAAAATCCTGACTAACGATTTTTGAACTTTTGTTAGGATAATTAGGTAGGTATATGAGTAAGGTCATATTAAATTTTCAGAACTTTTTGTCAAATATTTAAAATTATATTACATAAAAACTTTCAAACAATTTGGTAAATTAAAAGTTCTATATTTAAGTCAAAAGTGCTTTAATTGTTCTGAAAATGTTGTCCAATCTAAAAAAGTATGTATTTGATATTGGATAAAATTTTCAAGTTTCTAGCTTCAATACTTTTCGATTTATGACTAAATACCTAAAATCTAAACAGTGAAAATCTCGTTTACGGCGGATTTTTACCGATTTTACCGTTTTTACTCAGTTTTTCGATCGTTATTTTTGATTACTGGAAAAACTATGGAGATTTTGGAAAAATGACCTCTCTAAAGTACCATCTCAGTTCAATTTCGAATCTAAAAAGTTGCTGGACGAATCTTTTGGACAAGGATTTCTATACGAAAAAGTGTTTACAGAAAAAAAAAAAAGAAAAAAAAAAAAAAAAAAAGAAAAAAAAAAAAAAAATAAACATCATTGTAAAACCATAAGATCCTTCGCTTCACTCAGAATCTAAAACGAAATAAAACAAGTGACAAAAGTGATCAACTTTTTTATTTAGGTGACCAAAAGTGACTGTATTTTTTTTCAAGTGATAATTATTGACCATCTTTTTCTTAATAAAAAACATTTTTATTAAATACTAACTAAAATATATTGTTATAGACATCTATTCTGTGTATTAATCATCTATGATTATTCTAATCGGTTAAATTACTGATTGCTAATGATTATTTGAAATTCGGCAGTCCATTACGCCGCACCCTGTACCCCATTATCTATGATTTTAATCACGAATGTATAACGACTATAATAATAGCACACTACGATATTATATTAATATAATAATACGAATATTGCGAGGTAAAATTAAATTAACAGAATTTTAAAAATTACACGATTAAAAGTATTTTCGGTTTCAAACATAATAAATATAAGTGAGAAAAGTGACGGAATCGCAAACGTGGCCTAAAGGCCGAGCGACCGAAAGGTGGCGGCGGGCACGGGACAGAACGTCAAAACGCCGCCAAAGGTCGTGCCTGACCTTAAGCGCGTTGTACACACCGTGTCGTCCAAAGGTCGTGTCTAATAAACGCTCCGGCCAGTCGAGAAAAGCTCTAAGACGAAGAAAAGGAAAACTAATAATATAATGCCTTTTATCGGCAACTCAATCGTCGACTGTTCGTAGAAAACGCGTTACTATAAATATATATATATATATATATATGCTGTCGTCGGCTGATGGCGATTTACAGGAGACCGCGTGGACAAAGAAAATGAAAATAAAAAAGCGTTACGTTTCCTAATGGCACCTGTCTATGTGTCAAACGTCGTAAAACGTTTATTAGATTTAGACTGTTTTTTCACTCCAAATATTTCATTAATAAGTTATAAGGACACTCGGGCTTTTATTTATAAAAGTTTCGCGATTCATTTTTATTTTTTTTTCGTCAAATCCATTATTTTAAGACGTCCCGTTCGCGCAATAACAAAGCGTTTTTTACGATACCGTGCACGACGCTACAGTAACGTTTTGACATATCATTTAAGTGAAAATAATGAATTAACAATACAATTTACTTTTCGCCTATTTTTGAAAAATAAAACGATTGTCTCTTTTAACGTTCTTATAATTTGCTTTGCGGTGTAGGTACTCTTTGGGAATTCACATTAAAAAATGTATTCAAATTATTCGTTTGAGTATTTTGAAAAACACACACACACACACACACACACACACACACACACACACACACACACACACACACACACACTGAAATCAAAAACTTTGTTCATATCGATTTATTTGTGGGTAAAAAAAAAATATATATATTTTTATATAATTCGTTTATTTATTCCACAGGATCACGAGTGACCCGTGTGTTAAAATACTCGTTTTTGATTCCTGGGAATCGCGTTGTAAATTACCGCGGGTATAATCGATTTGAAAACTCACCTGGAGGTTTTAATGTTGGGCTCAACGACGAAACTCAGTGACTGCAACAGCCGTACATCGAGCAAAATCTGAAACACAAATGTTTGTAGTGAAAATAAAGAAAACAAACGTCCAACGGCAGCACAGGTAAATAATTTTATTTAATAAGTCGTATGTAAATAATACGTATACGAACAGCGACGACAAAAGTCATAAAACACGGCGCCGCATAGTAGGGGGCGAAGCGGAGGAACAGACCGAGAGGGTCGAGCGCGGATTTCACAAACGAATGTTTGACGCTGGCGTTTTGTCAAAATTATTGCAATGCTCGCATGGAGTTTTCCGTGAATGCCGCGCGGTGAAAAGAAAAGTAAATAAAAATACGACCAAAGGAACGGGCGGACAAAAACGATTATGCCTATTGTAGGACCCGCCGAGTGTACACAATATATACGGTCAAGAAGTTTACCGCATTTTCAGCTCAATGGCATTCCCCTTTGTTCGTCTACGTTATTTTTATATTATCATTTGTATTTTTATTTTCATTTTTTTTTTTTTTTACCCCCGCAAGGTATTAGATACGTCGTATACCTGTATAGTGACGGATCGAAATTTGTATTTAACGATTTGCTTCCATCGCCGCCGCGGCGGACAAACTTTTTCTCGGGTGTATACCTGAGTTTTATTATTATTATCGTTATTATTATTATTATCATTATTATTATTATTATTATTTTTATTATCATTATTGTTGTTGTGCTCCGTTGAAAGTACAGTAACAACCATTGTGCACCTCTTTCAATTAAAGAACTAAAGGGGTTTGTGGAAAAGAACCGTGGGAGTGGCCGGCGTACACACACACACACACACACACACACTCGTATATATTATTTTTTAATTCTTTGTACGCGAAGAGTCTCGGCCGCGGTCGGAAATCTTATTTTTTCTAACTAGCTCCGCGCGGAACACAACAAAAAGCGATTTCCATTATTATTCCGACATTGTTGTGCCGCGGTCAAATTTCCACCACCTCGCGATAATCACGTAAGTACTACGCAGTACACACTAATAATATTATGCATACGACGTACTCGCTCTGCCGTTCACGAACGAGCGGTCGTGAGTTCCGCGGCCGACGATATACGGCGAGACTAAACGACGACGGAAACTTTGACGTTGTGACACGACGGCGAAAAATCGCCCAAAGGGTTGCATGCACACTAGGGTGGTCCTTAAAATTCAATATGAGAAATTTTAAAATTATAATGCCTAAATTTGTTTGAATATGGGTATAGATCATATGTACAAAGTTTCAAGTAAATCGGTTAAAGTTAACCCGTGCCGCAAGAGGGTTGAAATTCTGACTTGGAGGGTAGTTTTTCAGTTTTTTTCTATTTATCTCGTATATTATGAAAATGACAAAAAATATGTTGGAATCTTTTTTGTTCAACATATTGTTTTCTATAAAAAATATTCTTACATAAAAATTCAAAAATCTAATATCTAAACACGATACGATCGCGCGTAATGTCGATATTTCGATTTCATAACACGCGTACAGGGTGGAGCGCCGAAACGGTCGATTTTCAAAGTCCGATGTCACAGAGTATGGAAACGAACGGAAATCTATCGATACGTTTACTATATAGTTGAGCACGTAATCGTTTTCTCAATATTACGACCGGCCGTTTCTCATATCGCCTATAATTTTGTAGTTTTATTCGTTATACGGTTTTGTGTACTCCACGACGTTTTCAAATCGAATTTATTTTTTTTTTTTTCAAGAATTTAATGTCTTGAGGTGTCCACGCGTTCATTTTTTAAACGCTCCCCAACCTCCTCACAGAAAAGTCGCATCGAGGTGGCCGACGATAAATCATCGCGTGTTGAAAACTCGTGTTGTTTAGAAAACATAACACGCGTGGACTAGAAGAGTGCTCGAGAAGAGACGGCCGTCATTTTGAGGAAAGTGTAATTAAAAGTAAAAAAATGCTTGATTTATATTCGTTTTTTGTTTTATAATATAATTTATCTTTGAAAAAAACGGCCGTTTCATTTCCTACCCTGTATATTTTATATAATTTATTGGTACGTTCGATAGATGAACATATTTCCCCGGAGGCCATAATGAAAAACATCACTTATATTAAAAAAAAAAAAAAAACGAAAATGAAAGCGATATCACTTTAACGCAGTATAGCGTCAAGAACGTTTTAAGATGATTAAATTCGTATGTTACTACTTTACGACAGTAGTCGCGTTTATATACGTTTTATACGTAAGCACACGCGGACAATATAATTAAGTTGGAAACGCGATTGCGCCGTATAGCGGTCGTGAAAATGTCCACACGCGACTGGGAATTGCGTTTTCCGACGGACGCATATGTATACATATTTTGTATTGCCCGCCCGCCCGATCGCGATCGAACAAAAGTTTCCAGAGACCTAGCAAGTCGAGCGGGGAAAAAGAAAGAAAGTATTATCATAATATTCAGAGAATTAAGTAAAAAGCGTGTTACTCTTTTTCAACGAAAACATCCATTTAACCTACATTATTTATGTTGATAATTTATTCAGCTGTTCAAATAAGTTTGTAAAGTTTTAACAACTCGTTGAAAAAGTGGAAATAAAAGAAAATCACGCCGCATCGACCTGACGAAAAAAAAAAATAAGAAATAAATAAAAAAAAAGGGTGTTTACTACTTCTTCGGGGCGTATAAAAGTATAATGTAACCTTTTTCGAATTCGTTTTGTCAATACATTGGTAAGTATAAAGATTTATAAAATATACATTTTGTCTCGGAACGTCGATAGAATTATCATACAAATCATACGATTTTTCGCTGTATTGTGAACGTTTTTTTTATAAAGTGTTATATTGTGGAGATATCGAAAATTAGCACTAACCGAATATTTTATCTATATTTTTATAATTGGACTTTTTTTTTTTTTTTTTTTGACTATACAAATTATTTCACAATTAAAATTTTAATTAGACGTATAATATACACTATAATTGTAATATGATATACATACAACATTACGGATTTTAAATTTTAAATCTTTTAATTTCAGCGAAACTTTGAGCAAAGTCCTAATTAATTATTTACCACAATCATCGCTGTGTGGTTTACTTTGTAATACTTTTGAAATAATTGCTATTGGTTCGATTCGAAATAATGATTTTTTATGTATATGTACGTATAAATTATATACATACTTGCACGGGAAAAACAAGCCTTTGAAATTTCTTCTTACTTAATTACAAACAAATTAGTCACAATAAAAACAACTTTTCAATCAACCTTTTACTCGAAAGTTCACCATCTTTGCCCCTTATTTTTAAATTGCTTTCACTCAGCAAACTAACTTTTAATTGTAAGCTACGAACTGGTATAAATTAATAATTTTAAACAAATTTATGTTTGATTTTAATTATCTTCAAATTTGATCTTTTAACTATTTCAAAATTTCATTTGAAATTTTCACCCGATTATATGTTTTTGATTTATGAAAAAAATATAATGTGTACTTCAAAATAACTAAAGTATTATTCACGAGACAGTCGATCGGAAAAATGCAAATGTTATCCGTTTAATCAACAGACATTAATATGATCATTTTATGTATGAAATTAGTTATTAAAAAAAAAAAATAGTAATAATAACGTATTAACTAATTATAGTGGTTTGTTAAATCATTGTTTTAATTAATCGATTTTACTTTTTTTTTTTTTTTTTTGGTACGCGTTTGCTATAATAGTTTTTGCAGTGGAAAATGTCAACCACTTGACTATTGATCGTTATTGTAGGGGAGCCGATGTTTTCCTTCTTTACCCCATTTCTAATTATCGTGAATAATTAATATGTATATTACGGTTTGTAAATATGTTTATTTTTTTCCCCCCAACACGAACGTCACATAGATAGGATATGATATTTGATGTACAGCTGTAATATACATTAGTATATTTTTATAACCCGTTGTGCATTTTGAAGCCAACTGATAAATAAATAAAAACAAATGTAAATTATAAAATTTATATCAGCGTATATGTCGATATTTAGTCGACGTTTTTGTTTTTTTTTTTACGCATTTAAGCTTCATGGAAAACATCAACTTGTAAATAACGATAAATTTTCATTCGGTCCATAGTTTAAAACTCCGTGATTTAATATCGCAAATCAAATATTTTCACTGACATTTCATAAACAAAACGTAGCGTCCAGTAGTTTGTTTTGATTAGCACAGGTACATGTGTACGTGACACTAAATATATATTAGGGTGGTCCTTGGTTTTTTTTTTTTTTTGAAATTTAATTAGACTTCCCCCAAAATTTGTTCAAAATTATAAAAAAATAACTTCTGTTAATTTTCATAAAAATTGGTTGATCCTAAAAAGGCCTTCAAATGGGTTAAAGTTAAAAAAAAGTGTGATTTTTAAAATTTTTTTTCGTAATTTGCTATTTCGGCATAATTTATATGTGATAGGTGAAAAACGCATAGAATAAGATATTTTTTAAATTAAATTTCCTACAAAAAGTGTGAATTATGCTTATTACGTTAAACGAACCATTCAACTTAAAAATAAAAAAACTCGTTTTTACATTATTTTAACTTTTATTTTTGAACATATTATAATAAATAATTGTGATGTGTATATTTTACATACATTATAATATATTTTTTTAATTCAAGTAATATACCACCATTTCATAAATAAATAATAAAAACAATTGAAATATATACATAATTACAAAATTAAATATTGAAGTTAAAAATTATTTATATATATATATATATATATATATATATATATATATATATATATATATATATATATATATATAGGTATGTACTTTTTTTTTGTTTCACCGATTTTCGCGTACGACTGTACGAGTACCGATATTGAATTACGTCGATTTCGAGGGTGAAAAAAGCGCGGACGTAATTTATAATAGTTGACGGACTCGTTCCGATGATAATACGTGACGTGATGTATTAGATTATTAGAACGTCTATGGAAAATCCGGTAAATAGGTCGCGGAAAAGGCACGGCGAGCCGTTGGAAATCTCAGGTGGTCATCAATTCGGGACCGTAACGTTAAGTGCGGCTTAATAGTGATAAACTGTGTCGTCCGCGCCGCCGTGTTAACTTTCCGAGGCGTTTGTCAAATTTCGGACAATTTTTCACGGGACATTTGGCAACCGATACACGCTCTTTTATCGCATCGCCGGAGTGGAGATCCAATATATTATTCGGCCGCGGCGGCGGCGGCTTTGCAGCTTTTCGTCCCGTCGAACCCGGCGCGGCGCAAAAACCGAACCGCGGGAAGATTACATATTTTAAAGGAACGCCGAGTGTATATAAATAAATGAGTGGAAAGCCGAATACGAGAAAAAGGAAAATCAAAGCATTGATTAATCGGCAGGTGAGTAACGGCCGTTTTCCGAGAAAAGGGGACAGATAAAACCCGGTGCGGGGAGGGGGTGGAGGAATCTCGCACGCGCGCACGCACCTCGAGGACGTATAATCCGGCCGTTAAAACAGTCCAAAAGTTCATTATCGATTCGGGAGCGGGGAAAAAAACGACGCAGGCCAAAAGTGCATTTTTCAAAGAGAAACCAGAGGATGCGGATCAAACGATAAAGGAGCTTATATCCCGGTATGGCCTCGACGGTGTGTAGCTATTAGAGTTCGACCGGAGCGGCGGGAGGAACGGACGCGGCGGATGGTTTAAAAAAAAAAAAAAAAACGGACTGCGAGTGGGACAAGATAAGCCGAGTCGGCGGTAGGACGAGATAGACTGAAAAACGCGCAGATAGGATTGGAGTTGAATAATAATAATAATAATAATAAAAAGAGGAGAGTAGTATGAAAAAATAAAAAATTACGTCACGGAGCCATCCATCATTTCACGGCCCAGTCAGCAAAAACAAAATGATAAACCGAACTCGTGAAGGCTGCGGGAAAAAATCACGAAAAATCCGCCCACTGCAGGCATATATAATACGTATGTGCAGCCGTAAAATAATTGCAACTGCGAATGGTCCGAAACATTGCAATTTTATCGGTTCATTAGAGCAGCCGCCTCGTCTCCGATCGGTGCTCGTTCATTATCTTGTCGAACAATGTTTTTTTTTTTTTTATTATTATTTAAATTTTTTTTTGTTTTGTTTTTTAATTACCGTACGCAACGACCCCTACGAACTCGGAGCAGGGTAATACGATGATTTTTTATTTTTTTTGTTTTTTTTTTTTTTTACGACACAAAATTCCCGACGCGTTCACGAACCGTTTTGTTCCGAACGTAATCACCCGTGTGTACGCGCGTGTATTTACGATACAAATTGCCCGTCCCGTTTTACACACGAAAATCCTTTATGCGCTCGTCGGAGGTATTGAATGAGAGGGAGAGAGAAAAAATTACCTAGTACGCGTGTGACAAACACATCCCGTCGATAGAGAGGTTATATCCGTCCGTCCGTCCGGTGCGGCGGATGAACAAACAGAAATCCTCTGTACACGCCGCGCAAATGTGTGTGTGTGTGTGTGTGTGTGTGTGTGTGTGTGTGTGTGTGTGTGTGTGTGTGTGTGTTTTTCTCCCCCCCCTCTCTCAAGGGTTTTTTTCCTTTTATCATCGTTATAGGCCGCGTATATTACATGCATTTCCCCGAGCGACCGACCAATTCCAAAGTTTATTAACGAGTTTCTTCTGCTCGCAGTGCGTGTGTATATATACGTATATACACTGTACGAGTACACGTATTATTCGGGAAAATTATTTGATTGCAAAGTCAGTCGTATTGACCGAAACCATTTTAGTTGCGAAAGTATTTGTCTCCCGAAACGAAACTTTCTGATTTATGACGCTCGGCGAATTTCCGCGGAACATCGCGGGGCACACTTTGAGCGGTGTACCGATCCTCGCCCGTGTAAACCGAGGTTTCCACCAAAATATTGATCTATAACGTCGACTTATTTTATATTATAATATTAGATTTTCGTCCTTAAAGACGTTTCGCTTTTTGCTTTTTTTTTTCGTCCGTATTTATAAAGCGAAGAAAAACATCGTACGCCGATCCGTTTCGTTCGCCTCTCGGTCCGGCGGATCGACGGCAAAACTTTTGCGCCGCCGCCACCGCCGCGAAACCGTTTAAACGCTACGAACTTTGCGATTATTTTTTCCCCATAATAATCGATTATTTTTATAATTTTCGATTATAATCGATTAATCGAATATTTTGAGAGTATTGTACGATCATTCGAATACTCAAATAGTATTCGATTAATCGAATACTCGAATAGTAATCGATTAATCGATTAACCGAATAATCGTCGAATTATAATTTACAATCGAATACTCAATAATGTTCTAATAATAGTACATAATATGAATAATCAAATAATTGTTCTGGGTAAATCAATTTATTCGTCAAAATTTTAAATACATTTGTATTACAAAATGTTTCTATATTTATACTCGTCACTATTCTTCGTCCGGCCGTCCGGGTAAACATCAATTACTACTTTCTTCTATCTTTCTCCGTTTTGATTCAGTAATTTCAGTCAAAATAAATAATACAAACACAATATTTTATTATGATTTTCCACTTCTTTTCGATGGACATATTGTTTTATGTAAACGCTAAAAACTTTAGACTTATTCATCGAATGCTTAAATGCAGATATAAATCCAACATCTTGAATTCGTCTTTTAAGTTTGAACACCCCCTTTTATAATTATATTTCCATGTTTAAGATTGCAGTTATTCGATTATTAATCGATTATAATAATCGATTAATAAAAATAAACGCACAGTCCTATCCGCGACGAACAACGACTGAACGACGTAACGCCGGTTTTTGTTTTTTTTTTTTACGACGACGTGACTCAAAATCTTACCGGCGCGCCGCCGCCCGATCGGTATCGACACTCTTTTGTTCGCGTAAGACCTAGGGACGATACGACGCGTGGCGACGAATCGAATCGGACGGAAACGTGATCTTTTAATATAATTAGCGACCGGCGAAATTCAACAGAAAGTTCGTTATTAAACTTTGCCTCGGCAAAACGCACGAGGTCGAGTGTACAACGATCTCCGTGTACAAATAACTTCGATACATTTTATTTTTATTTATTTATTTATTTATTTATTTATTTATTTTTTTTTTAATTACGTAGCGTTATTTTACGAAAAATATTCGTTTTAAACGAAGCAATTTGTATTGATTACGTTATGTTTATATTATACCCGGTGTAACTCACACCGCTCCGCCGCCACCGCCACCAGACGACGCTTGATTAAAATAATTACAACTGTTTTTATGAAACCCCGTGAGAGACGTTCATTAAAACTAAAAGATACTTGGAAAACTTTTCCTCCCGCATCGGCGGCAGCGGCGGCGGTGGCGGCGGCGGGTTGGTAGGCTGCAGTGTATTGCACGAGCGCGAAGTAACATCATCGTCATCATCATCGTCGTCGTCATCATCATCATCACACGGACCGACGCGTGACGGCGTTTCCGAGTCGTCTCGACGAAACGAAAGCGTTTTTTTTTCTTTTTTTTTTTTTTTTTCAAACCAAGGCGTAAAATACATCTCTGATTTCATAAGTCACACTTTAGGCCGTGTTCTCACCAAAAGAAACTGATGACGGCAACGCAACCGCGACGCAACGCGACATGTATTTTTAAAATAATTTAAAAAATTGACGTGTTCTCACGGGTCGCAACAGGACTGGAAAACAACGCGACTGTTTGAAAACTATTTTTGAGCAACTCGACGTGTCGACGTGCTTCTTTTGTCTAGTTGCTAGGTGTGAATAGTTCGATTTTGTGAATAATTCAATTATTTGATTATTACCTACTCTGGTTTATAATCAATTTCATATTTTGTTGATAATTTATTTAAAAAATATGGCAAATGAACAAGAAGAAAATATGGCATTCGTACAACTTACAGAAAGTCCCTCATGTCTTTATGATGTAACATCGTCTAATTACACTCGACAAGACATAAAAGAAAAAGCATGGAACGACATTTCAAAAAAAAATTTTTGTTTTTTGTTTTTTATACCTCAAATACATAAATGCTACAACCATATCCTCATCGGATGAAGACATTTTGATAACTGAATATGCATTGAAGTTGCATTGAAGTTTCATATTAATTTTTTAGATGAGAACAACTGGGCAACTCGACTACAACTAGACTCGAATCTCTATCGCGTTGCCGTCATCAGTTGCTTTTGGTGAGAACACGGCCTTAAAATTCGACTGTTACCTTTGACAAACGTCTATACCTAGCGAAAATAACCTGTGGTGCTTATGTAGCACCCGAAATCCTCCTATTTATACATAATATGAAGTTTGGAATACAAATATGCGAAATGAAAACGACTTGATCGATATATTGATCGATATTATTGACAAAATATTGACGAACATTGTCAACGACCACCAACATATCAATAATATTGATCAATATCATTATCTATTCACCAGATTTGTCAATTCGTTCAACAACAATTTATATATTTTAAATGAAATTTTCATTATTATTTTATAATTGTATTGTTATTTCATTATTTCATTTAATTTTAACAATTTCCACTAAAAATTATCATGTCTAATAATGTTCTAATAGCTCTTGCTCTCGCTGTTTCTCTTACCAATAAAAAGAAAAAAAGAAAACAAAAATTGTGGGCCAAAGAGCGGTTGAAAAAAAGAAATCACTTTAATTGTGAAAATGTTTTAATTGAGTTACAATTAAATCAACCAGAAGATTACAGAAATTTTTTAAGAATGGATGAGCCATGTTTTAATGAACTTTTTGCTTTGATCACTCCGTTGATAAATGATGATTAAACAATATTATTGACAGTACGTCGATAAAAATCAAAAATTTTTAATTTGTTCAATATATTGATCAATCCTTCAATATAGCCCATACACGATCAATGTAATTGTCAATATCAAATATTGATCAATATTATTGATCGTGTATGGGCGGCTTTAAAGTTCAAAATATTTTTCTAACTGTTATATGAATCGACTCAAAACGAGAAACACCAGTACTCGATTTACGTTGATATAAAAAATGATCATCAACGTTTGTGTTTAAATCCCAAAATTTTTGTTATTTCTGCAATCGAAAAATTTCGATTGTATCGTTGGGCAGTAAAAGAAAGAGTTTGTTTTGAAATATATTCAAAAACGTTTGTTTTGTTACTGGAAAATAAAGCGTTATTTAATGTTTAGTTAAAATAAAAGAAGCGTGACATACATATAAATTACCAGTAATATCATTTATCGACAACTTAATTGTTTTATTTTTTTATTTTTTGTGATAGCGACGAACTAGAAAATCCCAAAGGTCGATCAAGAGTCGATCACAGATGGCCACCCCCGTTCTGAGCTACGTCACGACACGTCGCTGACGGGGTATTCGATTTGTGGCTATTTGTCACGTCTGATACCGGCTGGAATGATTTCGTCTGTATACCAGATCGATTTTAAATGACGTTTCGGCATATACGTCTGGCGTGTTTTTTTGGGGAAGGTCAGGGTGTGTGGTTGCACCCGTTACTTTTGAAAATATCCCGACGGTCTGACTATAATAAAATATGCTCCATTATTTTTTCGTAAAAATTAAATTGTTTTTTTTTTTTTAATTGTTTAGCTTAAACGACGTAATACACAAAAGACAATTTATGAATGTAAATATTGTAAGCTTTTGTTCTTTTATTTTTGCCGCATTTGTCTTTTTCAAGCTTTCTCTCGCACGGTCGCGGGTACAGTTACCTATATCGATTATTTTTTTAATTTTGAAACTGATTTTACCTTTTTGACAAATTGACGCGATTTACGATATGTGAAAAAAAAAATTAAATAAAATCACAATAATGTACGAGGTATACACGTCATGTGCACATTGAGTAGAGATGTATCTGTTTTTAATTGGCCCCGTGAAATTTCGAAATCGTCAACTTGAAACTGACGAAAAAAAAAACCGAAACGACGCGTCTGCGTACGGCGAACACGGCGTGTACAAAGCGTACACGACGAACGCAGAACACGCAGCGTACAGAACTCTTCGTGGTCTGCCGACGACGAAAATGAATAACGCGCGAAAAAGATTACGCACGCGAACAACACAATTTCGCGATGAATATTGCAGTCAGACACTCACGCCGGGGGCCGTTCGACTCTGTCAAGGCACACGCGCCGATAAAAATATATTTATAGCCGTGAGCAAGTGGCGTATTTAGCATTTTTCATTATTCGAGGAGACGGATGTGAAAATTGGTAGAACAACGGTACGCGAGAGTTGTGCTCCTCGTCCCTGCAGTAAGAAAAAAAAAAAAGTAGAATGAAAAAAATACAAAAGAACGATACTGTGTTATTTATTCAACCCCATTGGTAATTTGTCATAAACGATAAAACATGGAAATTTACACGGCCGTTTAAACACCTCGTTCTATTTGAAATAAATCATTCTCGTTCAGATACCGTTATTCTTGTAAAACCGAATAAAGCGTTTGTGCATTCATCGCAGACGCATAAAAGAAAACCACGAGGCGGGTCTCCCCTCATATCTCATTCTCCTTTACCCCCTCCCCCCCTTGAAAAGAACGTCTTTGCTGTGAACGCGTATAATGAATGTTGCGATGAAACTACACGTAATATCGATCGGGCGTGTCTGTAATATTCATAGACTGCGTGTGACATCAAAAAACTTAAATAAAAGATGCTGTTATCGATCTGGTCGGGGACCACGGGTTTATCTCGAACTATGTAGTTTGAACCTCTCCGGCCCGAATTCGTCGCAGGGGACGATTGTTGCGTTGGCAGCTATATGACGTCGGTCTGCAGCGGGTGACGGGTCCGAAAAATTTCGACCGAAGGCGGGAAAAAACTCTGGTTTCCACAGCAGTTGATCTCTAAAACAACGGATCCGGTCCACAAAAGGGGTTGATCGACGCGTTTTCCGTTTTCGGGCAAATCCTACGTGGCGAGTGTAGCCGCGGCCGCCGCGCAAAAGTCGGTATCGGATTCGCGCCGGAGCAGTCGAGACAAAACGATTTATGTGTTCAAAGCACGGCCTACTTATTACGTGTCGAGCGTGTGTCTAGTATTATAATATATAATATGTGTGTGCGTACTCGGTGTAAGAAGAGACGGTTATTTTAGACGCGAGTCGTTTAAAACTGGTACGTAATGTTGTGTTCACGTCATACGACGACGACGTGTAACCACCACAATACGTCATATAATATTATACATAAATACGTGTCGTCTAATTTACGACTCGCGTAATATTTCGTATACTAATGCATCACCGAGTACTTGACGTTCGTACGAATAAAAAAAAAAAAAGAAAAGGTCGCGTGACATAAATCGTCCGGGAGAACGATGACAATGTGACCGCGGTGCTACGTAAGACCACGGTATTCCAGTGTACCGAATGTATCGTGAATGTATTATGACGGTTTCACGGGTAAGCTTGTCGTATGATCGCGAGACACCCTGTGTACGGATATGTGCACGTATTATATTAAGATGGAAATACGCCGTTGTCGGCTCCGACCGACAGAATATTATTCTAAAGATGCGATACGTGCTTTACGTACACATTATTTACACGTACGGTTCAATAAAACTATACAGGTATTTTGATTCTAAAACGAATCGTATTTATTCTACACGACAACAACAACAACAACAACAACAATAATAACAACAAAGTACGTACGAATAAAATGATTTAGAAATATTAAAAATTGTTTAAACATAGTACCTATCGATTTTAAAACCTCGTCACAATACAGTGTTTTGAATAAACTTTATAAACGTGATCAGAAAAGTATTACATATAATGTTGTGAGAATAGCAGCATTGATTTTTTAATGAATAGTATGTTATACAAAATATTCACAACGACGATCTGATGTATGATATGTAAATATATATGAAAAAAAAAAATGATAAAAAATCGGAAACTAATTAAAAAAAAAAAAAAAAATTCTACGCGCGAAAATGAAAACAACAGTAGTAGCGTCACGGAAATAGGTAGAGCAATATTTTACTAAACGTCTGTTTTTTATGTTGTATCAATAATATTTTTACATTTTTTTTTTTTGAAATGGTTTAAATTTTCTAAGGCTATTATAGGTCACTTAGTTTAAAAAAACATTGAATCATTTCTTTTATTTTTTTTCATAAAAAATGAAGTGTGCCTTACGCCCAAAGATTTCTAAGAAATACAGCATGTTAGGTTTTCTTTATGATAAATATTTAAAAATTAATGTATAATGTTTGATATATAATAATATGTATTTAATATATATATATATATATATATATATATATATATATATATATATATATATATATATATATATATATATATATATATATATATATATATATATATATATATATGAAAACAAAATATAACGCGTACGGAAATATGAAAAAATAAAAACAATAAATAATACGACACTCGTTTCTGGCGATGCGTCCGAAAATGTGTGTGCTCTTGTCGAATCGATTGTGTTCGTGTCGTTTTCAACGTTTTCATTTCGTATTATTATACGCGCCAAATGTTCGTAACACGACGAGGCTGATTATAACAATTTGTTGTCGTGTCTACATTACCTGCAGTTGTATACTACCGTGACGAATCGTTTGAAATCTAATGGGGGGGGGACAAATATCGCTCGACCTCAAAGTCACAAAGAATAATTTTCGAAACCATCACGGCGAGAGACCACGTCAAGCCTTGAGATTTGACAGACTCGAGGTCATGAGTCTGAACACGATTTTGAATATCGGCAACGATAGATCGAAATCACGATTGTAAAAACGCCAATACCGCAGCTGCCGAATAGCGCCCGAATAATTATTCCCGGACGTTTTCGCAAATCCCCGCGTCAACGGTGTAGTGATAATAATTATTACCCCGACGATACGGGACCGTAGGTTTTCGTGGAAATACAATTTCCACAACGACGATGAGTGACCCGTGTACGTATGTGTATATAATATGACGTATATATAATATATATATACATATGCGATACACGACGTCACGCATTCGGTTCGACGGTAATAATTAAACCGACAAACGTCACTGCCGCGAGTCTGATACGAGCCGCATAATAAGTATTATTATTAGGGCAGGGATTTTAATGCCCTAAAAAACTCCGAAAAATATCCTAAAAAAAATGCTTTTATGACCTAAAAACCCTAAATAATGCCCTAAAAAAAACCCGAAAAATGCCCTTAAAAAATGCTTTTATGATCCAAAAATTTTTTTTATTTTTAATAATTTTAGTATAAATTACAATAAAACATTTTGAAAAATGCATTATAAAAATCTATTACAAGTGCGAACTGTAAATACATATTTTTAGTATAAATCTAAAAAAAAATGTGTACACAAATATATTTATTTAAAAATCTTAAAATACAATTTTAAATTCATACACTTTGTTTCCAAAAACTCAAAAAATGCTCCGAAAACTCTAAAATTCCTTTAAAAATTAAGAAAATGACCTAAAAACTAATAAATGCCAAAAAATGTAAAAAAAATGCAAAATAAACTTTCTTATTCTCATTCAAATGTACGTAAAACAAATTTGTGACAAGACGAGCATTGAACAGTAAGCTTTGGAAAACAACGCAAAGTGCATCGAAATCCCAGCCCTAATTTTTATATATTATTATACGTAGGTATATCGACTGAACAACACGTCCGAACGGTTTCGTCTCGTCCGTCGTTTTGACGTCGAGACTCCGGCGCGTAAACGCGCGTGACGTAAAATATTATTCTGCCCGGTCCGAGCTCGGCGGCGCAGCCGTTGCACACTTGCAGTACAGCACGACGCACGTGTCGGTCTGGCTCATGAATGGGCCCGCGGAAAATTTATTTTTAAAAGGCCCCTAAATTACAAAATTTATTCTCGTGCCCGTTTCACCGAGTTGGTGATCGTGACCAACGCTTATCTCGATTTTTCCGAGTATTTGTTATTTTCATAGTTTGATTATTGTCAAGAGAACGACAATGAATCAACTATAGTCTTTTGGTATTATATCTAAATTTTATTAAGTACACCACGTCAACAATATTTCAAGACAATAATTGTTTTCATTTATGTTTTTTTTTTTTTTTTTTTTGGGGGGGGGAAATTCCTTATTTTTATTCATAAATAAATCGAACAATTGAATTAATGTAATTTTTGCTACTGACGTGGTCCCGTGGGGCCTCTATTTTAAGAATAAATCTCAGGGCCCCTGGCGTTTGCCGGATATCTAGGTGGGCCACACCGACACTGACGAAATCTCAAACGTGCACTACTAAAAGTAAAATTTGTGCACCCACATCTTTATTATTTGAATTATAATACAAAATATTATTATCGTATTATCTTATTTGTGGTTATTAAAAGTCAAAATAAATTTTAAAAAGAAACAATTTGCACAAGGTACTTTAGGAATATAGGATGCTGATTACTCATTTGTGTTAAATACGTAGCTATCATTGCTCGTAATAATACTATTTACCT
This sequence comes from Therioaphis trifolii, assembly GCA_027580255.1. NCBI lineage: Eukaryota > Metazoa > Arthropoda > Insecta > Hemiptera > Aphididae > Therioaphis > Therioaphis trifolii. The sequence continues at coordinate 31,020,088 of CM050409.1, read as the reverse complement.
AACATAGTGGTTGTTACTGTATGAGATAAGTACTTGTTATTTATTGCATTATCGAAGTATATCCAATTGTATCATTTTATATTAAATTTATATATATATGTGAATTTTTTATATTATTTTAATTTTTCACTTTTTGTTAGTTTTACATTATACTGAACTATGCTTAAAGGGGAGTGGAAATTATGATACTTACAAAAAAAAAAAAAACATTTTATATATTTATAAATTTGCTAAATAAGTATATTATTATAATTATTATTATATCCACATATTTTCATGGGTACACGCGGAATCAAATTTCCGAGTGGCTAGATTTTTCTTGGAAACTGTTTAGAATAAGGAAGTTAATAGTAAATTTACCACGTCTTTCATAATCGTACTGAGTAATAAAAGTCAAATTAAAAAATAAATAAATAAAATGTGCACTTTGGAAAATCAGAAAAAAATATCCACTGGTATGTGGAACGTCGTCTCGGCGGACCGGATTGGTGCGGGGCAAAACTTTCGAAAACTCTGGCGGGGGAGGGAAAAAAAAGACTTTATTTAAACGACGTCGTAAAAAGATCAAAGCGAGCGCGTCTTACGTTGTCGAGACCTGCGTTCGAAAGCACTCGAAAGGCCGGCGGTTTGTTTTATTTCGAAAACGATATGAAAATATCGATTTTGGTTTTGCTACGAAAAAAAATTAATAATAAAAAAAAAAAAAAACGTCCGACGACAATGAAAATATGCTTAATTAAAATATGTTATTAAGCGCCGTTCGAGTGGTAGTTTAGTCGAGATATTGTCCGATAAACTCCTCGGCAAACGCGGTGGGACGGAGACGGAAACGGATTTTCGAGTACTCGAGTGTCTATTAAACTCTACACCGAGTGGCTCCTATAATATATAAGTACCAGGAAGGCCGATCTCCGATCGTAAGATATCGTAGATCTCCGATCTATTTATTAGTAAATAAGGTGCGGTTATTTTACACTGTATTGTTTTTATGCAAAAAAAGTATGCTTATTTTTTTGTAAGTAGATTTTCGTTAATAAATAAAAAATGTTCAGAAAATTATAGCTTGCAAAAGTCACCCTTAATGTATAAACTTGATATGTTGTGTTTTGAAATTTACTACCTATTTTTTACTAATTTGTTTTCGGAAATAATATTTGAAAAATAAAATCTTAAAATGTCAAGCGAATTTGTTATCTTTGTATATTTATAAATTTATAAATCTATATTTTTTTAGGGTATTATGAAAAAAAATATATCTTAAAGATTTTAAGGACGCTCTGGCCAATGAATCCCCGACTAAGACATATACAGGTTGTTAGAGAAAAGCCTCAGGAATCAAATGGTATGGGTCTTATAGTCGATTGTCGTGTAAAATTTTTAGATATAAGGGTGCAAAGACAAATAAATATTGCATTAGTCTTATGGGGAGAATTCATGAAGTTAATTATTTTTACCATGAAATCGCGAATTCCCCAATGCAGATAGTGATAAACTGAAAGTTCAAAGCTTAAAGAATTTATTGGTACTTTCCGAATATGAGGTATACGTGGGAAATTTCGTGTAATTAAACGAAGAAAATTTTATAATTTATGATTTTAAAATAAATTTTTTTCCATAAAATAATTTGTGAACTGCATTTAATAAAAAATATTAATATATACTTGATAAGTATATACACGGAAGTTTGAATTTGAGTTTTGAATTTGTTCTTTTTGCAGAAGTACTGTTTCATAAAATGTAAAATTAAAAGATATTTACCATTAAATTTGTGAATATTATTTAAAAAATTAATTATTTGAATTTTTAAAAGTATTATTTGTATCATTTAAATAGTTAATTGTGTTTTTTTTTTTTTATCACAAAACTCATAGAAATGAAATTTTCTTGAAATTTTGACTAAGTGCATTATTGGATTCCTGAGGTCGAAAACTCTTTATAATATATGAAATATAAGAAAAATCGTTAGAGCCGTTTTCGAGATGCAGGCATGATTGGAAATAGGTACATACAATTCCTTGCTCGTTTTATAGTGTAAGATATTACGAACGTATAATACTAATGACGAAAACTCCGTAAAAGACGTTTGACGTTTACTTAGAAAAACACTGCGCGTAGAATAATATTTCGTTTGATTCGTTTAGTTTTCGTACTGGGGGGGGGGGGGGAATAGTACAAAAATACAAAAACAAAAACAAACCCGTGTCAGTGCGCACGTTAAAATCGGGCTAAAGCCGTGACGTAGGTACGGAGCGAGTGACACGTAATTTGCATGCGGTCAGTGTTAAAATGAATTCGACCAAAGTCACAAAAGTTTCCGATCCTCCGGCGAAATTCGACGAACCGTGTTTGATAGCATTAGCATACGTCCGTGTACCTCTATTATTACAACGGTCGTCTACGTACACTGTTCATGAAACTGTTGTTGTTGTTGTTTTGGTTTTTTGCACCGACTCGGAAAACAACCACGACGTGGCATCGGTAAGACTACGTGTTCGGAAACAACGCGATTCGAAATATTAATCGTGGCCGAGGGACTACCGCAACACCGTGTCGTCGTTTGAAGTGGAAACTAATTAAACCTAGTCGCGCAAACTATATATATATTTTGCGTCGTAATTAGGGTGCTCGCAGTAACTCTGAAACTCGACGGTCAGTGTGCGTTATGCAAAAACCAAAGTGTCAAGACTTTATCCGGGGGGGGGGGGGACAAACAAGACCTGTCGTGTTTAATTCGATGTTAAACCAAACCAAAAACGACAACGTTTTTTTTTCGTCCGGTCCTTGTAACGTTACACACCGTTATTACGTATTATTGCGTATACGCTACAAGCGATTTTATCCGCACGGTGAACGGACACACAGAAAATGAAAACGGTTCGTGATGTGACTGTGTGTATGTGTGTGTGTGTGTGTGTGTGTGTGAGAGTGTAATAAAAAATTCAAAAGTGAAAAATAAAAAATAAATAAAAAAAAGTACGAAAACGTATCGATCGATAGAGATCTTTTCACTGTGTTTTTATTAGATCGTTCGTTTCGTATTCGTCACCACGTTTCTACGGTATGACTTTTTTAACGAAAAACACGATTGGTTCTCAACGGTTTTCGTCGATTAGATGAAACGCAGTGAAATTAGCGAGACGAAATGACGTGTTAAAACCAATATTTTCAATTTTAGACGCGATAAATAAAAGCGAACGCGTCCGTATTCATAGATTGAAATTCGGTTGAAGTAAAAAAAAAAAAAAAAAAACCCAAAAAAACAAAGCGCAGGACGGGGGCGCCAACTTTGTTACTCGGATGTTACGGCTGAAAACACATAAGCTCGTCAAAAACTGCCACCACGTCTGCGGCGCTGTGACTTGTATTCGATTATTAAACTTTTATGTAAAATGTTTCGGGTTCATAATAATGTTTTATTTTTATTTCGTTTTATCGCCGCGTTATTTTGCTTAAACTTTTAAAACCAATCCATTTTCGTGTATTTTCGCAACAATGTCGCCGCCGCGTCGTGCACGCAGCGTGCACACTCGGAACACGAGCAGAATGAATAAAAAATGATGTACCCGGGGTCGGGCGTTGTTGTACGGTATGAGCTGCTATTGAGTTCCAGTGAAAAAATTTGCATTTAAAATGTATTTTCTATTTTACACCGCCCGACAGTTTGCTGTTTGTGCCCGTAAACGATGACAATGAAAACGAATTAATGACACGAGACCTGTTTTGACACATAACATTGTAAATCCGGAGATTAAACTTTTTTTGGAGATTAAAAAAGAAAAAAACTCGTCATAACGGACACGCGGGACAAAAAACAAAAATAAAAAGGGAACAAAAACCGTAGAAACAAGTACCACGAAAAGAGTTTTGAGAACGTTTAGAAAAAGAAAAACGAAACACTTTTGTAACAAGACGAACTTCTGAGCTTTGACCGATCGAAAAATAAACGTCGTGAACAGAATAAACGCCGTGTTTTACGATCGAAAACCGTTTTAATGGTTTGTTTTCGTTACACGGGTATACTTTGTATCGGCGCGTGAAATACGCGATCGGCAAAAAAAAAAAAACATTTATGCCGATTTTGTTGTTTTTCCGGAAAAAAAACATTTTCCGTGTTATAGTAGTCGTTTGGTTTTATTTTATTATTTTTTTGTCACCTCGTTTTGTATAAAATTTTATCTACTCGATATCACGTGTGAAATATTTTCGTACTTAGTCGTTTTCATCTTACCACACGACGTATAACTGAACAATATTTTACCAAACGACGGTGATTTATGGATTTTATCGCTTTTGATTTTGCCATTTGTTTGTTAATTTGATTTTTGTAATCAAAATTAAATTCATTACAAATACAAAACGGGGCGCCGTAATATTACAATCAACTTTGTCGTAACGCACGTTTCCTCCTACGTCCGAGGGATTCGAATTGATTTCATCAAGTCTCGCTTCATACGTACACATACATATATTTATAAATATATATGTTATTACGCGAATTAACTCAATTCCATCCGGCCGACGACGTGCGCGCGTAATATACAATAATACGGTGTGTCTCGGCGTGGAAACGCTGAAACGTATTTCAATTAAAACGGGTGAAATGTGATAAAATTAATCCAATTTGAAATCCGTGGGCTCGGGCGAACGTTATTATTACTTTACACTTTGTACGGGGAATAACGAAACCGGAAAACATATGCTTAAGCATTTTGGTTGCATAATTCCGTTTTCCGGCGCATTGTTCGGAATTCGTTTTAAAAGTAATCAATATTGTTCGTTAATTAAATATCAAGTACACAACCTAATTAATATAGACGGTACCGGAACAAAAATAAAATAATCATAATCAGCTCCGAGAAGTTTCGGTCGCTCGAAACTCATGAAGGTTTCGCCAAAACACAAATTGAAAACGAGATTTTCACAATATCGAAACGAAAAACAAACATTTTTGTTTTTCCGCGTATTAAAATATTCCACGTAACCGTTCGGCTATATAACATGGGTTTACGAACGAGACGACGCGTGCCGACGAAACGTTCTCGGAACGGTGCACGAGTGAAAAGAGGAAAACAAAAATTACGAGAAAACCCCGAAATCGATTACTTCCCACGGTCCCAGCGGTAAGAATTTTTTTTTTCGTTGACGTCGTTTTCGAAATATTATTAGAAATACCGAGCGTCCGGTCGATTTTTCCGTATTTTACACGCGTCGTGATCGTACCGTTCGCGGGCGACGAGATCAAACGGTGAGACGCGTGAATAACGAGCTGGCGTTCGCGAACTGTTAGAAGAACTGTCCGCGAGGGTAGACGATGCCTGATCCACTCGAGTTCACAACGATATATGCTGATCGAATAAAAAAAAAACACACACACACACACGCCTTTACAGAATCTGATTTAGTACCTCGACGTCTCGGCGCCTGACCTCCAATTTTAAGATCCTTCGCCTTTTTTGTTCACCGCATCGTGTTGTTTTGTAGATTTATGCTGTGCTTCGAACTTAATGTATTTTTCTTTCGGCAGAATCAAAACTTTGAAAAAAGATTCAAAACACGTTGTTCTATCCAATATTTCGTAACGATTTGGACGGACCGATTTTTATTTTCAATTAACATTAAGTTGAAAATTAACACGAAAAACGCCAATTCCGTAAAAATCGTATGATAATTTAATTAAACGCTTGTAAAAAAAAAAAAAAAAAACAAAAACAATTTTATCAAACAATTTTTTTAATATTTTCAGTATCGATAGTTAAGTGTATTACATTCAATATTCACAACTTTTTATCAAATATTCAAAATGTTATGACAGATGAAATAACAAAGTTTTAGACCAAATGTTGACATTTTTTTTTTTGTGGAACTTTCGTAAAGTATGTATCGACATGCCATAACTATAATATGGTGATAATGTCGAGTTTTCAGCAACATTACTTTCTGAAATATGACTAAATTATTCGAATCGTTTCAGTGAAAGTGGCGTTGACGGTTATTATATTATATTTTTACTCGGTTTTCCTCTACGCCCAAAGGCGTATTTAGGCACAGGCCCTGTAGGCCCCGGCCTAGAGCGGTGACATTTGCAGGACGGCAAATTTCGACATTTTTTTTTTTTTTTTACAGAATTACAAAAAGTATTTTTCATTCGACAACATCAAATTCAAATAATTTTTCGACTAGAGAAATTCGTTTGTAAATCATAAGTTTTATCACTTAGAGTTACGATTCGGACCGTGTACGTGTGCGTCCGTTTGCTCAAAATCAATCAATTACATACTATACCACGTGTGTTGAGTGAAAAATTTAAGGAGAGCCGGAGGGCAGGGAGAGGCGGCAAATCGGAAAATGTCTACAGACGGAAAATCCTTAAATACGCCACTGTCCTCGCCAGAAAAAAACTATCGAGAAAAGAGGACTATTACCTCAAATACAATTTGAAAGTGAATTCCGATTTATAGAAAAATGTCGAACGAAACTTTTGAAGCATTGTTACTATCCAAAAAAGGGTCTACATAAAAAAAAACCAAACGATAAAAGTCGGTCATTCGAGTTTGTATTTATTTATAAAAGAAATTTTAACCCTTGAAGTACAACATTTTTAGTTACACACATAGTATTGAAATTAAATAGATTATTAATCATTAAAAATATAAATACAGGTAAGTTATATGTCGTATTCTATGACTGCCAATAATAATTAATTGATAAAAGATAAAAATGAACCCGTGTGATTAAGTATATACTATTCGTGTATAGATCTTGAAAGTATCAAAGACATTGTAGATTGTACAATCTACAATGTCTTTGAGACGCCTGTTTTTCATCGTGTCCCGGTGCCAAAAATTTGTAAATCGAACGCTCGTAATAGTAATCGAGGTAAAAACATATCAGTGTGTGTGTGTGTGTGTGTGTGTGTGTGTGTGTGTGTGTTTGCGAACCGGACGAATAACAGACAGTGCAGCGGAGCACACGTGCCGGCACGGATACACGGGTGACGACGGCCGGCGCAGGGTGGACGGGGCGGCCGCAGGGGTCGGAGGATCCGGCGGGCCGCGGCGGGGGACTCGGGGGGTGTTTAGCGGACGTGACTTTTGGCCCGGCCCCGGGTCCCGCGCGGGTTCTCACCGGCGCGCGGGGGGACGGGGGCGGACGCGTTACAATGGGGACGTAATTTACGATCGCGTCCCGAAGGTGCCAACCGACGCGGCGCGACCGAGCCCCGGCCGCACTCCGCGCGAAAACTTTCCGGCCAACGCTCGTTCTCATTGTCCCGGCGAAACCGCTCGTGAAACTCGCTCCGCGCGTTTTGGCGGCCCTCCGTGTCGTTGGCTTGGTCGTTTTTTTCGTTAATTTTCGTTTTTTTTTCGTTCAATGTTTTTTTCTCCGTCCGCAGCTCGACCGCCGTCGCAGGATAAACGCGCGATAATCACGACGATATTCACGACAATTACCGCAAATAACAGCACACACACACACACACACACACACACACACACACACACACAATATCGTTACGGCGATAACAAAGCCCTGAGCGCGCCCTTACCATCCCTTCTCACTCGCCCGACAAACACCCTCCGTGTACTAAAGGGGAGTGAAACTCAAGAAACTGTAATACAATTATTATTACAACGCTCGAGTCGGCGTGCGCGCGTCTCTGGAGACGGGTCAACGCGAATGCAAATACGTTTAATACGAATATTATACCACACCCCAGGTATGCGCAAGTGTTGTCGGCCGACGACGTTTTACGCAGTAGATCACGCTGTGTGTGTGTGTGTGTGTGTGTGTGTGTGTTGTATACAATACACACGTTTAGGATCGTTACAACTCTCTGGTGGCCTCCGTGTGCCGCCACAGCGTTCACCGCGGTAACGGCCGTACGCCGGCGTAATAATACTAATAGTAATAGTAATAATAATATCGTTATTATTATTATTATTATTCCAAAGGGTATGCGGCCGCCGACAAATACCGGGGTGACTAGGGAATAGGAGACGGCCGGTGAGACGAACAAGACCGACGGTTTCGCACGGGATTAATCGAGGCGAAAGCGTCTGTTGAAATCACACTCCAGTACAGACTAGAATACGCGCGTACACTGCAGTGAATCGCTATAATATTATTATCGTTTCCGATTGATCGCCGTGATTTGGACCGTCGACGTTGAAACACGATACGATTCAAAGAAAATCAATCGCGGTCGGCTCGTAAACAAACTGCCGCACCTCTGTATACGTCGTCGTTATTCTTTGTATCGACATGTATGAATTATATTAAGTTTTTCAAAACACGTCTACTGTAGTTTTATATTTAATTATTTAAATAATGCAAACTTATTGGAAAAATAATCGAAATTTTACGGGGTTTATTCGTAATCGAACTCATTTAAATTTGTGATCTCATAGTTCCGTGTATTTTGTAACTCTTTTGTAACTTTGTTGTATTGCCACGGAGCTAAGTCCTCAAATTTATACTTACGCAGTACATAAATCATACATTCGTCCAGTAGTCATTAAAGCTCAATACTAATCAAGAGGTCCCTATTGAATTTTCATTTCGATTCCCCCCATGGAAAAATCCTAAATTCGCCACTGTCTAGCTATGCACTATTGACACTAAGTCAGTAATATTGCCGTAATGACCAGCCAGAGCATCTAAACGTGTACGCAGAGCATCTTTTTTAATTCATTGTATGAACATTATTTATATTAAGTATTCAGTACTCGTGTGATAAATAGTATTCAGTTTAATAAAAAAACCACAGTTTTCTTTATTATACATCAAGAGCATCGACACTAAAATGGCCGCACAACAAAACACTCTGACGGCAATCAATAGGTTATTAAACGTGACAGGTAGCCCCCAGACCACAGTGCTTTCGTGTTATGCTCTAACACCAGGGGGGTATTTAGATTTTTTTTTAGGGGGGCTGTGGTATTTTCTCCAGCTGAAATTCCCCAATTCAGCCGATCAAACCGAACTCAAAGGTATTATCGTTACGATCAAAATCGTCAAACACATTACACGAATAACTTGTTCGTTGTTACTAATAATTATTAATAAAATTATATCGAACATTTACGATTTACATATGATAGGACATTATAAGCAGACTTCATAAACAATTCCTCAATTTGGATGGGGTGAAGCCCCCTCAGCCCCCCATAAATACGCCCCTGTATAACACGAACGATATAAATCCGTTATTTCACTGAAAACTACGACGAACGTGTTTGTAACATACTTTCTAGATAGCATAACTACACGTGTGTTTGTAATTAAGATTTTCTTTGATAAAACGTGGCTAAAGTTATAGACGGCGGGTTTTCAAACGTGTGCGTTTTTTTTTTCTGTAATTTGTTTATAATAAATACAATCATAATATCCAATAGGTTCGGCAAACATTGCTACTCATAACTCGCGTATTGATATAACGCATTGATGTAGTGAAAAGAAAAGCTTTCGAAGAACGTGTAGTTTGTTTATATTATATTATGCATTTATTGAAAAAAAAAAAAAAAAAAAAAAAATATGAACAAACATTGTACAAAGATAAACAAATTCGTTCTTTACGCATATTGCACTGTACGTATTGTGGCACACACACACACGTTATTTGTGCAGTGACTTCTTAAACAAATAACGAAACAAAGTAGATCAATATTAAACTACGAAAACGGTATTCGGATGTTTAAAACGTTATCCGTGATGAAAACGTATTATGAAAAATATGTTTCAAGTGTGTTGATAGAAGAAAATGTCTACTGGATGTACGGTTCAAAATCGTATAAGGTTTTAATGGGAAAAAAATCGGTATGCCTACATAGTCATCGTACGTAAAGCGGAGGAAAGCTAAGAGAAGCTAAGCCCCTTAAACTTGTTTGTAACTACCCTTTGAGTCCACCGCCCTTCGAAGAGTACCCAACTCTGTTTATTCGAAGAGAAATAATTATGATAATTGATGAGTTCCAAATCCAAAGTAGGAAAAAATCAAACGGTTTTTATATACGTGTATTCAATTTTTTTTTTTTTTTTTTATAGCTGGATCTCTAAAATATATCAGTACATTAATAAAGATGACAGTGGTCGACAGCGGTAAACGTTCGCGTACTTGTGCTAGGATGCGATAAGGTACACATGACAACGACGTAATATTTTTATACGATTAGGGCATCATCCCCCCCTCCAGTCCTACATGGATTTTTTAAGTTTAAAACTCTAGCCACCCTAACTGATTATCCAAATTGACGCCTATGCTCACAGTATCCAAGTGCGTTTTTCGTCCTTTCGGTTCTCGGACAAGATGAAAAATTACCGAAATGGAATGGTCCACCGTGCCTAACGTTCTCATACTAGACAATGGTGATGGATGTATTGAATTTCAAACGGAAGGTAAAACGTCTTTAGCGATAAAACAGTTCTGGGCAAAGCCCATAATATTCTATTTACAGATTTTACCATCACATAACTGATTGGTTTTTCGATAAACCTATATTGCTTAGTAACTATTAACTATTTATGTTTATATTTATTTATATACGTTTGGTCATACTCAAATACATAATATTTTATACATAAATATTTGATTCGATGTTTGTCCGTGTGGTGGAAAAGAATAAACATTTTTTTCGGAATTAATAACAAGCGTCGGTAAACGCGTGATGAAATTTCAAATTCGCAGCTAAAATATTTTTGGAATAATTACTAAATAACTACGTAAAACCGATTCGGTGAAAATCTCGCGTACCGTACGGTTTTTAATTAATATTGGACACATAATCGAGAACAGAGAAAAATGTGCCCTCGAATTACTATTTACACAGAATGTCCGACCAGAAGGGCTGAACGTGACTTTTACACGTTGTTCATTTACCCCCCCCCCCCAAAAAAAAAGACAAGTGGCGTTCGGGGACTGCCGCAATAAAGCTATATAGCATATTAAATAATAAGAAGTTGATATAATTTTAAATTTTTTTATTATTCTAGTTATTCAAGAATTTGTATCATAGGCCTATGATAACTGAAATATGATTCATAAGTTTTTTTTTCTCATAAAATGAGTTTGTTTTGTTGGTATGACAATACGGTTCGCCGCGCGGTAGACAGATAGGGGAATTACGGTATTCCACAGGTAGTGGTCACGCTTTTTCGTTACGAAATTTTTTTTTTCAGTCACTACACCAGACCTGCGATAAAAGCTATGCAATAGATTAAAAAAAAAAAACGTGTTTCGCTTCACTCGGAATCAAAAACCCAAACGGTTTGATACGAATCGAAATGATATCCAAGTAAGTAAGCAAAGTATTTACACCCGACGGAACGTAATCGAGTGCACTACGCGTGAAACTGTCGGGGAGGCGAACAAGACGTTCACTGCAAATCACGACTCTGTAATGTCCCTGGCGCGAACAAAAGTGAAAACAAATAGGCACACGAACGAACGGCGTCTCGCTCCGTCTGTCGTGTGATAAAATCGCGCGGGCGTAAATTAAAACGCGCAAAGTTTCGGAGCCGATTAATCACCGGGCGCGGGGAGTCGTGAAAACGTACACGCGATCGGTTCGAATTTGAAATAATCGCGAATACTTTTCGGGCCAGAGAACTAAATAATGCGCGAATGATCAACGTCGTGGTATTATCGTTATTTGCGAGCAGGGGCAGATACAAGGGGGAGGGGGCTATGTAATTTAAAGATTTACTAAATGTTCAGTAAATTAATCGAATATTGACGTCAACAGTCAGAAGTTGAAACTTCAATTCTGGCGGTAGTTAGGAACGGTTTTATTCGATAGTTACGATTACGTTTCCATCACCGTATATCTGTATTATCTATGGTAGATGATGCATGGATGTTTCCCGTATATAATTAAAGCTGCAATGATGTATAGTGAAGATTGGTCTGGTCAAGAAAGTGATTTAAAATCAGAAATATCAATCTGGAAGAATAAATGGCGCAAAATTGCAGATACAGTGATGGAAACTTTAAAACATTGCAATGAATTTTTTGCAATAATAAAAATTTTATCGCATTTATTTGCTACTATACCATTCACTACAGCGAGTTCTGAGAGAACGTTCTCGTTAATAAGGCGTTTGAAAAATTATTTGAGATCAACCATGTGTCAGGAGCGTTTGAATGGATTAGCAGTTTTGAATATTTATAAAGAAGTTCCTATAAATATTGAGGAATTAATAAAGATATTTTCAAGGTCATCTAGAGGAATAAAAACAGTAAATCGGTCACATTAATTTTATATTAAACAATGTATTAATTCAACTATTTAAATTGTAAATAACTCACATGTGCATCAAAAGTGTATTTTTAAGTCAATTATTTTACAGTCACATATTATGATACATTATATTTTATTTTCTAATATTATTCAACCCAATGTCAAATATATATAAATAATATTTATACATATTTATTAAATATATGTATTTAAAGTGAACTTTTTGTCTAGCCCCCCCCCTTTATTAATTTCTAGATCCGCACCTGTTTGCGAGCAACATTCGACGCACGCGTCTCGGCCGGCTATAATAGGTACTCGAGCGATCTCGTTATAATTTTCCAATATCGTCACGGTCGCGTCCGTTGAGCCGCGGGGGAGACAGAGACGGGGCGGCGGATCGCGTCGGCTCCACTCTCGCCGTTCGTCGTCCCGGCCTCCGCGTAGACGACGCGCGGCGAGCAAGTGAAAGAAAAAAAAATGAATAAATATAAAAATAATTATTCGTTTCCCGGTTAAATATTTAATTTCTGTCGAGTGCGCGCGCCGACGTCGCGAGCCGTATTAACCAGAGATCCGAGACGTTTCGAGACGCTGATTACGACCTATGCATAAAACATTTTTTTAACGCGTGGCCGCTATTCGTTCCGTTGGAATATTGTGTAAACGTCGTTTCACGTTTGCCCGACAAAACTTAACGTTATCGAAAAACGATATAATAATAATAATAATAATAATAATAATAATAATCAGGGTTTAAAACCGGTTGTCGGTTTTTAAAACGAAAACCGGTAAAAAAGCGTAATTTGAGAACCGACAGCCAATAACCGCTTTTAGTTTTGGAATGCTGGAAGCGGTTATTGGTTATTGGTAATCAATTTAAATATCTAAATATTAACATCGAAGCGATTACCACGTATTTTCAATCCCGGTTTTATAACCGAAACCTATTCCCGACCAAAATAATTGACGGTTTTTTTTTGTGGTAAATTATACTTGAATTTGTCATGATTACGTCATTATAGTTTAATTTAATTTTTCCAGCTATTTTTAAATTGTATACAATTTAATTTTATGATTTCTTAAGATCGCCATTATCTTGATCATATGTTTTAAACTTTAAAGCAGTTTTAAAAAATATGTATTGAAATTGAAACCAAATTAAAGCATATTAAGTTTTTGATTTTGTAATAATAATAGTTATGTCATTAACCCACGAATCGCCTAAATAAACAGTTTTAAAAACATGATTAAAAACTTAAAAAATATGAATTTTAAAAACCGGTTTTAACCGATAACCGATCACCAAAAAACCTTATCAACGGTTTTCAAACGATTAACTGTTATCATAGTGTTCGAAATATCCTTAAAGAAAAAGTTACCGGTTACCACAACATCAAAATTAAACGATAACCGGTTATCGGTTTTAAAAAATTTTCGGAGCCGATTACCAATTTTATTAGGGACGGTTTCAAGTCTTCGGTGGGTGATAATATTTTGTCTGACTGTTGATTATATTATGAAAACTATCATCATAAAAATATAAGTTATCTTTAAGTTTTAATCAGTCTCATAGATTTTAGACTTGGTCTCATGGATATATTTTACTGATTCATTCTAGTAAACAGTGCAACAGCGTATTGGCATGCAGAAACGCATGCTGCATTGTATTTTTTTTTTAAACTTTCTTCAATAATCTTGATTGAATTATAATATTATACTAAAACATTACATTTTAACGGTTAATTTGTTAAAATATAGCTTTGTAATTAAACACGTACCTATTTACCCTGTTGGATTATTTTGACACAATTCATACCGTAAAATTGTACCGATATTTATGTTCTAGTGAAAAACAATATGTTAAAGCATGTTTTAAAACTGTACGTATGTGAGAGTGGGTGGGTGGGTAGCTTTGATATTTGCCCCTGTAGGTAAAATGTTCATGACGTCACTAACCCTAATCGATTAAATCGCGGTCGGAGGAAAATCTCGACGGACCGGCGTCACCGTCGAAAAGTACGTCCGGGCTGACGCGAAAAGCCGAAAAATTCCGCAAAAGACTCGGCGCCGAGGCGATGTTTCTCGGCGTACCGCGACCGTCGATACAAGACGCGATGATAATAATAATAATAATAATAATAATAATAATAATAATGATAATAATCGGCCACCGAGTTCTATTTCCGTAACTGTTCGCTCGGAGTTGAAAACGTCACCCGCTGCGGCGGCGGCGGCGACGTCGGTGGCGGCGGAGGTGACCTCACAGTCGTCGTCGAGTATCTACCACATACTAGCGTGTACACTCGTACGAACGAGATTTCTAGAGCGTGATGAGAACGGGAGAGAATAAAAACGAAGAAAAAACAAAAAACCGTTTGAAATATCGCGACAATCGATATTACCGTGGAACCGCCCTCGTAATCGTCGCTAAAAACCGACTCCATTTATAATACGGTCATCTTACTAGCAGTTATTGACGACATGTCGCGACAACCGGTCGTCACGACCAGTCGCGCAAAAGAAACCGTACGTTAAAGGAGAAAACACGGTGTTATATTATACTCGCGTCGTGCGCAGTATATTCATTAAACCCACAAAAACAACGGCAGTCACGTTCTCAAACGAAATGCCATTCCACACCAACAAAATCACGATTCGAAACAAGACCATCGACTGGGCTGCCAAAGCCAAATACATAGGAGTAATCATCGACTCCAGACTCAACTTCGCCTACCACATCCAAGCCACGATCAACAAAACCAAAATTGCCAAACACTGTCTATTCCCGGTAATAAACGGTTTGAGCCCACTACCAATTAACATGAAGCTACACGTATACAAAGCGTACATACGACCAATGCTGACGTACGCGGGACCAGCATGGGCCTCAAACATCTCTGGGCAAAAATAGAAAGAACGCAATCCAAGATTCTAAGGACAATAACGAACAGCGAATGGTTCGTAAGGTAACAAAACCATCAGAAAATCGGCAGGCATCCCCCCCATCAACGAATTTATAAAAAACGAAATATCAAAACTATCAACAAAAATCAAAAACTCCACCTATCCTCACATATCTAACATCAGCAAAAGAACTCCTGCAAAAGAACTCTTCAAACATAGACCAATCACATCTAAAAAAATCCCAAAAAAAAAAATCCAAAAAACAATTAAAAACAACAACCCTTAACACCAAACCACGTACATCATACTCTCTGGAAGAAGCATAGACTTGGAACAGAGTAATTTACCACAAAGCAAAGCAAAAAGCAGTATATTCACGTGTACGCGTATTTTTATTTTTATTTATATTTTTTTTTATATTTTTCTCGACTCGTATAACGTATGGCCCCGGCGAATAGATGCCGCACGTTGATTACTTTATACGTATACATGCACACGCGTATTACACGCGAGCGTAGGTACGTGTTATATACGAATAAATTATATATATATATACCTATAAGCGTATATACCGCTCGCGCGCGGGGCGTGTCGGTAAACGAAATTCGAGTCATAAATATAAAGTTTCCGCGGCAGCCGCCTGTTTAAGAGAATTACGGTAGGCGGCGAACATTGACAATGACGGAAGCCGAGTGAGCGCGTGTGTGTGTGTGCAGTGCCGAAATGGTATTTTCCGTCATACCCTTGGAATAAATTCAAGTAGATTTTTTCGAGCTTCTACGCGACAAGTATCGTTCGCGTTCGCCAGAGGTACGTGACGTCAACCCTTTTCCGTCCGGGAGAGTCACGCGAGAATCACGATGCTAGCCGTCGTTCACGCCAGAGATCGACGATCGACGACCTGTTGGCTAATTTGTCGCCACGTCTACCTAACCGACATTCGTGAACCGTGAAAACTTTACACGCTCAAGACGCTCTTGTTCGATTTTACGATTCGAAGAAAAGAAAACACGATCGCAACCATTCACGTCGACTACTATCTGGCTTCAGTCTGGTTTCAATCCAAAGTCCTTCGCGTCATCTCTAAAGCTCCCTTCCATGTTCCAAGCAATACCCTTCATTCTGATTCCAATATACACACCGTCACCGAACTAGCCAAGCTCCACTATAAACGATTCAATAACAAATTAACACGCCATCGTTTCAATTCCCTTATCGTCCAACTATCATCTGCGATTATTCCAGGAAATCTCAGCAAAAGACTGATAAGACAATGGTGTCGTGATCTGCTTGAATAATATCAGAAAAAAAAATGTATCACTACAACTGTGATCTTTTAACTAGTTATAACTATTATGTATTTGTACAATCATTAATATTTTTAATATTTTAGGATTAAAACCATAAACTAATATCATGTTGAAGTACCTCCGATGGGAGGCCTCTTCCCTCCGTCTATTCTGTCTGTTTTGTACACTACTTTCAACAATTATTAAGCTTATTGTTCAACTTTTGTAACAGATCACATAATATAAAATTTTGTAAAAAAAAAAAATGAAAAAAAGGATCTGACATTTTGACAGTATATAGAATTATCCGCCGACGCTGTTAGAATTGTTGTGAAAATTAGTCAACACCGGATACGACGTAAAACCAAACGACGCTTCTCCGCTGATTTAACAAAAGCGACTGAAAGAAGAATCGGTTCGCCTGGTAAAAGTCTCAGATATTCAACTATGTTTTGATAACATTTTCAAGAGCATCTACGCGTCGTGAACGAATAATAGAAAACAAAATTTTGAATTTTTTCCCACGTTATTATGTACACGGTAGTCAATGGCAATACACGTTTTCGACGATCTCTCGGTGGATTCGAAGACGCTCGTATCAAAAAAAAAAAAAAAAAAAAATTAAAAAAAAAAAAATGAAAAAGAAAAAAAAAACTGACGGCTACCGAAGATCCCGGTGCACAGTGTTTTGCTTTAGACGACACACACGCGCCCGCCACATTATTACGGTGTACGCGCGATATTACCGACGCCACGTCGTCGTGTACAACTCGCGTGAATGTCGTGCTATACGTGTGTGTGTGTGTGTGTGTGTGTGTGTGTGTGTGTGTGTGTGTGTGTGTGTGTGTGTGTGTGTGTGTGTGTGTGTGTGTGTACACTCGATACGCTCGGGTCCGCGGCGAGGAAAATCGTAAAGATCACGCGCCTACGTGACAATACGTAATTACGACGCGGACGAGGAGAACACGCGGAAAAAAGCGAAAATCATGTCGATCGTAGACGCGTGTCACGGCGGCACGCGGCGCGAAGGACGCTCGTTTCGACGGCATTGTGTCGCGCGCCGGACAATACGCGCTCGTTAATAATTGGATAAATAGACAGCGACCGATTGCCGAATAGTTTTTTTTTTTTTCGCGGCCGTTCGCGGTCGGGTCGAACGAGTCGCCGCAACGTCGTGAAAAAAAACGCGCGACACTCATAACACCGACGTGTGTGGGCCAATCGCGTCTGTCCGCCCGAGTCGCACGAGTGACGTCCGCAGAGGCGAGTGGTCGGTCTTTGGTCGCGATAGAATTACCACGGAACACGGCCACGGGTCTCCGACCGAACGAACGTAATATCGTAATATAAAGTGTCGTCGTTTGTAAATATATTTCATAACGGCTGCCCGGCGGCCGTTTACACGACGTAATACTATTGCGACGTATTATTTACACACACACACACACACACACACACACACACACACACACACACACACACACACACACACACACACACACACACACACACACACACACACACACACGAGTGCCGGTCGACGGACGTGACCAGACGGCGAGTCGCCGGCGGAGGACGAGAGACGAAATCTGCCCCCCGGGGGTGTGCGAGACGTTCCATTAGACATTTTTCAACGACGGCCGTTCTCGTGTTTCAAAGACCCGCGCGCGTACCACAAAACAATGGCGTCGGCCGACGACAAGGAAGCTCTGCGACTGATACGGTCGATCGGACGGCGACGGGCGACGACGATAAATGGCCGCCGACAGTGGTCGTTAAAAGTTTGTGCTATTTTTATTTTAGTTTTTAATTAAAAAAAAAAAAAAAAAAACATTAATAATCTACGCAGGTATACAATATACGTACGTGTTGTACGTATATCATATTATTATACGACGTCATGTTATATATTATATGACTCGTGTCCTGTGCAGTGACGCCGACGGTTTCTGACGTTTAAGGTCCAGAAAGTTTTTATTTTTTTATTTATTTATTTATTTATTTTTTTTCGTCGTTGTCTTGGGTTCTCCCCAACAGACCCTGGGGAGTTTACGCGTACACACACACATAATATATATATACAATGTAATATATAGGCACTACCACTGCATGTATATATTATTATCATGTGTACACACACACACACACGCGAGCGAACGCACGGCCGTCCCCGTCAACGTCAAGAAAAGACAGGGCGCGCAGGGCAAACCACGGGGAAAAATTGCCTGTTTTTCACCGGGAACGGCTCTCGGGGGACGACCCGGAACGGCGGCCGTATGAGCGCGTACCGGGTACACGTATACACGTCAGCGTAATTTCAAGAACTTTTTCACCTCCCCGCCCCCGCACGTCGGCCGCCGTCCCGGGGGTGCACTTTCCTCGCCCGCCACCGCTCGTCCAGGTACCACTACATAGGTGGTGCCGGTGGTGGTGGTGGTGGTGGTGGTGGTGGTGGTGGTGGTGCATGCGACTGCCGCTACAACGCCGGCGTGTCCGAGACCAATTCATTTCGCCGAGGTCCCCCTTCTCGGCTCGTATCCCCGGGCCGGGCGCGGCGACCGCCGCCGAAGCCGACCCCGCGAGATCGAATCGCACGCACCGCGTGTCGCGTATATACATCGTACGCACACACACACACACACACACACACACACACACACACACACACACACACACACACAAACACACACTCGCACGCACGTCTTCTCGTCTACGACCGTCATATTTTACCCGTGCCGTGTGGCCGCCGCTGAGCCGACTTTTGCGAACAACGGGGCAACGACGATAGTAATAATAGTACGCGGCAGTAGTAATAGAGTAATCCCGCGAGGCCGGCCGGTCGATCGTAGTTTGTTTTATTGCCTTCACCCGCGTACCGGCCTCCGTATACTGACCCACGCGAGATAATAACCCATACACACACACACACGCACACACGTACACGAGGGCGTATAGACGGTAGACCGGCAAGTACCACCCTCCGACTTTCCAAGGATAAATGATAATATACGTCGTCGTCTACGCGTTAATCATACGAAATGGATTCGTATTTTTATTTTTTTTTCATTTTTTTTTTTCTGTTTTTCCCCCATGAAATCGAGACCTAATAACATAATATATTACGTTACACCTGCGGAACGACACGCAGAGACGATCGCTGTGGGCGCGTCGGCTGTATCTCAAAACGTACATTATACGAGTATACGAGTTACAATACGGTCGACTTCGTACGAGGATCTGCATGTGCGTGTGCGTGATCATTATCAGACGATTAATTCGCGCCCGGTCTTGACCCCCGAAACGCCGTTCCCGGAAGTCGCGTTACTTCCACGTCGTCTAAATATTAACAATATTAAAATGTAAGGAGCTATTGTCCCTGCACATCACTGCGCGGACGGTGAAAATCGTACGGATAAACGGCAGACTTTTTTACCAGACGAATAAACTGACTTTTTTTGCAAGACGAATAAACTGTCGTCGAGCGGTCGTTTGGAAAGATTAAAACACGCGAACTCACGCCAATGGTGATTCGAGAGAGGCCTCAGACGAGGAGGAGACGCAGTTGATTCGGGTTTATATCACTGACGTCTGACACAGTCCGTTTGTCACTTTGACTGCGATCCCGACGTGAACGTCGAGATGATGTGAGCGAGTGTCGGTCGATTGGATCGAAGCGAATCTGTGATTTATTCAAGAGTCTGACGAAGTTTTGGCATATCGATAAAAAAAAAAACAATCAGGTCCTATTGATTAATTTGTTTTTTTTTTTTTTAAGTGTATCATTTATATTAAATAAATTTATTTATTTATTCGTATGGCTCGACATAAACTATAATGGCGATAGACCGTAAATTAGAAGGGTAATATTGCAATACGGATACCAGATGAAATGGATATTTGAGGTGAAACAGTAAATACAAGATATTCAAGTACGACTATATCGCATTGTACTCGATGATAGTCATAGGTCGACGTCTAGGTTCCGGTTCCGTTCCATAGCGTTTGAAGTCGTTAACCTAACCACGAAGGCCTCCGGTGTTCCGTCGAATTTTCGATTCGAGTACACACTCGAGTGACGTGCGAGATGGCCTATTATTGTTATACGAGTGATGTTATTTTATAGATTAACCGTACATATTCAGTGTTGTGAGTCGTTTGGGGAAAAATAATTACAGAATCCGACCGTCTTGGTTAAAACTGCGGGCTAAAATACCACAAGATACGAACCCTAGAGGAACACTCGGCAATAATAATAATCATAATCATAATCATAACTAGGGCTGGGCTTTTAATGCCCTAAAAACCCCGAAAATGTCCTAAAAAAAATGATTTAATTATATAAAAATTGTTTTATTTTTAATAATTTTAGTATAAATCTAAAAAAAAATGTTGTATACAAATACATTTATTTAAAAATTTTAAAATAAAATTTCAAATTCATACACTTGGTTTCTAAAAACTCAAAAAATGCTCCAAAAACTCTATAATGCCCTAAAAAATCAAGAAAATGACCTAAAGGCTAAAAACTAAAAAATTCAAAAAAATGCAATATAAACTTTCTTATTCTCATTCAAATGTGAAACAAAACAAATTTGTCACAATACGAGCATCGCACAGTAAGCTTTGGAAAACAATGCAAAGTGCATCGAAATCCCAGCCTCAATCATAACAATCGCATACTTACGCGCGGACTCGTGGGACGAGCATTACGATGTCACGGCAATAACCCAAATGGACGTTGGCGATCGATCGGCACACGAGTCGAGACGGGGAAAAATTGGCGAAAAGTCACAGACTTTATGGAAACCCATAAACTTGCCCGCAAGTCCTTCGACGCGCGTTTTCACACGCCACGGGGCTACACGGTGCGCACTTCACTCTCCGCGTCGTGTCCGCCCCGCGTTCGCGTGAACGTCTCGGAACCCGGTATCCGGTAGTGATGCACAACGATATCGTTTTTCGATATCGAACCAATTTTACGACATCGATGAGACTAATTTATCGAAAGTACATCTATATTCGATATCGCTACATTAAAATTTCTATTTTCTGTTCATCTAAGTTTTAACACATAATCAATGTCAAAGAACGATAAACACTAACGATAAGCAATAGCCAATAGTACCATAACAATAAAGATCTCATGATAAACATAATATATCGCAAAGACCGAAATTGTACAAATGGTATGACCATCTGTAATTTAAATCAAGTTTTCAATTTTTCTTTTTTTTTTTTAATAAAAATTAATAATGTACTATGAAAACTTTTTTTTTAATGTCAGCGATTCAAAAAGAAATCCGTCAATAAATTATTAAAATATAATATTGTATTGTTAAATATTGTAGTTTTATAAATCATATCATTACATCGTGAAATTTGTTATGTTTTTAATGAATATTATCAACGACGTATTATGAAAACCTTTTTTTAATGTCTACGATTCCGAAAAAAAAATCCATCCGTAAATTAAACAAATAGTACGATATTATTCATTAATAATATTATTCAATTGTTTCGGTTTTATAAATAATCATATCACTTAATCGTATATCGATATCGATTTATTTGTTTATTTATGTTTTTTTTTATCTTTTTTTCTTTCTTCTCCTTTTTAAATGTAAAATAAAATTCAAAAATCATGAAAATTACTGAAAAAAAATGAAAAAAGGAAAAAATAAATATGTATTATTTCATTTGATTATATTCTAGGTTAAACTAATTAATTAAACATACTATAAATTTATATAACAATATTCGACAATATTTCACTTTGTATTAAATTTAGATGATTTAGAATTTAGATACTCCAATTTTACCAATAAGAGGTACTACCTCAGTGGTGAATCGGGCCAAACAATACTATATTTAATAATATTTATCAATACGTATTCTTATTATTATTTTTTTTTTCATATCAATAATTTCTACTAATATTGTATAAATGTTAACAAATCAATTTTTCTCTAATATTCTTGTTTACTCGGCCAATAAAAATCTTATCTTATCTATCTTAACAAAAAATTCTCATCTTATCTTATCATATCGTTTGTTATTCGATATCGTGATACGATATCGATATAAATGAATTGATATCGATAATATTGAAAACTTATCGTTGTGCATCGCTATAGTATCCGGCCGAGCCGTACCCTTAATAATTATTCATCTGCCCGCGCGCAAAACCACGACCGAGGTCCACGGCGCGTACACGGAGTGCGTGCCTACGTCCCACGCGCATATATCACACGGCGTGCGCTCTTTCGCCGCGGTCCGCTCTCATTTCCACCGGTCATTACAACGAGTTTCCGTCCGACCGCACAATCGCACAAAACACGTGCATCCCGGCGTCGGGTACGATTTATATGCGTGCGCCGCGAGGGTATGCGCATACGTCCGGCGGCCCCGGGTCGACGGTACTACGTGTGCGCGTAATTTACGTATTTTTATTAATCGCCCGGCGTCGTACGAGAGCAGACCGTTTCGACGAGACGCGGCCGGCCGACAAAGACGCGAAGAACGCGGCGCCCCCGACGATCCTCCCCCTGCTCTCGCCCTTGATTAAGCGTACGGTTTCGCAAACCGTAAATATATGTGTATACAGTAGAGCCTCGATAGTTCGGACCCCCGATAATCCGGTGAACGCGGTAATCCGGACGGCCTATAAATCTATTTAAACACAGGCAGTTTGTTCGGAATTCCCGGAATCCAATATTAATCGATGAAATACGTATTTTTTCGACAATAACAATTTCATCAATTATTTTAGTACCTACTGTCCCTATTAATGACTAGCAATTATAAATCGGTCGTCAGTTCGTTTTCTTCTTTCTCGTCGAGTCTAACAATGGCTCCTCGTAAACACGTAACTTTAATTATGGAACAAAAAGTCGAAATAATTTTTTTTTATAATTCATTACGTATAAAAATGTATGCGTGTTCCAATTTATGTATGTAGAATTTAAAATATTTGTAATTTTCAATTAATAAAGTCGGAGGAAAGAAAAATGTCTTAGTCAATTGAGTAGGAAAAACCTCCGGCAATCCGGACGAATCGCTAATCCGGACGAGGCTTGGTCTGAATTCATCCGGACTATCAAGGCTCTACTGTATGTGCATATAGGCCTTCCCACACTAAATACGTCGATGTCCGTTGCGATGACGTACGTCAACGTACTCTTTTTGAATTTAACGTATTCAAATACGAATCCGCACACCAGGTACGACGCGTCAAAAGTCGGGTACGTCCGTCCGGCGCGTCGACGTACGATATAAAATTGCTATCAGTTGAATGTGTCGACATTCGAATAGAACCATATTTTATTAATATTTTAAAATAGTTTTATCTTCACAATTTATGTGACTACAAGTCGTTCTTTAGCGGGTACACTTTTTCTAAAATTTGTATCATTTTTAGAAAGCGAGTTTTTTAAAAGTGTGTTTAATATATCGAATTGATCTTTGTTCATTTTGAAGGTATTGAAATATCGATCTGGATATAATTCAAGTTCAACACATAATTTTTTTGAATTCTCCGTTTTCTGATCGTGTTCGATTCATAGAACGTACCCAAAGTCTAGTTTTCTTTAATGTATATTTTTTCTTTCTTCTTATTAATAATAACAATGCCAATAGCCGTTTAGATCGCGTACATAACGTCATATTTATTATTTATTATTTATATTTACTTTAAAAATTTAATTGAATAAACTAAATCTTAAGAAGTTAAGACACACACAGAACACGTCTTTACCTATTCAAAAATACCTGTTTAGTGTTAATACTAAAAATAGTGACTTGCATGCAATGGTGATGGAGCAAACGATCAGATAAAGGAATATAGTAGGTAACTGCAGTAATAAGCCAGTAATACATTGTACATTTTGTAATCAAAAGTTGATTTGTTGATAGAAATAAATAATAATTATAATTTATAGTTAGCTTTTAGCTGACAGATAACCAATAAACGCATTTAGTGTGGGACCTGTGTACGTTGCGTTGAACGTATACTTTAGACGTACGTCATCGCAACGGACGTCGACGTATTTAGTGTGGGAAGGCCTTAACACGTACCACCCCATACCCCTCGTTCCCACGTTCGTGCCTGTGCGCCCGGGTAGGCCGTATTAGTTTCTCCCTGATCCCCCCGTGCATATATATATCCGAGGGGTCGTTGGACCGGAGTATTTTCACGATATTTGCACGCGGCGTGTGCGTACACGGCGGGACCGCGGAGAGTTCAGTGCACAAAGCGCATAGCGCGCGATCTCGTTTGACGCAGACGCCGAAAATATCGTATTGAGTAACGCGCACCGCGTCTTCGAGTGGTGGTAGTGACGCGTAGCTTTTGATACGACGGCGTATCCGTCTGCAGGGAGTGCGGGCTTTTCCGACAGTCAATGAAAAAACCCTCTTTGTCCCCCCCTCCCTCCTTTCTTTCGGTCGATATTTTCTCGACATCAAACACCGGAACACAAACATCTATACTTAATTATCAAAGTGAAAATTTCCTCAAGAAATACCATACACTTATAATAATAATAATAATAAACGGGTTATTTCAATATTATCCTTTGAGGTGAGCTGCAAAACATGAAAAAAATTTGAAAAAAAAAATGAACCGTTACCATAATGTATATACGTATACGTTTTATTATTATTATTATTATTATTAAGAAAATTTTACGGTCTAACCGTAATATTATACGCGAGTACTGAGAAAATGAAACGAACCTTATAAACACGATACTTCTTAAGATTATGTACGTTTTGTCAACAATGAAAAAACTCGCGTACTCAAAAGTTGTTGCAAACTTAAATTAAAAAAAAAAAAAAAAAAACAAAAAAAAAACAAAATCAAGACTACAAAACGCATTGATAAATGTGATAAAGGGCTTGTGAAAAACAACTTTATGCCGTTACAACGGTAATGAGTGCAAAACATTTTCTCCTTTGGCGTGTTGGTAACAGTGATTATTTTCAAATTTATTATTGCTCTCGCGTGAAATATGCAAAAACGTCGCGTGCCGCAACGAACGTCCTAAATGCACAACGGTGATCGATCGTACCGCGATCGGCTGACGAAACGTGTGTTTTCGTCACTAGCAAAAATACGTATTCACGTTCGAAATCCTACGTCGTACGTGATTCTGAACCGGATCATTAGTGATTGTTTCGAAACGAACGAATCACTACGATTCACGAGGCACGAAAACGTTGACGTCCGAAAGTCGTGTCTTCGGAGAAACTATACGATTACGAATGAAAACGTGAAAACCCAATACGACTTGAACTAAGAACGTTCGTGTGATATACCGTGGGCTGATGAGGAACTGCTAAAACGTTACCCGACCGCTGGAGAACGACACGGAACTCCGCGCGCAAATCTCTCTCTCTCTCTACACCAGTGCTCTGCATGGTCCATTTTTTTTTTTTTTTTTTTTTTTTTTTTGACCCGGCCGGACCGGACTTATACATTTTAATCGATTCCAGGACTGGATTGGACCGATAAAAAAAAAAACTATAAAGCCAGACCAGACTGATAGACCAATGGAATAGACCAAGACTGTACAGATTAAAAAAAATAAATAAATAAATAAAAGAATAAGACTGCGCTGAACCGATTGTAAAAAAATGATCTTAAATATTTAGTTAAAGTAATTCAAAATCTTTCTGTAATATAAACACCTTTAGAATACCCGTCCCTTCCGCACCACACTATACGTTCCTGGAAGCATTACAAGTGTAGACGAATTGAGCGAGTTAATTATATTAGTAGATATAAATAGGGGGTTCTGGAACCGCCTCCGCCTCCGCCGCCGCCGCACACCACCTCCGCCTCTCGCCGCCGCACACCGCCGCCGCCGCACACCGCCGCCGCCGCACACCACCTCCGCCTCTCGCCGCCGCACACCGCCGCCGCCGCACACCGCCGCCGCCGCACACCACCTCCGCCGCCTCCGCCGCCGCCGCCTCCGCCGCCGCCGCACACCGCCTCCGCCGCACACCGCCGCCGCCGCCGCCGCCGCACACCGCCTCCACCGCACACCGCCGCCGCCTCTCGCCGCCACCCGCCGCCGCCGCAGAACCACCCGCCGCCCGAATCCTGATCGTCAACGTTGCCGACATGTTTTTCACCCCCCTCCACTACTTGTTAGGTTATCAACTGAATGTATCATCTATATGTTATCATATACCAGCAGGATACCCGGTTACGTTATCACTTATACGTTATCACATACCAGCGATTACGTTATCACATACCAACGATTACCAGATTCGCTATGACTTAAATGCAATCACTTATTTGTTATCATGATAAGACATACGTTTGTAATTACTGATGTTCAAATAATAAATAAAAATTATATATCCAATATGGAATGTTATATAATATGGAAGTACTAACGCTCATACCCAATGCTCTAGGTTTTTCCTAGAATGTCACCCTTATTGTTATAAATATCTATTTTTAATGATTGATATAATACTGCACATTCTAGGAAAAACCTATAGCATTGGGTACGAGTGTTAGTACTTCCACATTCTTAACCGTCATACCTTCATTGTTCAAATATACAGAAATTATTGAATACACTACTATTTTAGTCTTTTGTAAATCGTTTTACGGTCATTTCTTTTGTATATATATATATATATATACATGTACAACAGTCTCATATATGTGTTTAGACCCATGACTCACAATTTCCAAGAATTATTATGAAAATATGGGAGGACCTTTGAAAACCATAGCCAGTGTCTTATTTACAACTTAATACAGTTTAGTGTGTCTTTAGTCCTCTACCGTACACATTATCTCTCCGCGCTCAACACGTCTTCAAGTCGTTTACCGTCCGTATATCGATTCTCCACGTTTTAATAAAAACAAGAACGTTCTCGTTTTTATTTTTCGTACATACTTTTACACGTTTTTTTTTTTTTAAAATGTTCAAGTGTGATAATTGTGTTAAGAGTTTCGCTCGTAAGGATATCCTCACTAGGCATCGTAAGACGCATGATGTTACTCAAACTCACCATACATGTGACGTATGCATGAAAACATTCGGAAGGAAAGACAATCTCACCAGACACAGGAAAGCTGCTCATGGTATGTATTTATTTTTTCAACAGTTATTAATCGAATATTTTTAAAAATGTTTAATAATTTATAATTATTTCAGTTAACATTGCTCATGCACCAGTACGGCGTAATGACATTGAAATAGCTCCTCAAATTATTATACCAGATATTCAAGCCGGTCCATCGAACAACCATTCAGATAATTTATGGGGTGATGACGACGATGATGAAATGTATTTATTTGCTGTGGAGAGTGCTGAACATGCTGGCTTTTGTGATAAAGAAGGTAAGATTTTAGAATAATAATTCACACTACAATTTTAATAGCATAGTTATTATTTCTTTTTCCAAGTAAATTTATTATGAATTAATTTTACTGAATAAAATTTTCATTTCGGTTTTCATATTTTTCGTTAAATAAGTCTTAATTTTCGATATTTTTTCCAAGTAGTTTTACTGGATAAATTCCTAATTTCGGTTTTCGTATTTTCTGTTTAATAGGTCCTTCGCGTAAACGTAATAACGAAAATTCAACATCTAATAGAAGACAAAAAAGAGCTCGTCTAAACTTGGTTGGTGATTCAGATTTTTTTTGTTGAAGTAGGCACATCATTAAATAATACAGTGACTTGGTACTATAGAAAAAATACAGAGAACATTTTCAACTACCCCTCATTCCTCAAATCGATTAAAAATGAACTAATTTATATTTTAAAAAATTCAACACTACCCGTGAAATTTAATTTGAAATTAGAATCTACATACAACAAACCTAATATTGAAAATTCGACTGAAAACCGTGCGTTCAAGACCTCGGCTAGATCAATATTTGCGAGTAGTGATATCGGGGAAGTGATTGATGAAAAGTTCGCTACTATTTTATCCGAACAAGATGTGTATCAGGGAAAAGGTAGCGGTTTTTCCTTACAGAATATCGACGGATTACTGTTAGGTGTATATAAATATACACCCATGGGCGGCTCTTCATATATTGCTTTACCATCTAGCATTGAAAATAAAAAAGCTGTAATTAATCCCCAAAATAATGACGTTTACTGCTTAAAATGGGCTATTTTGGCTAAACACGTTGAAGGAGATAACAAACATCGGGTTGGAGATAACTACTTGCGACATGAAGACAAGTACAATTTCTCAGGTATTACATACCCAACTCCGCTACATGAAATTAAAATTTTTGAAAAAAATAACCTGGCTACATCTGTAAACGTGTATGGTGTTCAACAGGATAAAGATGGTCAAAAAGTAAAATATATTGTGTATCCACTTAAAGTCGTAGAAGAAGAAAAACCTGACCATTTCGACCTCCTTTTAATATCTGATGAAGAAAAATCACATTATACATTTATATCAAATTTTTCTCGTCTCGTACGCTCCCAAAAAACTAATCATAATGAGGCAGTTGTGTTTTGTAAAAGATGTTTTACCAGTTTTGACGAGCAGAAAAAAATTAAATTAAGTGGTCAGGCGGCACTCGACGAACATAAGTTGATTTGTGGACAACATAAACCTATTTTACCAAAGATGCCGGCAGAGGGAACAACTCTTGAATTCGAAGCATGGAGCAAAACACAGCGTCATCCATTTGTGATTTATGCAGATTTTGAAGCGTTGTTGGTAAAATGTAACGAAGAAAAAATGGGGAAGAGAACGACTGTTTTTCAAAAACATAAACCAATGAGCTATGGAATATACGTAAAGGCTGCCGATAACATACCTAAAGATCTACTTGAAGAATTTGATATACCTACAACTATAATAATATACAGAGGAGGTGAAACACGTGAAGAAGTTGCCAAACATTTTGGTGAAACTGCTGTTGAAATTTCAAGAAAAATAGAGAAACTGCTGAAAACAAATAAAAAAATAATTATGACAAACGAAGAAAAAGAGGCACATAAGATTTGTACAGAATGCAATTTGTGTAAGAAAAGAATCTCAACGCCTGTACAAGATCATTGTCACTTATCCGGTAAATTCAGACAGACATTGTGTAACAGATGTAACTTGTCGTTACAACTACCAAATTTTGTACCTTGTTTCTTACACAACCTGAGTAATTATGACGCGCATTTCATTGTTACGGAGCTGGGATATGATGAAAAAAGTATAACAGTCATTCCAAACAGTGAAGAAAATTTTATTTCGTTTTCGAAATATATTTCAAACAAGTTCACAATCCGTTTCATCGACACGTTCCGCTTCATGGCCTCGAGTTTGTCTAAACTCGCTTCAAATTTAATTACGCCAGATTTAGAAAAATTTAGAGAAACAGCAAAACATTTCTCTAACGAAGATATGGTATTAGTAACGCGTAAGGGTGTTTATCCTTACGAATATACCGATAGTTGGGTGAAATTGGAAGAAACAGCATTACCAGCCAAACATCTATTTTATAGCACATTATTAGAAGAACATGTTTCGGATAAAGATTATAATCATGCTATGGAGATATGGAATCATTTTAACTGTCAAACACTTGGAGATTATAGTGACTTATATCTCAAAATCGACGTCTTACTCTTAGCAGATGTATTTGAGAACTTCAGAGACATTTGCCTATTAACATATAACCTAGACGCTGCTTTCTATTTCACTGCTCCCGGTCTGAGTTTTGATGCCTGTCTAAAGTATACAAATATACGACTTGAGCTGCTCACAGACTATGACATGCTGTTGATGTTTGAAAACGGTACTTTTTTAAAAATAAATAAATAAATAAAATAATAATAAATCTTATAATAAAAATAATATTATGTTTTAGGTATACGTGGAGGACTCACACAAGCGAGCATGCGGTATGGAAAGGCTAATAATGTTAAAACACCAGACTATGATTCAACAAAACCATCAACATGGATCATTTATCAAGACTGTGAGTATATATATATATATATATATATATATATATATATATATATTTATATAAATGCATATTTTTTTTTTTTTTTTCAAAATTTATACAATTATTTAATTATTATATTTATAGGTAATAACTTGTATGGCTGGGCAATGTCGCAATATATGCCGTCTGGTAGTTTCAAATGGGTCGAGCCTACACTAGATGGTCTTGAAACTCTGAATGATACATCAGATATTGGTAGAGTGTATGAAGTCGACATTTCATACCCACAGCACTTGCACGATAAACATAATGACCTGCCTTTCCTGCCAAATAACAGTATTCCACCCGGTTCAAAAATTCAGAAACTTATGGCTACATTGGAGAAGAAAGAACGTTATATTATTCACTACCGTAATCTGAAGCAGGCTATGGATAATGGATTGATTGTTGAAAAAGTAAATGTTTAAATATAATACCTGTTATTAGTGTATTAATGATAATATGATTTAGGTTCATAGAGTGGTACAATTTAATCAGTCGCCATGGTTAGCCAAATACATCAATCTGAACACAGAAATGAGGAAAAAGGCAAAAAATGATTTTGAGAAGGACTTTTATAAATTGATGAACAATAGTGTATTTGGTAAGTAATTGTAATTTATAATTATATATTTATAACTATAACCCTTTTATTTCTAGGTAAGACCATGGAATCAATGAGGAGACGGATAAATATGGAGCTTGTTTGTAGTGAAAAGCGGTTAAAGAAACTAATAAATAAGACCACGTTTAAATATTGTACAAATTTTGAAAATAAAAATCTAACGGCTGTCACTCTCGAAAACAAGATAATCGATTTTTGCAAACCGATTTATATTGGTAAATATTATATTTTATTATTTTATTAAATATATGTTCTTATTTTAATACTTTTTAGGTTTTTCTGTGCTTGATATATCAAAGACCATGATGTATGATTACTACTATAATGTGTTGAAAAAGTTTTATGGTGATAGGATAATACTAATGTATACTGATACAGGTAAATATAAATATATACTTTTTTTTAATAAATCATTTTATAATGTTTATAATGTATTTTTTAGATTCATTTGTGAACTACATTCTAACCAACGATTTCTATGCCGACCTGAAAAACAATCCTATCCTGCTAGATCGAGTGGATACAGCTAATTTACCGATTGATCACCCGTGCTACATGACTGTAAGGAAGAAAGTACCTGGGTTCTTCTCAGATGAGACAGAGGGGAAAACCATGAACGAGTTTGTCGCTCTACGGGCAAAATCATATGCGTTTAGTGTTGAAGGCGAGGAGAAGATCAAGGCAAAGGGTATCAGAGGTCATGTGGTTAAATATCACATGACTCTCGAGAACCACAAAAAATGTTTATTTGGTGACAACAGTTTAGTCACACATACAGATAATGTTTCAATACGGTCATTCAATCACCAGCTGAAGACCATAAAGACTAACAAGCTGACTTACAACCGTTTTGATGACAAGCGATATATATTGGAGGATGGAGTGCATACCCTAGCCCATGGTCATTATAAGATTGTATAAAAAAACATGTAATATATGTACAAAATGTATAAGATTATTTATTAAACCATGTATAAAAACCATATGATATATGCGCAAATTGTATAATTAAGTATAAAAACATGCAATTTATATGTGACAAATGTGTTAAAATGTATAAATACAAGTAATACAATTACAAACATGCAATATATATGTGACAAATGTGTTAAAATGTATAAATACAAGTAATACAATTACAAACATGCAATATATATGTACAAAAAAAAAAAAAAATCTAATACTATATATGTAAAACATACAATATAAGTTTAAAAAACATGCAATTTATGTATAAAAACATGCTGTATATGTTAAAAATTTTTATAATAAAATAATATCAAGTTAAATTACCATTGCTCTTCATTATTTTCCCCAAAAAACCCTACCCTATCCTGCTCTAATTTATTTAATCTATCTTCGGTTATGTCTATTCCTAATTTATCAAATAATTTATTTTTATTTTTTTTTTTTTTTTTGGTTAACAGTATCATTATCATTATTAATATTATCTAAATTATAAACAGTGTCTAATGTACAACAGATATGTTTTATTAGTGGTAGGTAGGTAATACAAAAAGCAATTTTCTGTGAATAATAATTTTACTTTATTGAAACAAGATATTATACAACAAGTCTTAAGAATTAATTATATACCAATGTCTTAATGAAAACACTTTATAAAATGTACAATGTTTAGGATTTAAATCCTTATGAAAAATACAACACGGCATAGATTCTTCGTTGCATAATCGATCAAGACGAGGGCATCCAATGTCTTCCATGTTAACAACATTAATATACGGTTCGATATCCTTGAGTATTTTCATCTTTTGCGTGCCTTTAACGTAGATGGTATCAAATTTTAAAGAATTTAAAATTTGATGTATTTCTTCATAGTCGACTTCTCCATAGTCCAATGAAAGTCCATGGTAATTTCTCTCTAGCCATTTGTTGACGCTTCGACTTTTCTCGTCATGAGTTATATTTGTGTGTTTGAAAATCCAATGTTGAGCCGCCCATGATTCCGTGTCCACGATAGACATTTCTTTTATAAAATAAGTATTGCCCGCACCGAGAATACATTGAATATCTAATATAGCTGACGACATTGCACGTCCGTCTTCGATGACTGCTTTGTATAAACTGATTTAAAATACGACTTATACTGTAATTTTATTGTTTGAATATGTATATATTTATGTTTGAACTTTATCACTCATTGAAACTTCGATAGTGTTAACTCGGCTGACTAAAGCAGGAATAACTTTCTGTAACGCTCTTAGTTCATTCATACAATTTTTTAAAGAAATGTGAATCTTGTCGATAGAGTCCACTGTATTCTTATCATTTTCAGTCATGTATTTTTGAATATTCAGGTCTTCCAATGATGTAATTCTATTTTCTATTTCATTTGTCTTCTTGAATAGTGAATTTATTTTATCGCAATTCGTTACAATAATACTACTATGTAATTTCAACTCTGTTTCGTTCATATTTAGTCTTTCGTTTTGTAAATTATTCTGTTTGCTGAGCGTTGAACTCAAAGTACCTCCGAATACATCCATGATTGATTAACGACTGATACTATAATTCAATATCACTAGTATTTATCCAACTATTATGAGTACTATCGAATCCGTACCATTTTACAAATGCTTGTCTGCCTTTTCTTCGTATAATTTTTTCAACTAAAAAACTGTCTGGGTGATTCGTCTTGTGTATTTCTTCTGTATAAAAACAACCGGCGATCGGTTTACCCGAATAATCTCCGAGCATATACGTTGGTGGTACTGTTTTATTTATTTTTAGTATCGTAAATATCTCTGTAGACCAATTAGGTAGATATCCTTTTGTGAATACACCTTTTTGTACACTTATACGTACTTTATCACCAACTTTGAATTTTATTTTTTTATCTTTAATAACACGATGTTTCATATGCACTAATTTCGGGTTTTTATCTGCTTGCTCGGGAGTCATACCTATAGTTCGATGTTTTGAATTGTTATATTTTCGAATTAATAGTGCTAAAATAGAAATCCAATCATGCGATCCTCTAGCTGTAAATTCTTTATACATTAAAGATTTTAATGTGCGGTTAAATCGTTCGATAATACACGCCTTGGTAGTACTAAATGTAGAATATTTATTAATGTTATATTTCTTCATTAGAGCGTCGAATGTCTTGTTGTAAAATTCTTTTCCATTATCTACTTGTAGCAGTTTTGGTTTACGAACGGCTATTATTTTAGACATGGCTTTAGCGACTTCATTACCCGTCTTTGATTTTAACGGTATAGCCCATGCATATTTTGTGAAACAGTCTATCACACACAGTATATATTTGTATCCCTTGTTACGTTTTGAAAGAGGTATCATTTCAACCAAGTCTGCTTGAAACAAATCATTTTTCCCATATACATTAACTATACGTCTAGTATAATTTTTTCTCGCCGGTTTATGTAGCTCATTTGCAATATCTCGCTTAGACATGAGGAATCCTCTTTATTATCTTGGCTTCTAATAATTCTTCAAAAATTGATAGTATCTCGTTTGAAACACCTGTATTTCCAGCTGCCTTGGACGCTAAAAGTAATCGTAAACGATCGACTAACTCGTTTGGATCATCCCAGTAAACTAAGTTATGTTCTTGTAAATTCATACTTGTGTCATAATTATTCAAACCCAGTCCAGTGTTAAATAAATCACTAATAATTTTCATATATTTATTTCCTGTGGTTTTAATCTTGTCGTCTCGATTTAAATGCGCAGAAGTTTGTATAAGTATTTTTCTATATGTTTCTAAGTCGTCTTGGGTATATACCATAGGGTTTTTATTGAATAATAAGCGGATGATACCAGGTGTTATCGTATATTCTTCTCCGTCGATAAGTATACTATTCTGAATAAATTTAACTTCCTTTTTACCTAGAGTAATAGTTCTATCTGCTCGTATTTTAGGACCATAAGTTTTATCAAGATCCACAGAGTTGAACCACTGATTTATTCTATTCTGATATTCTACATCTTTGATGTTGAAAGCTGAATTTTCCTCAACGTGTTGATCAAGTGAGACTTCATTTGATATTTTTTTCTCAGTTTTATTATGAATAGCGTCTATTTTTGACGTATTTTGATTTGAAATTTTAGTAAGTGGGTCGATTATAGGTTTAAATGTTTGACTCATCAACTGACGAACGTCTGTATCAATACTTTTTAATGCATTATATTTTCGTTTGATATTTTCTTTAGCCTTGACTATTTCACTTAAAACTGAACTATCTGCTTCCATGTTTGCGCTTTGAATGATATATTATTCAGTAATGTAGTGGTTTATATAATTACAAATGTATCAAAACCTAGACGATAACGCCCGTTATCACGTTCATTGTCTTTACTAATAACCACGAATGAAAACGGCTGACGATTCCAACATGTAGAACAAAAGTTTTTAAACTCTGTATACATCATATCACCTGAGCAATGTTCGTTGTATACATGTTTTAGATTTGTCTCGTCTTGCTTGAATAATACTATTAAGTTGGCATTATCACGTATCAATTGTTTAGGTACTTTAGAATAACTCTGAGCCAAATAAAAAATATCTACTTTATTGTGCCGTCCACGGGAAAAATATTCACGGATAATACCTTGATGCTCGCCTATAACATAGTCCATTATAAATACAGAGTTAGGCCGTACTTTTTCCGGTGAAACGACTTGATCATTTTCGTAAAACATAAATATATTCACACCATCAATTTCTTCGATTATCTATTTTAATAATTGATATTTAGGCTGTTGTAGTGTCTTGGAGTATATGTACACGTTTTCAAAACGTAATCCATTTTCATTAACGAGTAGAGAATATATAAGATTAGTTTTTCCACAACCTGAACTGCCTAAAACCAATGACCTCACAGTGTTTGGAAAAAGAGCTCCGTGTCTTTGTGTAACTGTATCGGGTGTATCGAAGTTATACACTGGTAGTTTTTGTTCTTGCTCTATGAATGTAGTGCTTTTGATTGCTTTTCCATATTTTCTTCATTGAAATGTTTATTGTTCTCGTGTCGTGCGAGATCAGATTTATAATTAAAAGCACGGTTACATATATCACAAAAGAAACGTATCCCGCTGTGGGTTTTAACGTGTCTATTCAAAGCATCTCCCCTGGTAAATAATCGTAAACATTGTTCACACTTAAACATAATTACACGTCCTGTCAGATTCATATCAGAAACTCTACTAACATAGCATAGCTGTGGCTGTGGCTGTGGCTGTGGCTGTGGCTGTGGCTGTGGCTGTGGCTGTGGCTGTGGCTGTGGCTGTGGCTGTGGCTGTGGCTGTGGCTGTGGCTGTGGCTGTGGTTGTTACTGTGGCTGTGGCTGTGGCTGTGGCTGTGGTTGTTACTGTGGCTGTGGCTGTGGCTGTGGCTGTGGTTGTTACTATGGCTGTGGCTGTGGTTGTGACTGTGGTGAATTTTTCATATCATTCTTATTATAAATATAGATGTAATGTTTAATATTATGTCATACGATGGCGTGCGCTCAAAGGAAACGGTCGATTCAAGGTTCGGGACTTGTCAACTCTGTTATAAATCATTTACCTATGGAATTACATCTGCCTGGTTATAAGTTAGTATAATTGTTATTCATTGTAAAAATATTATTCAAATATATATATATATATATATATATATATTTCTCCGTCTTTGTTACAGTTTTGCAGGACCTGGTACTAAGTTAAAAGAACGTTTGGCACGCGGTGAACGCGGAATAAACAGATTAGATGAATTAGCTCGATCACATGATTTAGCGTATGAAAATAGCAACCTGTTAAGCGATAGACGTAAAGCTGATGCAATTCTAGAGGATCAGGCTTGGGAAGTATTCAAATCACCTAAGACAGGTCTTAAAGAAAAAGCCGCTTCTTGGTTAGTTACAACAGCCATGAAGGCTAAACGCAAGTTGGGTGCCGGTTGCAGTTTCAAATGTGCTATCACTGCAGCTAGAAAGGCGATAAAAAATAAAACAAGTGAAAACGATATAA
The DNA here is from genome assembly GCA_027580255.1 of Therioaphis trifolii. Lineage (NCBI taxonomy): Eukaryota > Metazoa > Arthropoda > Insecta > Hemiptera > Aphididae > Therioaphis > Therioaphis trifolii. The sequence continues at coordinate 30,983,058 of CM050409.1, read as the reverse complement.
TGAAATTAGCTAAAACATGTGTCGTCGCAGCTAAAAAAGCAATTGCATGTAAAAAGAAGACTAAAACACCTAGAATTATCCCTATTCCGAAAAAAGGCGGCGTGTTGCCATTAATACCTATTTTTGCCGGATTGTCTGCGTTAGGATCACTTACAGGTGGTATTGCTAGTGTGGTCAAGACGGTTAATGATATGAGATCGAATAGAAACACTCCTGTTCATTTGGGTAAAGGTCTTTATTTAGCACCGTATAAAAACAATACTTATCAAGTAAGAAAAGGCGATGGATTATACCTAGGACCGTATAAGTCTGGCGGATCCTTAAAGAATAAGAAAAGCAAAAAATCTACAAGAAAAACGACAAAAAACTAATATCCACGCTACCCGATAGAGCATTATTTGATTACGAAGTTATAAAATACGCTCGTATGCTGAAAATACCTCATTTCATTGGAGTATTTTCTAGAGATAGGTTGCCTGTGTCTCCAAAACATAAAGAGTGTGCGGTAGTCAATCTCGATACAGAGAATAATGCAGGAACTCATTGGGTAGCGTACACGAAGAATGGTGAAAATATAAATTACTTTGATAGTTTCGGAAATTTACCACCTCCATTGGAACTGCAAAAGTATTTCAAAAATTGTAACATCAAGTACAATTATAAGCGACATCAAAAATTTAACACAACAAATTGTGGACAATTGTGTTTAAAATTTTTATCATGTATACATTATCGTTGAATGGAAACTCTAGTGAGTTGGAATGCGATTTTTTTCCCCCGATCGACGTGGATGATGACACACAAATATGTTTGCTGAGTTTACAAACAGTTAATTCTATTCCGAACATTGAAGATGGATGTAATCAGATAGGTATTATACGGAAAGATCCTCAAAAATTAATTGATAACTATACTTCACAACTGGATATGAAAGAACACGTCGAGGTTTGTTTATTGGGAGATCATACAGATAAATCGGATGAAGAATTAAAAGAAAAATGTTATCGAAAAGACGGTGATCAGAACAACTATCAGACTATAGTAGAAAAATACACGCTACCGACAGGATCGTATGAACTCGAGAAGATTGAAGCTATCATTAAAAATACATTATCTGGTACTGTTAAGACGTTCGAATTGAAAGCAAACATTAACACGTTAAAATGTGAAATGTTATGTAGCGAGAGCATAGATTTTTCGATGCCTGGTAGCATTGGTAAATTGTTAGGATTTAAAAATAAAGAATATAAGGCTAATATTGTTCACGAATCTGACAATTTAATCAACATAATGAAAGTGAACTGTATAAATGTAGAGTGTAATTTAATTTCTGGCTCATTCACTGATGGTAATTCGAGTCAGACGATACATGCATTTTATCACTCTGTACCAACCGGTTATAAAATTATCGAAGTACCTAGACATTTGGTTTTTTACCCGCTCAACACTTCATCTATAAGCAACGTGAAAATCGCTTTACGAGATCAAGACGGTTGTCTAATAAATCTTCGTGGTGAGCCAATTACAGTCCGACTACAGATTAAACGTAATTATGGCACTCAAGTTTAGTGTTAGTATCAACAATTCTAACAGTTCGTCACGAGAAGTCAATGGGCCAACACGTACGTCGCTTAAGAAGAAAAATAGTACGATAAAAGTCAATAAGAAAAAAAACAGCTCGAAGAAATTAACGAAAAAGAATTTATTATTATTAAGTTCATTAAAAGCGATTTAATCATGGACGATACGTATTTGAGTGTAACCCAGGGATATGTCGACGAATGCAGGATAACACAAATGCAGTATCATTCTTTTCTGCCGTATTCGAGTATGGCACTATCAAATAACGACAAGATAGAGATAAATATTCAAAATATGGATGCATATACTCTACCGTGTGAAAGTTATATTTATATCGAGGGTAAAATAAATAAACCTGCTGACGTTACTACCGGTAAATTCAATTTCGCAAACAATGGACTAGCGTTTTTATTCTCTGAAGCAAAGTATGAATTAAACGGAACGGAGATACAGAAGATTAAAAATCCGGGTATAACATCTTGTCTCAAAGGTTATTGCTCGTATAGTCCGAGTGATATGCATGTACTAGAGAATATGGCATGGGATCTGAATTTTGATGAAAATGAAAATAAAACATTTATGATGGAGAATACACATTTTTCCGGCTGTATTCCACTGAAACACTTATTCGGATTTTGTGAAGACTATAAGAAAATACTACTCAACTGTAATCAACAATTAATTCTGAATCGATCGCCTACAGATTATGAAGCTTTACGTGTAGTAGGAAAAGCCGATGATATTGCTAAATATCGAAAAGTAACAGTTGAGGTGAATAAAGTAATTTGGAAAATGCCCATTGTTAAAGTGGGTGACAGAGAAAAATTACGATTAATGAAAGTACTAGATTCTCGGAAACCGCTTTCGTGTGCGTTTAGAACATGGGACCTATGCGAGTATCCGATATTGCCACAAAACACATCTCATTCATGGACAGTCAAGTCTAGCAGTTTGCTGGAAAAACCGCGGTTTGTAATATTTGGACTTCAAACGGATCGAAAAACCAACTTATTAAATTCATCCGGTAGATTCGACGACTGTAAGCTGACAAACTTCAAGGTACACTTGAATTCCGAAGTATTTCCACATGAAGATTTTCGATCCAATTTTACAAACAAAATAACATCTGTACTCTACAAGGCGTATGCAGACTTCCAAAAGTCGTACTATGAAAAGGATAAGTGTGAACCTCTGCTGTCGAAACGTGCATTCGATTCTTTTGCTCCGATAGTCGTTGTAGACTTATCACGTCAAAACGATAATGTCAAATCATCCACAGTCGACTTGAGATTAGAATTTGAAACCAGCGACTCGAATGAAATACCTAAAAATACTTCAGCATATTGTCTAATATTACACGACCAGATTATAACTTACTCTCCGTTTAACGGAGAAGTTCGAAAAATGTGATTTTTTTTTTTCTTTTTTTGTATTTACCTTTGTATAAATATTATTTTCGCGAATAAAACAATTTTATTACCTTATACCATGTGTTTTTCTTTATTACACCTTATCATTATAGAAATTAATATTAAGAAATAAAAAAACCGAGTTTCGTTATAAAAGTATATTTATTTCACACAAAATATAAGTTATGTTTACAAAAGAATAATTATTTTTAAAATGTCTCGTTGTAATTACCAATGGATTTCTGAAAGTGCTGAATCGCTTTCGTGTCGAAGATCGAAATATGATGGTCCATCGTTTTGATCAACCGCAAACTCCTCTATATAATTCTTCATCGTCTGTTTGGATGAGTGCGATGGAAACTGCTTTGAATAATTTGGTGTTGGTGTTGTTGAGGGCATATAGCTGCAGCTCATATCATAACCAATGTTCGCCTCGGGTGACTCGTCTTCAATCTTAATCACACAATGTTCAGCTAATTGTTTAGTCGCATAGTTCTTCAGCTGGCTAACGAAACTCTGACTACTTTTAGGTATATGACTAGAAATCAGGTCGTCATGTGCTTGTTTTATGGTAGTAGCCATTTCATCAACGTTTTCCACTCTTTTGAATTCATTTTTCAAATATTCAGTCATTTGTTCAAACTGTAGTAACACCATGCTGCGGGTGATTCTAGTTTTTCTCACCACGGCTTCGTATATAGTAAACTCTAGATGTTGTAATTTCATTAGATTTTCTCTGTTCAGTATAACACGACATCCAGCTTGAATTTTAGATTCTACGACCAGCACCGTTTCTCCACGATATACCATGCTAGAGAGCATGATAGAATCCGTTTCTAGAAAAATATTTCTCTTGTATTTGATCGGTTCCTCCAATATGTATGATAGTATATTTCCCATGAGTGAAAATATCTGTGTAAGATTTTCACTTGTTATGTTCACGTAGCGCGATGATGTTAGTAGCTGTACTGTTACATCAAAGTGGTTGGTAGGATCGAAACCTATGTTTAAAAACTTGCGGTCTGTGAAGTCAATCATGAAATTTGTACAGTCAATAAGTTGAGCTGGTGATGTAGGTGGAGTGTATTTGAACTTCTTGCACACACTTGCGTTGTCTGCTATTGATCCAGCCATATTAAATAGTTTGATTGTTGAAAAATAATAAACGATTACTAGACTGAGGATTATTCGAGCGCGCGGAAAATGTGTTCAGTAGAGAGCTGATGACACACTAAAATGTATTTGATGAGAAATAATGTACCAGCTAACATTTCTGTGATCTCCCCTCCATATTTCCAACACATTTTTATCATTAGAACTACGACAGGTCTCTGCAGGTCTGTTAAATATCCTAAAAATATATCTCTGAACAATACATCTATTATAACAATGAGAAAAGGTCTCTACAGGTCTGTTAAATATCCTAAAAATAAATCTCTGAACAATAAATCTATTGTAACAAAGAGATAAGGTCTATATGAGTCATACCAACGACTTATAACTAGCACTCTAGGAAAAACATGACGCATCGAGTAATCCTGAGCATTACAGAATGTGTGAATATGTTTAAATAGTGTGACTTTTTATTAACATGTCCAATGGTCGTAGAATCGGATTGGGATAACGCGTATGGAATGACACCATCGTACCGAGTTCGATTCTAACCCAGATTATTGTAATATTTTTTTTTAAATATAAGGAGAAAGAATGAAAAATAATAAATGTAATAATAGAATATGATTGTCTTATCACAAGTGGTTGTGTATAAGTGATAACGTATCCGGATAATCTTCAGTATGTGATAACGTATAAGTGATAACGTAACCGGGTATCTTGCTGGTATATGATAACATATAGATGATACATTCAGTTGATAACCTAACAAGTAGTGGAGGGGGGTGAAAAACATGTCGGCAACGTTGACGATCAGGATTCGGGCGGCGGGTGGTTCGGCGGCGGCGGCGGCGGCGGCGGTGTGCGGCGGCGAGAGGCGGAGGTGGTGTGCGGCGGCGGAGGCGGCGGAGGCGGCGGCGGTGTGCGGCGGAGGCGGTGTGCGGCGGCGAGAGGCGGTGTGCGGCGGCGAGAGGCGGAGGTGGTGTGCGGCGGCGAGAGGCGGAGGTGGTGTGCGGCGGCGGCGGAGGCGGAGGCGGTTCCAGAACCCCCTATTTATATCTACTTATATTATTCCACACGTACAGTAGAACTCCGATTATCCGGACTGATTAATATCAAGGGTGGTCCGGATAAGCAAATATCCGGATGATTGACGTATGATATATCAAAAGTTATATAATTTTATAAATGAATTGTATGTACGTATTTATTATTATATATTATATTAATACATACTGTGTAATATAATTGAAAATTCGGAACCACAAACAAATAGTTTCATTATATTATTTAACTGAAACGAAATAAGCCTTAATTAAAATACGTGACATATTTTAAAACCAAAAACAAAAAAATCTGACTTGGCACGTTAATTATTTTATTTTGAAAAATGATGATATTTTAGTTTGCTTAATAGTTGACTTTCTCTTTAGAGCAACCGTGTCTCTCGATCTTCTTAATTGCAACAATTGACTGGTGTTCGATTGTTCTTGCCTCTCAAACCGTTAAAACGCCAAATCTAATGTGCATCAAACGTAACTTCAGAACGAGACGGCCCATTTTCACCGTCAGTCAAATCGTCAGTTTCGTTTGCCTCTTCTTCGGATTATACGAGGCACGTGTACGATTAACGGCGCGTGCCGTTTTTTTTTCTCGTCCGGTTAATTGGACGTCCGTCCGGATTGGCGTTCGGATAATCGGAGTTCTACCGTATATCGTATAACGTGTTAAAAGAAACCGAAACAAACAGCGATTCTGTCGTTAAAACGTACTGTGTCGAACTGAAACCGAAAGCCGACCGGACCGGACCAAACCGTTTTATATTATACCACACAAAAGACCGGATCGTGGTTGGGTCCTGTACATAGGCGTGCGCAGGAATTTCGTATGGGGTGTTCCATGAAGAAAATTGGGCCGTTTTCCCTCATATGGGCCTAAGCAAATCTAACCTAGGATAAATTTAATGCAAAATATCAAATTATTAATAATTCTAAGCTTTAGTAATAGACAGTGAACATAAAAAATAAAAATATTATAATGATAATCTTCTTTGTATAGGGCTCAAACTTAAAACCTCTCAATAATGCTACTGAAATCCACTGATTTGGTCATTTCTCACTAAACAAATAAAAATAAAAGCGATTCTAATCGTTCTTGAGGCGTTGCTGACCGCAGTTTAGATTTGACAATGGATAATTTAGAGACACAACTTGTGACTGGTACAACAACAAATTTGGTAACGTCTTCATAAAAAATTGATAAAAATATGTTTTCAATTTGTATCCACTAACCAATCCAACCGTTTGTAAATAGTGTGAATACATGCACCTATTGGTGTATTTTTTATTGATGTAACTTTTTTGACTTCAGAGTTGAAATCTTTATTTAACTTTACTATGTGTAGCTTAAAATGTAAGCAAAGTCTCCGAATGAATAACATTTGTACAAAAAGCCACGGGGTGTGCGCACGCCTATGGTCCTGTACACCGGTGTTTCCTAGTTGCGGACAAAGACAAATAAAAATCACGTGAGTTGCGGACACGGTCTAAAAATGTGACGATGTGACGTACGAATTGCGGACGCGAAATATAACATACTGATTGCGGACACATTCCCGATCGTTATTTTTGATATAACAGTTACGGACACGGGTTATATTATGTTGTCAGCGTAATGTGTACTGATATTATGATAAATGATTAGTGTTTAATGTCATATACACCGAAATAACTGTTATAGCAACATAAAAATATTATTATTTATCAGCATTGAAGTCGTATGTGTCGGCGCCGTCTTGACGGTCAGTCGAAAATTATTTAAAATCAGTTCAACGACGAAAATTTGTTGACTGGAAAAATTTCTAGATTACAATTATTCATCCGATATATTTCAAAAAAATGTTTGCCACAAAATCTTCGCTAAAATAATAACTAAATATGTATGTAATATTGAGACTATTCACGACAATGCATTCTGTTGAATATAATTTAAAGAATTTAACGATTGTTTTTTCACAAGGCACAGATATTTTTCAACCCACCTACCGATTCAGTACGATTTAGGTATTCGGATTGGTAGCTTGTCCTGAGTCTTGAAAAAGTGTTGAAGGGAAATATTCGTGTTTACGATTCGTAGGTCACCGTTTATAGATCGTGTCCGCAACTTAAATGATTTTTATAAAATAAATGTCCGCAATCAGTACACGTTGATAACAAAAACCGTGTCGGCAACGGTTCGGTCGAAATTGATGATAATTTTTTTTTTCTTTTTGTCCGCGACTAGTATGCAGCCCTGTACACGAAGACCGAAAAGACTGGACCGTGGTCCGGTCCAGTTCGGTCTGGACCGGTGTGGACCAAACCGTGCCGTCGAATATCTATTTCACGAAGCTCATTGAACCGATAATGGATTACCACGCCGCCGGTCAGCATCCTTCGCGCAAAGGATCAATCCGGGTGCGTGCAAAAACATCTCGCGAATAATCGCTTTGGAATACGTCGGTTCGCTTCCGGAACGCACGTACCCCTGTGGAATTACGTACAGTTTCCTACGATTTATATTCCTGTAGACAAAGCGATTTACCGTGTTCGCGTATTATTTTATTTTCGAGAAACAAAAACGGTTTGCTTTTGCCATTTCCGCACGAGAGAAAAAAAACAATAACGACGACGACGACGACAATATGATAATATTATCGTAACAGTCTGTAAATTACATAAATATATATATTTACTTTTTAATATTACAAGACGATTGTAATAATTTATGAACGAGCATTAAACGTACGGTTTTCAACGTTCTTTATATATATATATATAAGTACGGAATATACACGCATTCATTCAAATTGTCGTGAAATCGATTTCGAAACGGAACGCGTTTATATCGTAACATTTTTTACGCAACAGATAAAGAACGCAATGTCGACGGGGTAGGTACGTCGTTTTCGTGGAGGTAATAAAATATGTACGAACGATAATTGAGCGCCGACGTTCGCCGAGAGAGTAATGTCATTTGCAATGTCAATTTGAAAAATACGAATCGACGTTCTTTCTCCTCGGACTCGAAATAATACGATGCAAATTCGCCAGGTATCGTCTCCCCGGCGTAGTGCCTACAGATAAATATGAATTACGGAAACTTAAATATTTCACGTCGTCGTCGTCGTCGTCGGAGAAAAATTACATTTTTTCGGCTTTTTCATTCGGAGTCAAAAACCGTGCAGTAGATTTCTTTTTTATGCTAATAGACGGTAGGGGAAAAAACGTTATGTCATTACTATGTACACGAGTACGAAATTCATAATTTATTCCGAGTAAAAATGCGCGAGGTTTATATTATATCGTTATAGTTTTCGACGGAGAGGTAACGACACGTGATATCGTCACTCGACGTAGCAGCGCTTCACTCTGTGCACTGCACGTCGTCGGTAAGACGGGTACGGTTAATGTGTGGACTGCAGCAATTCAAACAATATTCTTCTCTTGGATCGCATGTTTTACAGAATAAATCGCGATCGATTCGAACGTACAAAAATGGCGTTATTATATTTCGGTTGATTATTTTCTTTTAAACACACACACACACGGGCCCGACGAGAGAGAGGGGCCTCAAAGAGGGCTCAGGTCCGACGAAAGCAATCAGGGCCGATATTTCACCAAATTTTTACTTGAACATAAAAATTATGCATAGTTTAAAATCTGAATTTTTCTTAAAAAAATCAATACATGCTGAAAATTAAATGCTGGACCAAAGGAATTAATCGGTGATGAAGCGTGGATAAATCAGATGTATAAACCTTTGACATATCTTAGAAAAAAAAAAAAAAAATCTTAAAATAACGCTGTCGCGATCATCCCGCTAACGATGGCGCAAACTGACGGAATAAATTCATTCAAAATCTAAATAAATAATAATAGTCATCGATATGCTTAACACGTGTATCATAATATCATAATCACTATGCTGTGTATTTATAAAGCCCGCCAACCGCTGGACCACCACCGCACAAAACCATCGGCCATATGATATAAAGTTCATTGAATTTCTTCAAAATTAGTGAGAAATGTAGATAAAATAATTTTAAAGGAAAACTCGTGATCACCGATAGTTGATAACGTTATCATTGCGTACCGACTACCAATATCGGTAGGAGACCTGTATAAGTTTTTCCCTAGGGCCCTTAATTTCTCTCCACGGCACTGCACACGCACACACACACACACACGTGGGCGCCGACTATTGGGGTGCTCTGTACCCCATGAAATGAAAAGATAGAGCAATACGCAATTTAATACGTTTATAATTTTTTCGTTGTATAATATTTATGACAACAATATATTTTGGATGTTTTGATAACTCGTTCCTAACATACGTAGGTATATGAAATGAAAATAATTTTATGTATAATGATTAATATGTATTTAAAAGTTTTAATATATGAAAAAGGTCGTATTAAATAAGATAACAATTTATGTTGAAAAAAAATTATTAGGTATTTATTTAAATTGACATTTATTAATATCTAAGGATTTTAGGCACCCCGTAAAATTTGGGAAACCCGGCGTCCATGCGCGCGCGCACACACACACACACACACACACACACACACACACACACACACACACACACACACACACACACACACACACACACACACACATACACCACACAAATAAACATCACGTTTACTACGCGTACGACGCACACACACCCTGCAAAAACGTACAGTAATTAAAACAACAATGGCCGACAAATTACTCGCTGCGTCGTGATGACCCTGACGCGGGCAAAAAACACGTCGTACAAATTAGAACGCGTCGTTGAATCGGATGCACTCGTAGAAGTGTTCGCGAAACACTAGACACGCTCCGCACGAGTGTGTGCGCGTGGACGAATCCGAAAGGGTCAGGAAAACGAGAGGTTTTCTCCTGTGCACGCCGCGCGTATTTTCGATATCGAAATAATAATAATAATCAATTATTGTGATCGTCAAAAGCGACGCGTTCAAAATATCGGTCCCGCGAGGGTGGGACGCGGTCGCGCCACCGTCGTAGGCGAAATGACGTATATTATGAAAATGAAGGCAATTTTCAACGACGGGGTTTTCGGTTTTTTTTTCTTCTCCCGTACTCACGAAGAGGGTCGATCGGGACGACGACATTAGCGTCGTTCGTATCGTTATAACGATAGAAAGATTTATCATTTGTACATCATCTTATTTGTACATCATTTGTACATCATCATACTATAAAACGAGCAAGGAATTGTATGTACCTATTTCCAGACATGCCGTCTCGAAAACGGCTCTAACGATTTTTCTTATATTTCATATACAGTAGAGCCTCGATAGTTCGGACCCCCGATAATCCGGTGAACGCGGTAATCCGGACGGCCCATAAATCTATTTAAACATAGGCAGTTTGTTCGCAATTCCCGGAATTAATCGATGAAATATTTTTTCGACAATAACAAGTTCATCAATTTTAGTACCTACTGTCCCTATTAATGACTAGCAAATATAAATCGGTCGTCAGTTCGTTTTCTTCTTTCTTGTCGAGTGAGAGGTCTTATCAATTTTATTACGTATTACTGTTAAAATGGCTCCTCGTAAACACGTAACTTTAAATTTGGAACAAAAAGTTGAAATCATTTTTTTTTATAATTTATTATATATAAGAATGTATGCATGTACCAATTTATGTATGTAGAATTTAAAATATTTGTAATTTTCAATTAATAAAGTCGGAGGAAAGAACAATGTCTTAGTCAATTGAGTAGGAAAAACCTCCGGTAATCCGGACGAATCGCTAATCCGGACGAGGCTTGGTCTGAATTCATCCGGACTATCAAGGCTCTACTGTATAAAGAGTTTTCGACCTCAGGAATCCAATGGACTTAGTCAAAATTTCAAGAAAATTTCATTTCTATGAGTTTTCATAACAAGTCTTTATACAGTAAAAGTATCTGTGGGTGAGGTTCGCGGTACGGCAACGGACGGCGGCTAGACGTGGCCGCCCAAACTTCCCCTTCCGTATCACCGTCGCGCGACGTGATAGTTCATAACATCTTTGTAATATTATATTATACGTTGCTAATGGAAAACCTTTCTTGGGGCCGCGATGATGACAACGCGACGTTCTGGGTTCTGGTAACCTACAATTCGATTCTCCTTGCATGTAGCGTTCTCCCTGCATCGGACCCCCCGCGTTAGGTTAGTTTTTATTGGCCGCCATGATGACAACGCGACGTTCTGGGTTTCCCCACAATCACTACAATTATTCGATTCTCCCTGACCTCCAGCGTGTCCGACGGCCGATGGTCAGGTTTCCCCAACCCGTACAGCAACAAAAACATCGGGCGTTGTGCGCGGTGAATACATTCGGGCATTCCGCCATGGCTACGAAGGACGGACCGACCGACATTTTAAGTGAAACTTCGTAAAAGTCGGAACGCAGCCCAATTATGTTTGTGTATCGATGTATTGTCGAATATTCAAGATGCGTGCATTTAAATAGTAAACAGTACTAATTATAAGTAGTAGTATTTAATTTTAATTTAAACATTTAGTTTAATTTCTATAATTTTAAAAAATTGATTATATAATTTTTATTCTGTAATAAATTTACTATTTTATATTTTTTTATATCATTCATATATTTTTTATAACTAAACTGTAACTATTGAGTGTCGGCAAACTGAGTGTCGGCAAACTGGGTGTCGGCAAACTGGGTGTCGGCAAACTGGGTGTCGGCAAACTGGGTGTCGGCAAACTGGGTGTCGGCAAACTGGGTGTCGGCGAATTGGGTGTACACCATATTTTCAACCTCTTAGTGGTTCTCAAACCATGTATCCATGGACATTATTATTAAATCCGCGTATTTTAACGCGTTTAATTTTACATTTTTATGTTTCGTACCTACAATTCGTTTACATCATCTACAGTTTTCCATGTAACAAAATCTATTCGGTAACAAAACCATACACTATATTAAATTATGAATGTTACCGCTTTGCGCAAGTTTAGTAACTCATGGCCGACAAATACACATCGAGCTGTAACTCAGTAAGTTTCGATTCAATTATTTTTAAATTAACTATCTCATTTTCTACATACACACATCTATCAGTTTAAGTTTAAAACATTTTTTAAAAATCTGCAGCACAGAGAGGTTGTTAGCTATTTTAACGCTCAGCGGTGAAAAGGTTAAACGTGTTACGATCCATCAGACGCCGAACGCGCGCCGATTGTCGGTTCATCAGTGTACTGCGATTCTGATCAGTGAACATTGCACGTTCGTGTCGTGTTTCCCTAAATTATTTAACTACAATTTAAGAGTATTGGCGTTTACTTTGCAACATTATGAGTACTGCCTTAGAAATACATAGTTTTTATTTAAACGACGACGTTATTAATGCATTTTTAGACATCGTAAAATTACAAACATCATTTATTCCACAAAACGTATTGTTTTATCAAACATCACTCATGAATTCAGCCGTTGAGAACGTGGACGGTTTTCGAATTTTATATAATGGTTCTATTGGAAACACGTACACTTATACGCACTTAGTTTCATTTCAAACGATGTTATTACGGTACGACCGAACGCCGTCACCGATTTTCATTCGGACTATTTGCGCAATGAACTATTATCGTTATCGTCGCTGTTACTCCGGGACATCGGTTTTCCCGCTATCCGTGCGTGACTATATAATGAATACCGTCGTCGTCGTCAACAAGTCCACCACTGTCGACCACAGACGTCGCGTCGTTCGGAGGCCGAGAAAAAATCACGACCGCAGACCCGGAAGCCGGGGTGTCGCGTACCAAAAGTGTGCCGCCGAATACGTGAATATGAATAATCGGACGTATCATAAACTGCCCACGTAGACCGATCCGAAAGTTCGCCTCCGACTGCACAACTATGTCAGAGACACGAAACTTGTAAACTTTAGACGCGACGCAAAGCCAAAAAAACGCGTGCGTTTCGAGCGTTTCGGCGTGACCAAAAACACCCCTGTAGTCCCGTGTACGTCGTGTTGCCAACAATTTCGGGATTTCGAGTAGAATGCATAAACTTGTACGCGTACAAAACCGCGCACACGTGACTAGGTATGCGGTATTAGTATATAAAATGACTGCACTGTGGTAATATAATGGGTATTTATTAAATACCTTCGGTCGGATAATGCGGTGAGTCACGATGGAAATAGTTGAACGCAATCCGCAGTCTTCTAATTATTACGATGTCAAAACATAATTATTATTATTATTATCGTACGATATCGGATGATCGTTCGACTGTGAAACGGACTGTAAAACACTCCGGATTATCGAATTCCGTGCGTGCATCGTAAACTCGAAGAAATTTTCTCAACCCGTATTGCCGAAAATATTTCAAAAAGAATTTAAGCGTGCTTTAAAACAGTGTGCTTTAAAACGCCCCCCTCCCCTAGCGTATGCGATCGACTTAATTCGAAAAATTATTAAACAATATGATAAATCGCTTTTTCTCATTTCATTGTCTGTGTACTGAAAAACACAAACAATGTTGCTGCGTGTAAAATTTGTTTGTATAATTAATTATTCGTACCAGAAATACTCTGTTCGTGTTTTATGCGTCAGAAGTTTTTGATAAATACGAGAATACATTATGAGTACACGCGCGTGTATACGAATTTCTCTGACAACGTCCCGCACGTTTTTTTTTTTTGCTAAACTAAAATATAATATTATCGTTATATAATTTTCAAAAACGATTTCAAACGCTTTGTAATCAATATCATCGTTTAGTACTACATGATAAGAAGAATGAAAATAAAAACCGCTGAAAGTAATGGCGTTTTTTTTTCGTTTGTTTTTTAATGATAACAGTTAAAATTACGCACCTATAGGCTTTAATCGAAAAGCCCGTCCCGTGAATAACAAAGAACAACAAACTGGAGAAAATATTATTTTTACTGTATTTTTTTTTTTTTTTTTTTTTTTAACATTTACGAATTGTTATTATTGCCCCTTTACATGCCGCTGGTGTTTACATTTATTATAAGTATAAACCGAAATGTAATTCGTGTGAACTACTCTTTCTATTTTACAAGGGGAAAAAAAATAAAATAAAATAAAATACACGCGAGGAAGTCTCGGGAGGGACTGAAATCTAACGTTTTTCTTCGTACCCCGGGCAAAGTGTATACAAAACCCAGACGAAATTTAACTGGCAATAAATCAAATCGGACGCTCACTCGGTCTCTACTCGGTTCGCTTCGAGTTAAATTATTGTTGTACGTGCGTTATACCAATATAATAACATAATTTTACGTATATTAAACGCCTAATACATAAAACACGCGTACGCGTATTGCTTTGTCGACGACGTCATTATCAAATGATAATCGGTCCGGATTTTCTGTCGTATTTCATACAGATGACACGAGTGAAAACCACGGCTTTTAACAAAATTATTGAAAAACAAAATAATGTTATGTAACGGATTCGTTACGTCGGCTTCGAGCGAATGTGTGACACGCGATTAATTAAAATATTTGTAAGCCGACCGTCGAAGAACAAAAACATCGTGACCGGATGTGATTGTAAGTAAAAATCGAAATAATAATTTTGAAAAAACCGGATGCGACGTTTTCAAAATAGGAAAACCAATATAGCTGGTACCTAATTGGTTTCCGGGTCTAAACTCCATGTGCCCGATTGGTTCCCGTTTGAAAAAGGTACTTTTTTGAGGTATGCCGAATTGGTTTCCGTTAAATTACGCACATTTTCCTTCTCAATTTTACAGGCTTAGGATTGTCAACTATAAAGTAGGCTTTGTTAAAAATGTGCGTTAATTTGTGTTGAAAAAATTATATGATATATAAAATTTTAAATTGTTGATTTGGAAGTCAACTAGTCATCAAAATAATAAAATATATTGAATACAATTTAAAAACGTTGATTTGCAAATTTGAAACAAACTTTCTGTAAATGTTCAATTCGCGTATGCTTTTTATTAATGTACTCAGTTATACAATTTTCCAAGTATTTATTATTTCTTTCCTGTTCGCTAGTAAGTTCATACTTGTATCATGACTTTGAAATTCAATATAATTTAATGTCTGAATGCTGTTTAAAGTTTCCATAAAATAAAATATACAAGGATGGGCCCTTGAAAATTCTAAGCTTTGAATGGAACGATTCGCAACATTTGTAGTCCTATCAATATTTTTGTCGAATCTAGCTTAAATTTTCCGTAGGGCTATTTAAAATTAAAATTGTTACAATTACTAACGGGAACCAATTCGCCTACTCCCAAACCAATACCGTTGCTCCCGGTCGGCATGATATTGTACAACGCGTATTATTCTATTACAAACGTATCGTGCTTTGAGCCGATGGTACACCGACTGTAAAATAACGTTTTTTCGGTTACGACATTTTGAAGTCCAGCCGGACTACAGCGACGTACGTGTCGTTTTGCACACGGCAATATTAATATTATCGTCGTCAAACGATAATCCGATCGTCGCCAATCAACCAGATTTCTTTTCGATCCCGAGACGGATTCAAAATCTGCACCCGATACCACCCGGTCGGCCCGCAAACGACGTGTCCGTCAAGTTAGAACACTCTGTTCACACGACACTAAAAAATAGTATTAACGTTTCGTAACATTTTTCAATTTTCCACGACATTTCAGACGCCGAGTAAAGCGATGGATCTCGTCCGTGATGTTTTTTATTATATTTTCTTTTTATTTATTATGCAGCGACCATTTCTTTTTTTTCTTTTTTTTTTTTTGTATAAAAATACTAGACTTTCTTCAAACCGAGTGTCGAGAAATCGTTTTTCCTGTTTATTTAGAAGAGATCAGTTTTTCTCTGTTATCTAAATATCTTCCAGTCGGAAAAAAAAGTTAAAACGTGTTATTTAAATAGTGGAAAAGTTATTCGATCAACACTCTGAATTTGATATAATTTGAAATCTTCACCGAATGTCGAACGCACTCTTATACAAGGACACACTATTTCAATTCACTAGTTTTTCTAAAATTCTACATAGAGTTTTTTTTTTTTTTTGATTTTCCGGCATTCTTTTGAAACCGAACAGTAATGAAATCTTTAAAAAATACTGTAGTAAATTCGTAGCATAACGAAACGTTGACGCCGTTCCGGTGTCGTTTAGTACACATTTTCTGGACGTACACGTGTACAACACGACGTACCCGCCGACACGGTACACCGAAACGTGACCGTTACCGGGGTGCTCGTCAAGTGTCACACGCGCGAGTGCGACGACGACACGAGCGCGGGTCGTTTTACCTTTTGAATTTTTTTTTCGTTTTTTTCATTGCGACTTTCCATTTTTTTTTCTCTCTATCTTTTTTCGTCGCGCGAACGTAACTTTACTCGCTCCGCCGGGACGCGAAACAGCTGACGTTTTGTCCCTCGCCGACCCGCGCGCCAGCGCCCGCAGGACACGCAGGAGTAACGAACGGCGGCGGCGATGGCGCGTATATTATATACGCCTGTCGCCTATATTCTGTATATTCTTATTTTAAAGCAAATTTATCAGTAAAGTATGCACAATTACGATTAATGAAACCTAGTATTTGATGCGTTTTATTAATAACCATTTGAAAATGACAATCGAATTTTAATTTTGGATCAAATAAAATACAAAGGTCTTTAATAGGGCCCGTGGAACGTAGAAGAGTTTCACCACCAATTAAATAATTATAATTAGTAGTCGATCTAGTTCTTGAGAAGGTCATTGTATCTGACATTTTTTGATATTAAGTGAAAGATAATTTTTAGTGCACCAGTTATAGAGTATATTCAGCTCAGATTGAAGCAAGTCAGCGTCCAGTGCAGGTCAATTAACTATACGAAATATTTTAAGATCATCCGCAAACATTAGCTTAGGGCGAATTTGAAAGTCAATATCATTAATAAATATATCGAATAATATTGGAGCTAAGTGGGAACCTTGTGGAACTCCAGACGTAATACGTATTGGGGTAGAAGTATAACCTTTATAAGAGACAATTTGAGTAACGATCTCGAGTAAAAGAAATTAACCAGTTTGGTGTCGGTTGTTGTGTCGTATGGATATCTTACTAACAAGCAACTCAAACGAACAATACTCGAACGATCCGTCGCGTCGCCTGGGAGTTGCCTCGTGTGAAGAAGGCCGTATAGCAACGGTCGGCAACTGGCGGACCGCGGAAGGCAGTGATCTGGACCGTCGACATATCTTTCTTTGACAGTTTAATAAGTACGTTATTTCAATTTCCGTCGTGATTATTAAAAAAAGACATCGTTTTGTAAATCAATTTTTTTTTTTATAAACAAGTAGAGAACAAAGTTAACGGATTCTCACCTTGAGCCTTGAAAACTCGATCGGGATCGACCGTTTGGCCGCCCCTGGTATATAACATTACAAGGCATGTTAACTCTTCATATAATTTTAGCATTTTAGTAATAACTAGGACTCGGATTTATATGTATTTATGGAACCAACATATGTACATAAATATGTGTTAGAAAAACTCAAAACATGTATTTCACTTATATGATTTATTTTCATATATTAATTATCTTGATTACAATTCATGATAACATGCATTTTAAATTTTTGAATTCAAAAGATCTTCGATTTTGTCGTAAAACTGCTTTATACCGACTAACATTTTTTTGTAGAATATTTTTTATTTTTATATTTATAATTTCGCCAATTTTTCCTTGCGCTTTTTTGGAAAATATGAAATAATTGATAAATATGTAAAAACATGTACTTATGGCAAAATATGTAAAATAAAATACAGTTCATTTCATTGGAAATCCCTTGTAACAAATTTATCACTTGCCTAAATTAATTTATCGACACACAATAAAAATATGTATTTACATATAAATCCGAGCCCTAGTAATAACTATTGAAAAATGTAATAAAATTAATTTCTTTCTCTACGGACCCCGTTTACGAATTATTTTGGTTTTCCGGACTCTAGTAGAAATCACTTGCCGACCCCTGCCGTATAGTGTTATAATCGCGCGATTTCGATTTGGTCCGGAGTCGACGCCGCCGCCGCACGGGGCTCCCGAGGAATCTATTCGAAATCTGCACGCCACGCGGTATTTTTATAATGGACTTTTTCTAGAAATTGCGGTTTACTTATTCCATTATATCCGTCGCGGCACCCCTCGCTCACATATTTATATTGTTTTCCATACACACACACACACACACACACACACACACACACACACACACACACACACACACACACACGAGTACACACTCGTATAATAATAATATCGCACACGTTTTTCCGTTGCCCCCCCGCCGCCGCCGCCGCCGCCCGTAGTCGCTGTCGTTCGTCGAAACGGTCTGCGCGCCAACGAACACCGCGCATAAAATATATATTATGTGCGAGCGCGCGGATGATAAATGACATGGCCGGTAATATCGAACGAGACTTCATTTCACGGTCCGCGGCGTTTTCCTTTCGGGGGAGAAAAACCGGCGGCACCGATGGCGGCGAATTTGTCGCGAAACGATTAGAAAACAGCTTGTGCCGAGCATTGTTTGACCCCACCTCTCGTCGCGTCGCCCCCTCGCCGGTCGCGCGGTGTACATCGCACGCGCACGCACTCACGCACCCCGGTCCACGGAGGCTGCGACTTTGAATCGTGATTAATTTCTCGCCCTCTCTTCCCCGTCCGCCAGACCGTCGTATTTTTGACCGTTAATATTCGTCGTCGTCGTCGTCGTCGTCGTCTTCGCGCATTGTGTTCCGCATAATATAATGGATCCGACCGGGACGACCCTGCGTCTAATGGACACCGACGGCGGTGGTGTATCTCTCTCTCTATATCTTTCTCTCTCTCTATATCTTTCTCTCTCTCTCTCTCTTTCTCTCTCTCTATTTCTCTTTACGGGGTAATCCGCCGGCGCATTTCGTCCCCTTTTTTACCTGCGTACGCGTTCGCGTGATATCATCACGTCACACGAACACCGGGTGGAGGGGAAACCGTTTTTTCTTTCTTTTTAAAATATACCATAAAAGAAATGTTATGCGCACAAAAAAGGCCCGGGGGCACGGGCCCGTTTAATTTTAATACAAATCGTTTCGGCGGCTTCTTTTTTTTTTTTTTGCGCTCGGCCGGGGTTTTTTTCCTCCCCGTTTTCATTTTCTATGACGTGCACTTCCGTGCGGATGGCCCCGGAAACCCGAACGCGGCGCAGCGGTCGTCCGAGAGCGTCCTCCCCCCACCCCCCTCGGGGCACCGGTCCCGTACGAATATAATATAATGTAACGGTGTATTGTACAGCACGCGTATAATATTCTGGACGTTATCCAGCCGAGTGTATACAATGCGAATCCGCGAGCGTTATAAATTTTGAATATATTATTATCGTTGTCGTTTCGCCGAACCACAAAACGCGTTTGTCGATTTTACCGGCGATTTTTCGTTGTGTGCAAACTCACTCGGTTATAAAAACAATATATACGTTCGGAGGTCACTGCGGCGGAAATCGTTTAGGCCGGGCGCCTAAAATTTTAATGGCTTAAAAAGTTGAAGTTTTTTCAAAACGTGGTATTTCCAACCTTAATTTTTTTCAAAATGTATTATTCCCGGAAATAGTACGTTTCGCATCAAACTCAAAGATAAATATTTTTAAAAAAAAAACTACTTATAATGTATATAAATTTGAATTTAATTTGAAAAATAAATTTTTCGTATTGTTTTTGAAATGTGTTTTCCGAAATTTGACATTTTTGGCAATAACACGTTTTGACTTGTTACCCTTCAATTCAGCCTATTAAACCGAACTCAAAGGTATAATCGTTACGATCAAAATCGTCAGACACATTATATGAATAACTTGTTCGTTGTTACTGATAATTATTTATAAAGTTCATATTGAACTTTTACGATTTACATCTGATAGAACATACATGAAGCAGACTTCATAAACAATTCCTTGATTTGGGGGGGGGCAGATGCCTCTCAACACCATAAATAATCCCCTGAACTGACGTACCTGCTCTGAACGTACGTAATAACACGATGTGTGCTGAACATTATTTTACACGTAGGTGATCGTATAAATAGGTGTCGTTATTATTATCATGGTGATCTGTCAAAATAAATTGTCGCTTTCGATATCATAACGGTATGACAATGGAACAAAATCGTTGGGATTATATTAGAAATTTATATTGTCAAATGATTAATTAAATGGAATAATTAATTTTCATCCGATATGAGCTATTTATTATACGCGATATCGGTCTTTGTCCCGCCCTAATGATCGCAACATTGTCATACGTCCGTCGAGTATTTTTTTTTAATTTTTTTTTTTTTTTTTTTTTTTAATTAGTCCTCTATAATAGATAGGTGATGTGTTTCAATCATTAATTTTCAATTTACCCGGCCGGTCATGTATGATTATTACATCGTGTGTTGCAATCGACATCGTGAATTTCGATGCCGACGAAAATTACCGAGGCTTGACGGTATATTATGTGGAATGGGTGGTGAAATTGTAATTTTGTAAAGAAAAAAAAAGGTGTTCATTTTTTTTTTCGGTGAACAATGCAAAGGGTTAATGTATTGCATTATTTTAAAACCAGTTTTGAATTTTCGTACCAAAATAAATTAATTTTCGACAGCACAACAGCAGCTGTCTGAAAACATATTGGGTTTTTATTACTTATTTTCCTTTTACGACGCTGTAGTGTGTTGTAAAACAAAACTTTGTCAATTTAAAAACCATCTACTCAAAATATGAAAAATCAGAAAAACAAGATTGATCGACCTCGATCCGCGTACGTTCTGTTTACGTCACGTCTCGATTCGTCGGTAAACTGATTACTAATCTGCAGTATCAATTTATGACTAAGCAATTTCAAATTTGTTTGTTTGTCTTTATTCGACAAACCATTCTGCGTTTAATATAAAATTCATGTGCGATAATATTACAAAATAATGACATGTACATAGGTGCAGGGGCTGAAGGGTATTCAGGGTAACTTTTCAACCTCGGAAATATTTTCGAGGAAGCAAGACTATCGTTTTTTTACTTTTGAAAACACGACGGTTTGAAATACGTATCGCACTTACAAATACGATGTTTTGGTCGAATGACTCGTTTTACAAAACGATTCTTGATCGTGATTGTTTCTTTTTTGATAGCGTAAACTACTAACCAAAGTAAGTTATTGGGTACAAATTGTTTAACAGTGTAGACCATTGGTGCCCAACCCATGGCCCGTGTGTAATAAGCTACTAGTGTAGCTCGAAATTCTAGCTTGGTCTGCTATAAATCGAGGGCATATTGATCAATATGCAACTCCTACAACTTCCGAGCCCTAGTCATAAGTCACGACCGGTCTGTGATTCCTCGTCGCTTTTCTCGCGTTGGCAAAAGATTTTTCAACTGGTTCTTACCTGCAACAAAAAGAAAGAAAAAAATTCATTTAGTCACGTGATACGAGAAAAACAGTGTCGAAGGATGCGTTTAGCAACACGTTTAAACGCGCTGTTATAATTTTACGTACACCGCTGCACTACGCCGATAAATCGGTAGACGGGAAGCAATATTTGTTATCGCACAACAAAATTCGCAGTGGTTTCCTACCCCTAAATTAACCCTGAAAACATAACGTCCGTGATCATATTCGTTCCTTAAATGTTCATGTTTATATTGTATAATATATTTAGGGGACTATTTGTATAAATATAATTTACAGATAAACGAGTACTTATTAAATATAATACGCGACGAACATGCTGTAATTCGTGAACGTTAGTCGAAAAATAATTATATCAGCCATGTAATACGCTAACGGAATAAACCCGAAATATTTAATTCACTCGAAATATTGTGACGTTATTAAAACGTGTTTCGAAAAAGACGTTTTTATTTTCTATTCATATTCAAAAGCGGTCATGTTTAAATTTTCCTCCTCGAATTATATCAACGATACGCGACGTCGAAAAAGAAAAACGAGTAACAACTTTACAATTTATTATACTCGAAAGTTTTAAATATTGAATTTCATGAGTTTTCGCAATTCAATTTGTAACAAACTAATAATGTTTAATGCTCTCGTTTGAAAATTATTTAACACTTCGAGTTCGTCCCAGATGCATTACAAATGTAATCAGTTGATCTGTTTTAAAATTATACAAACGTACATTTTGAATTTTCCACTGACGAAAATTTTCTGAAATTCTAGCATGGGTAGGTGAGGCGTTTGAATGTGGTTTGTACACAAAACTAGGTCATGACAACGAACTTAAAATAAAAAAGTACTCAGTTTCGTTGTAAAATAATAATAATAATAATAATAATCATCATAATTATTCTTTAACATTAGTCAAGTTAATACCTGACCAAATTGCATTGTCATTACCATAAAAATAAATTAATACCATCGTATATATATATATACATAGCGTACATATACAGGGTAAGTAAAATCTATTAGACGAATGCCACTTGAACGAATGAAACTTTTTTTTGCCGTTCATTATTTTTCATTTTTTTTTTCTTCATCTTCTTTTAATACGTACTTGAGTTATGTGCTACAACGAAATCGCATTTAAAGATTTTTTTTTTTGATTTTTTTCATTCTTTTCGTACACTTGTATAGCGCAAACATTATATTCAATTCATATTCTATTATTACAATGATAATAGAATATTAAATTTAGTATTGAGCATGAGTAAAAAAAAAAAAACAACTTTCTCGAACGACTATGTTATAAACATATACAATTTTGACGACTTTTTATTATACGCTCGGTAGTCGGGGGTAGTTGACCCACAGAACGCGTGCCCACGAGTGACGCCGATTATAAGTGGTACTTTTGCGTCACACACGACATCGTGTCTAGTACGCGCGAGAACATTTTATTTTTAAATAATATTTTTTTTTTCTTTTCACGACGACTCACATTTTTCGTAACAATATATCATCCAGTAAACCGCGGGCGCAAAGTCCCGAGAAATCAGAGTTGTGACACGATGTGCACTTCGACGGCTGTCTGAAAAGACGTGTTTCCATCATTGGTGGATATCAGGGGGGGTAATTGGTGGACCGCCCCCCCCTTGGGCTTTTCGCCACCATTATACATTATTACAATATTGGCTATAGCCTATAACCATTGATTATAAATATTGAAATATTTATACTGGTGTTATCTGCTGATTGATTTTTCACTTGTACAATATTATTTTTTTCCTCCATGACATTTCGGGACAAGTGCCATAGAGCATAGATGTTCAATAGAATTATAAATATAATTCTATTATACGTCTATGCCAAAGAGTATTTGATAGCACGATTAAAGATAGTACTATCTATAGCCGTGTCCGATAGTCATAAATCATAATAATATTATTGTTTACGCATAGTATCGCATAGTTAATTTAGTTATGGCACTGTAGTTTTTGCATCTTTTGTAATAGTTGTATTCGCGTAGTGTTTTTTTAAACATAATATGTCGAAGCGTAAGATTTCTTCTTATTTTACTTCAGATAATAATAAGCATTTTTGCATAGCATCAACTAGTAAAACCCTGACGAAAACTTAGAAATAGACCAACCAAAACATGTTGAAAAGGAACAACCGGTAAGGTTGAGTAAAGAATCAAACACAATTGTAACTTCAAATTCAGATATCGGCCAAATAGTTAGTGGAAGCATAATATTGAATGATTTTATAAAATTTCCAAATTTCCAAATAAAATAATAGGGGGGGTTGAAAGTCATTACCTCTGTGGATTTGAAATTCACCTCCCCCCCAGAACTAGGATATATCCGCCACTGGTTTCCATAATATTCCGTCGAAACGATTAGACCCGACTACGGCGTATTGGTTTATACATATTATTTAGCCATCGTCGATCATTCGACCTGGTTATTATCATTAATAGTTTTCGTGGTTTCGGTCGCGCCGGTTTTTATTATTTTTCTCCCGGAAACGGCCGACGCCGCCGGAAAAATATTCCGTCGACCGTCTCCTAGATAAACCCCACGGTCGTGTCATAGTTATTTACACGCAACCAGCGCACGCGGTAGGTCCGTCCCGAGGATTTGTAAAAAAAAAAAAAAAGACTAATAATAATAATAAAACGTACAGGGTTAATTCTTTGCATAATGCGCTCGTTCCTTTTCCACTTTTATTCCTTTCTCGTCCTCTTTCTACGTTCAATACAACCTTTTTTTTCACGGATTTCCTTTGACGCGCATATTTTAAATTCTCCGTTCTCACTTATATCCATTTAACATAATCTCGTACTGTTAGCAAATATTTACACAAACCCCTCTGCTTTTATCGAACACTTTTATAGAATTCCGCTTTTTTTCGTTTTTTTTTTTTTTTTTTTTTTATTACGATTCTCGTGGAACATATCGATTTTCGCAAACTTTTCACTGTAATGTATTATTATTACGTTCACTAATGCATAGGTAACGCAGCACATGATAAACACAACATCACGTATAATATTGTTCGTCCGTATACGTAAATAACAAAAAAATAAATAAATAATAAAAAATTATTTATTCATTCCGGTCCGGACGAACGGGGGCGATCTATTCCGTTTTCATAATTATATTAACGAATCGCGATCTACGACGACGCGGCGTGTCGAAATGTCAAACGGCTTTCGACCGTTGACGACGGGAAACGGTGCGCTGTACTCGCGGATCGATAGACGTGTCGCGGAAGCGTGTAGTAAAAAATATTTCGTAACACGATTCACGAAATGTAGAGATGAAAGCTCGGTAAATTTTACCACGTAAATTTACCAATTATTTTTTTACCGAAAAAATTCGTGTGTGACACCTCAAATTAAACGTTTTAACAAGGCGAATACTCATGACGCAACAGTCGAAAGGAATAGTTGATAATATCATAAAACTTAAATCGTCAAACATTTGATTTATGTCTAAAGAAAATGACGAATAAAACTAAATGATTAGATTTTATTTTGTTTCGATTTTGTTTTTTTTTTTTTTTTTTTTTTTTTATGGTGTTATTTCAAGACACCCAACGAATATGATGATATTACAAGTTGATGAAAAATAGGATGCGAGGAGTTCTGGGG
Source organism: Therioaphis trifolii (assembly GCA_027580255.1). NCBI lineage: Eukaryota > Metazoa > Arthropoda > Insecta > Hemiptera > Aphididae > Therioaphis > Therioaphis trifolii. The sequence goes on along the minus strand of CM050409.1, from coordinate 30,957,832 downwards.
GGTGTTCTTATTGTGACATACCAAATTTATCGAAATTTACCAGATTTACAAAATTTACGTAAATTTTCCTTGGTAAATTACCAAAAAAAAAAATAAAATGTACGTAAATTTTACATCTCTAACGAAACGACTTTAGGCGCACACCGTGCGACGGGGAAACCATTACGCGAATCTAGATCTCTCGCGCGCGAGAAACAAAAACCACGATGAGCTTCTTTTATCGCCGAACCGGGCATGGGCGAACGACTCTCGGCAACGGGCACGATAATATTCAGCATTTCATTATAGTCGTCCGCTTTTATTATTTTCACTGTTTCGAGTGTTTGAAAATTGTTATGTTTTATTTATTTATTTATTATTATTTTTTTTTAATAACAACCGAGTCCTGAAAACAAAAGCCAACGCCTCACTAATAAATACCGTAATATTGTAAACGCGCGTATTTACGGCATACCGTCCGAGAAGCCTTATAAAATACAAATCATGATAAAGTACTTTTTGCTTTTGTGCGCGGCAAAAGTGACCGCCGCCGGACCTTTTTGTTATCATACGGTAACCCAAAGGTGACCGGCACGGAGGGTCGACGTTTCGGTAAATGAAATCCCCACGGAACACCTTATAGTGCAGCCGGGCAATTTATTTTTAGTCATTTTTTTTTTTTTTTTACCCTCGGCTTCTTATCGAGAATTAGGACGCGAAATTAGATTTTTGTTCGTCCCGCGTCGTTTTTCCTCGTTCGACTGGAGGGAGGGGGGATCTCAGTCGCTCGATTCACGCGTTTCGCGAACAAAACGACGCGACGACGGTGAACGGGTGAAAAATTCAAATGTTTTTTATATTCACGACGTTACAGCGATCCGTATTTACCGAAACCGTACGGGTGTCTTCGTGTTTGACGTTCGTTTCTTCACGGACACGTCGTTCGTGGGAATTCAAACGCGGATCGACCGGGGCGAAACGATTCACGAGAAAACCCCAACGAACCGCGTCGCGTGGATCGAACGGTGCAATGAAATTATCCGTAAAAATGTCGAGAACGTTGGTGTTGTTTTTTTTTTTTTAGATTCTGAGTGAAGCGAAGGATCTTATGGTTTTACAATGATGTTTATTTTTTTTTTTTTCTGTAAACACTTTTTCGTATAGAAATCCTTGTCCAAAAGTTTCGTCCAGCAACTTTTTAGATTCGAAATTGAACTGATATGGTACTTTAAAGAGGTAATTTTTCCAAAATCTCCATAGTTTTTCCAGTAATCAAGAATAACGATCGAAAAACTGAGTAAAAACGGTAAAATCGGTAAAAATCCGCCGTAAACGAGATTTTCACTGTTCAGATTTTAGGTATTTAGTCATAAATCGAAAAGTATTGAAGCTAGAAACTTGAAAATTTTATCAAATATCAAATACATACTTTTTTTATATTGGAAAACATTTTCAGAACAATTATAGCACTTTTGACTTAAATATAGAACTTTGAATTTACCAAATTGTTTGAAAGATTTTATGTAATATAATTTTAAATATTTGACAAAAAGTTCTGAAAATTTAATATGACCTTACTCATATACCTACCTAATTATCCTAACAAAAATTCAAAAATCGTGACTCAGGATCTTTTTTTATACACACTTTAATAAATTATTATTATATTATATTATGTTATATTATATTACACTGAAGCTTTGCTCAGAATCGTTTTATACTAAAGAAATGAGTCATCATTTCTTTAAAACTTAATAAATTCATCACCAATATCTTTTCCGAGGACCGAAGGGACGAAGGACGAACTTGTACCACCATCATCTCACTTATCAGCTTTTTGTTTTTAATTTTTTCATCACGAGTCACAACGCAATATACGCTTTAAACATGACTAGTCGCTTTCCTACTGCCGACGGAAATCTGTCCGACAGACCGGTATCCTCCACGTTTAGGTCGGGTCAGTCCTGACGGCGGACTTTGAAAAGCAGAATTGTCCGTGACACGAGGACCGCATTCGGCGGATCCAACGCATTAATGACGCTGTTTGTGCGATGACGCGCCGCCGTGATGCGTTTACACCGTTATTCTAGTGTCAAATAATTAGTGTCGATGACGTTTTGAAGTGTGTTTATAGCACGAGTCGTGAGACGTCGATCCGAGAAATTCGTGTGCAGCGTAACGCTGTGTATTATTTTTTCCGTCCGTATATATTAATCATAATCGAATTTCGATTTACGGGATAAATCGTGTACAAAATATTTTTGACGTTATGCCGAGCCTCAACAAAGTGCTATTTTGTTTTTTGTTTTTTCTTAAATTTTTTTATTTGTTTTTGTTTTTCCTTTTTTTTTAATTTTTTTAAATGTATTTATTTATTTTTTATTTTTCGCTGTTTTATGCATTCCCGAACGCGTGACTGGAAAATACACCACGCTGTGTCTGAAAATGTTTTCGACTTTGAATAAACATTGCCGAAAAACGTTATCGGATAATAAAAAACAATTAAAATTGTATTATGCATATTTTTATCTATACACTCAATCAAATTATTACTGTAACAGATATCGAGATATCGTTGCATTGTCATTTGCAGACCCGTGGTAAATAAATTTAATTTTAACAGCGAAGTATCGATCATTCGATTGAAGTTGATACGATGTATTTTTTTGTTTTTACCAATTAAAATTCAGAAAATATTATTTAAATTAGATAGGATGTAGATTATTATTAATAATCACTATTACGGCTATGTGCGTTTTCAACACAGATTTTTAATTAATGACTCGAACACTTTATACACTCGGCGAAGAAAAGCGAGTTCATAAAAAAAAAAAAAAAAAAATGTCATGATACTCTTTTTTAAAAGCCATCACATTTTTAAAAGGCTCTAAAAGCTTTGTGAAGAAAAATAATATCATTTTTTTTTTTATGCAAAATACCTGGGTGAAAAGATTTATATTTTAATTATTGAGATACATTAGTTAATTTCTAATAGTAATGCTTTATTCGTATCTTTTAATAATGTTTGTTTGAATTTCAAACGAATTGAAACATTTCTGAGTAACAATTCGAAAAATATAATATTATCAATTATTTACATAATAATATTTTATTGAAAATAATACATTTTTATTTTCTATTTATTCTCTGGACAACACGATTAATATAGTCGATTTTTCTTTCTTTTTCTCTCTCTTTTTTTTTTAATTCTGTCCATTGTCATTTTGTGCAGATAAAATAAGAAAAATCTTATGTTTTCAAATAACATTATTTATCAATCAACAATGAAATAACCAACCAAACGCACGAAGTAAACTGTAGACAATTTTAAACAGGAAATTATGAAAAAAATGACATAACTTCCGTAATCGACAAACGTATCATTTTAAAAGCATGATTTGAGAAAAATAAGAATTCGATATACTTTTCTTATAGTGTATATTATTATTACTAATATTATTATTTCTCGTTTATAAATTTTCCAACTGCAATATTTTTGATTCTCGAAAATCCTTATTCACACATCTTATTTCACACACTATGACAGTGATCGAAATTAAGTTTGAATATTCAGGTGAAACCTGATGTTATCATAGTGAATAATATTGTAAAGTACAATTATTTGCAATTAACTCGTTTGACTTGAATTGTAATTTATTTTGATCAAATTCGTATTACTGAACATTTAGTTTTAGTCTAGATGTCGGCATACGGAAATATTCATATCCCACAAACAGTGCAGTTAACATACTAAAAATTGTATAAAAATCACTATCCATAAATATTATCGGTATGAGTTTTCCCGAGGTCGATAATATATGTTACACTATACAGCGCCACCGTGAATGCCGTCCGGCCTTCTGGCCGAGAATCGTTTTATCTACTATAAATACGACAACGTCTTGTTGTTTTTGAATCAAAAACCACAGCGGGTTCGTGGTTGAAGCGACACATGCGCTCATTCAATAAATTTAGTCACGATCAAGCCGTGGCCAGAACTTTAAATTCATAGCAAATCATTGTAAGCTATTTATGGACTTTCTTATCTCTATTATTCTTCCTGTCCCCTCTCCGCTGATTTGTGGAATGTATGTTTAGTAGACATTTGACCTAAAGATCTCAGCCATATAATTTATGTCTTTTGTCCGTGACCCCGACCATAATACCACTGCTACTATAATTCCTCTTCTCTATCTCTCTCTCTATCCCTCTCTATCTTTATCTCCCTCTCTCTGACTCTCACACTCACTCTCTCTCTCACTCTATTTCTCTCTCTCTCTCTCTCTCTCTCTCTCTCTCTCTCTCTCTCTCTCTCTCTCTCTCTCTCTCTCTCTCTCCCTCTCTCTCTTAAAACAAAACGCAAACAAGACGTTTTTTGGACAGAACACAACCGGGTAATGCATGTACGAGACCATAATGTTTGATAGAGTTCTTGAGACTTTGACCAGTTCGGGGGAACGGTCACCAGTGTTTAGGGTGGTATACGTATAATAATAATAATAATAATAATAAATCTCGATTTACCCCTGTCCCGTACGGCCGAGGGGTGAAAATCATGAGCCACGACTATGGGTGGGTAACCGGATACGTTTCTCGCCGGACCGCCGCTGCGTACTACCGTCGTCGTCCGAGTGTATAAAAGGTCAAACAGGCGCAAAAAGAAAAGGATAGGGTGGAAAAAGTGAACAGGAACTACGGCACTTTAAATCCCAACAAATAAGAGCCGGAGAGGGAGACACATACCGATTTATATTGCCTGCAGGCCTTTTTCTTCGTCGCCGCCGACCCGTGGACTCTGTTGTACTTATCATAAAGGCGCGCGCGGATATCCGACACGCCGGCTAATGTATTCAACTAAAGGAGAAAGAGAAATTCGGAGATTTTTTTTCTTTTTCATTTCACTCCGTCAAAGCCACCACCACCTCGGCATAAAGGATATATTTATGTTTTAAGTGACTTTAAAGGCCCGTTTTTTTTTTCACCTACCTATTGGTATGTGTTCCTTTCTTCTTCCAATACAACTTTTTTAAACCCATTGTTTCGACCGTAAATGGTTTTCGTGACCATTGTTCTCGGTAAAATAGCGTATCTTAAAAAGCCAATAGTGTAAAATATTATTTTATGTTTTGATGATTATTATCGTATGCCATTAATATTTTACACGCTATAATTATTTTTTTTTCTTTTTGAAATATTCGTCACGCATTGCGTAAAGCTTAAGCGAGTTTAAACAAGTTGTATGGTAATATACATATATACATAATATAGCACGGATAGACTAAAATTGTTAAAATTGTTACCGAAAATGTTTTACTTTTCCGATTTTTCGATTCGTTCACTCACGTGGTATCATCACCGAAAAAGTTTTTTATTTTACACACGGTTCTTCCGTGTTTAATGTTGTCAAATTAAATATACATACAAATCAATCGTGAACCACATCACTCACTCGTCAAGACAGTCAAGTTTCTATGATTATGACTAAAGAGCGGATTTTTAGGTTCTTAAAACTTTACAATATGATGCTAATATGCTTAAAAAAAACCTTAAAATATTCTCTAAATATTCCTTAAATTTGTAAATATGCAAATATGATTTTTTTCTAAAATATTTCAATGAATACAATAAATAACTGTTAAGCGCCATCGTTTTGGTAACAGGTAAATCATTGTATAGTAAAAAATGTAAATCAGTTGATACATAGCTATATAAATATAATAAAATATAATTAAAAAAACATAAGAGTTTAATAATAAATAATAGATAATTTGCACCATTCCTTAGGAACATAACCGATCCGATTACAGACACATAGATAACTGAATGATTTTGAATTTTTATCACTCTTTAATAAAATTATTATTTTTTCCTAGAAACAATTATTGCTGGAAAAAATCACATTTCGAGAAATCAACAAAATATACGAATTTTTATGAACAATAATAGAATATCATATTCCAAAATATGAAAAGCAGGCGAAATATTCTCTAATGTCCAAAACATGCTTTAATATGCAAAATTAATTTTTTGCACGAACTCTGTGATAGATAAATCGTCCACATTTTTCACCCTCGTGAAGTTGCGTAAAATCAATAAAAATATATAAAAACCTATAAAGATCCGCTCTTGAATTTTGACGTATTATGTACATCACTCAGTCGCTATAATGGCCATAATACACGCTTATTTGAAGCGCCACAGACGGTGACAGTGGCTGACTTCGCCGCAGAACGCGGCGTTTAAAAGTCGCGCTTCTTGTAACAGAACGTATTTTTAGATTGGGGGTTTCACACGTGACTGCAATCGCGCGACTTTTTTTGCAGCCCATTGGTAGTGCGTCAGTAGCGCGTTAGTAGCGCGATTAATCCGTGTTTGATCAAACGATTTCAATTATTATCATTTTAATTTCTATCTTTATTTGTCAGCCTAAGTGTTCTGTCCTGTCAATTATGTTATTATCTCTTTTTATATTTTGAAACAATGACATCTGATTGTGCAAACATTAATATTGAAGATTTCATTAGTGAAATAGAAAACTGGTCCGCAATTTGGGACCTGAAAATGACGACTACAGCAATGAAAATGCAAAACGCAATGCGTGGGAAGCAGTAATGAGTAAATTTGTTCCCGATTTCAATGATATGTCTGAGGCTGAGAAAAAAGTAATTGGTAAGTAGAACATCGTTTATTATCATTAGGGCTCGGATTTATATGTATTTATGGAACCAAAATATGTACATAAATATGTGTTAGAAAAACTCAAAACATGTATTTCACTTATATGATTTATTTTCATATATTTATATTAATTATCTTGATTACAATTCACGATAACATGCATTTTAAATTTTTGAATTCAAAAGATCTTCGAATTTGTCGTAAAACTGCTTTATACCGACTAACATTTTTTTGTAGAATATTTTTTTATTTTTATATTTATAATTTCACCAATTTTTCCTTGCACTTTTTTGGAAAAAATAGAATTATTGATAAATATGTAAAATCATGTACTTATGGCAAAATATGTAAAAATATGTAAAATAAAATATAGTTCATTTCATTGGAAATCCCTTGTAACAAATTTATCACTTGCCTAAATTAATTTATCGAGTCACAATAAAAATATGTATTTACATATAAATCCGAGCCCTAATTATCATATCGAAACAAAATATATTGTCTACCGATACACTTTCGCAGCACCACGAACGCGCTTCTAAAAATATTCTAATTAGCGCTGCCGAGTGGCTTCGTGTGAAGGAGCCCTAATCGTAAAAAAAAAATCATTCGAATAGTTTTTTATTCGAATACGGATTTATTCGAATAATTATCTAGATAAAATTTTGCCCGACTCTGCCGACGGATGACGCGGTGCTAGCGAGAGCAGCGACGGTTGTACAGAAACCGATACGATGCGGTTTCCACGCTGCAGCCGTTCGGCTCGGGGCTGCTCGGGGGGGCGGGAATCGCCCTTCGATAGAGCGTCCCCGGGTCTGAAAAGCGAACGTCGTGACATTCGAACCCACACGCACGCATGCACGCATCCCCTCGGGGCATTACCGGGGGATAAAAAGCGGCGGCGGCGTCGGCGAAGGAGTTTAGAGGAGAAATATCCGATATAAAAGTTCGCCGGCGGCGGCGGTGTCGTAAATCATCAGGTATCGTGACTAAATAGACGTTTACGCCGCGAAAACGGAACCGCGGGGTGGCGGTGAAATATTGCCGGTGAGATAATGGGAAATGTTTTGACACGTCGTGCGGTCTGCGCGCACGGGACGAAGGTGAATCCCAGTTAAAAGAGTCGAATTCCGCGTCGGGTTGAATTTTTGTCTCCTTCCGAGTTCGCGAACGCGTCGCGTTCGATGTCATTGCGTTACGCGTCTGTTAGCTGACGGTTCGATCGGTGCACACGCGGATCGCGGGTTCGGACAATATTTACCGAATACGCGAATCCCGACGTAAAAACATCGTTTTACGAAAACTGTCGACAAAATATCAAACGAAATTTTACGCGCCGACAACACAATCAAAAACCAAACTTTTTTTAAATGTTTTCATTTAAATAATTTATACATTACAAAACAACACGTAAAATTAATTTGTCCCTTTAATGCTTTAATGCTTGTTTTAGGATAAATGAGTTATTGAATTTCTCAAAATTTAGATTTACAATTTTAATTCTTAATTGTAACATACAAAACTAATATTATACGGGGTGTTTCACGAAGATCTTACATGTTGAATAACTTTTGTTCTATTCAATATTTTTAACCTTTTTTTTTTTTAATGAATACTATAGCCTAGCGCAACAATAAAATTACATTAAATTTTTTTTTTATTTTTAAAACTCAAATTTCAAAATTTGAAATTTTAATTTAGAGTTTGAAAAAAAAATCAAAATAGCCATTTTGTAAACATGATTTTTAGAAAAATTTTGGTGTTTGAAATTCTTTTAAAGGTTGATCCGTTAATTTTCTATGATTTTTTAAAGTTTACGAAAAATCGAATTAAATTGCTTAATAGTTCATTATCTATTACTAGTGATATTATCTGATGACTGATAAACGATACATATTTGATATTATTACATTTTACGTAAACTTTAAAAAATAAAAAAATAAATTTAATGTAATTTTATTGTAGCGCTAGGCTATAGTACCTATTCATTAAAAAAAAAAAAAAGTTAAAAATATTGAATAGAACAAAAGTTATTCAACATGTCAGATCTTCGTGAAACACCGTGTATATATATAAATTAGAATTCACTTATGTAATTTGAATTTTTTTCGACATTTTGATATATGTATATTTTTTTTTAAGTTACGGCATTTCATGAAAATATGACGGACCTAAATAATCAAGGAAATGTTTACCAATATTTATTTATTTATTTATTTATTTTTGTGTAGACCACTTGAATATCATGAGCTCGATTTTTGCGCTTATTGATATTAATAAAATTTAAAAAGCTTAAACCATGTTTCGAAATAGAAATGGAAAACAAATTTAGTTACAAAATAGTCGCTCGGATAGAGCCGGACGCAATGCGTGTACCTTCTTATCGATTCTCGTATTTCGGGACGCGATTCGCGTGCAGCCGGTCCGATATCGCGCGCGTCGGAAAACACCGTCGGCGTTTCGAAATTTGCCGCCGGCATTCGAGTGGTAATCGTTTTACTCGAATTCTATTCGCGCGACGGAGAAAGACGGGGTTTTCATAGCGATCGTCGACGTGACGTTTCGCCGCGGAAACGATAACAAATCTATATAATTCCATAAAACTAATGGACCGAAGACGGTGTGTCGAAGATTTCTGTCGGTTTCCGAGTCGGTCGTGTTGACATAAAATAGAAAAGAAAAATATCGTATTACGTGACTTTTGCCGGGAAACGACGCGAGGGCGTAAAACAACACGGTCTCTCGCAGAGTTCGAAAAAACAGCGACGGCGAGGGGTACTTTTCGATGCGCTCGTCGAGTGACGCGTTGAAATCAAATGGAATTCAATCAACACGCGCGTCTAATCGGCGTTATTCTGTATTTTATAGCGACCGCCGAAAACCAGTGAACGTACACGAGTCGTGAGTTTACCGCGAAATACTGATTTTGTCGCAAAAAAAAAAAATAAATAAATAACCAGACGAAGACGGAGAAAAAGACGCGTTCTCCTATCGTTTGACGGTATTATTCCGGCGTTTTATAATCCTCGTCACGGAACGAAAAAAGTATTAAGTCCAGTGCGTCAACGTGGAGTAATACGCATAGGCGCACATTGGGTGTGAATTCAGGGGGTGTTGGAATAATTTATGGTATACAGACCCGGGAGGGGCATTGCCCCTCTCCTTAAGCCCTAATACAATAATAAACTGCGTTGCAATAATTAAAAATGTTTGTAATTGATATTGAAAAATACAAATTAAAGTAATTATAATGTGAATCATAATAATAATGTTAATTATATGTTATCAACGATTAATTTTACACAAAATTTGATTTTATATTTGCTAATGCAAACTTTTGCAATATAATTTCCCCGTCTATTTCGTTGGTAAGATCTCTCTCAATGCTAAGAGTAGACATAGCTTTGTAAATCTTTCTCGGCCCATACCGGTGCGTAACCAGTTTTTCAATCTACGCAAAGCCGAGAAGGAGCGTTCACACGTTGAAGAAGAAATCCGAATTGTCATTCCCACTTGAACTAGATTGTTTATAGACATTTGGAAACGAACTTTTAATACTACATTGGTTTTTCAAGTCTTCAAATTCAAAGTTGGCTAGTAGACTATTCTTTAAGACTAGCATTTCTGCTGATCAACTAACTGTTGATATTTTCAAAATATCCTAATCTATCAAACATTGAACAGTTTAATATGATAATATTTCAAAAGATACGGTCTGTAATAACTATTTTAAATAGATAAGTGTTTATAAAACAAAAACTATTATATTCATCCGAGTTAAAAAAAAAGTTGACCACAGATTTGGCCAGCTCTGAGCTTTCTTCAGAAAAACGATTTTCTAAATTTATAGATATCGGATCAATTATTCTTGAATAAACCGTTGTACGCCAATATTCAATAGTGTTTGAAGTATTATTTTCCGACTCTGCTGCTGTTTGATGACTTATTAGTGTGAAATCTCGAAGTTTGGCTGGTTCACGACGTTTGCGATTTTCTTTCGGCACTATGGTCAGATAAATGCGTAAATATTTTTCAAAAATATACCTTTCATATCGACGGAATACTGAAATAAATTTTATTTAGGTACCCACCTTTATGGTGCCCCCCCCCACCATATGTGCGCCTTTGGTAATACGTACGAAAAACCCGCGAAATCCGACCGGTTCGACGCGTGTCGCGAAATTCCGGTTTCGTCCAATTTATTCTCGGAAGGTGTTGACAATAACACTCTGTCGCGTTGGATTCGAGAATTTGACATTTCGCGCCGAAACGTCTACGGCGTCTGTGCTACAGTCGCCAAAAACGATCCGATTTGACGAATTATACCGACACTCGGAAGTCGTATTCCTCGAGGACCGCAGTCATTTCGTTGACAAACATATAATGAATATACGTGTATATATATATTATGAATGTTATACACCCGCGCCGGGAGGTCTTATCTATGCGATTCAGGCCTCGATCCCGAAATCCGGCACGAAGTCCAGTGGTTCGTTACAAAAGAACGAGCCGATTGTCAAAACACCGTCGCCGTCGCCGTCACCGTCGGGCGTGTGTTTTCGGTTCGATAAACGTCCCTCGCGCGCGCGCGCCCCCGACCACGGCCACCGCGATCCACTAATCAAAATAATTATTTCCGATAATGCTCGCGGCGTTCATATGATATAATTTACACGACGGTGTCGGATAATATATTATTATAAACCGTGTGTATTTATTTGTTTGTTTTCGTTTTTTATTTGTATTTTATTTTATTTTATTTTACTTTTTTTTTTTGTTTTTATGTAAAATCCCGTCGGCGTGGCTTTTCGTATTAATCCCGGGGATTATTTTTGCATAAAAACTAAAACAACCATGATAATTATTGCTATACTTTCCGGTAAAACTACGCTACCCGTTGTTTCGTCGGTTATTATTTAAAAACATTTTTATTATTATTTTTTTCTTTCGCCTCCCCCCTCCCGTCAAATGTGTATACATTTTTATATCGCTGTTTTCCCATGCATGTAGAACAGAGCCGTTTCAGCTCCGCGGGAGGGACGACTATAAATTAACGAGGATTTCGCCGGGCTCGTTCCCATTCAATTTTCTAAAACACACCGCCGCCCCCTCTCCTCCTCCTCCTCCTCTACACGGTGTCAGTGTCTCTCTTTTGTTTTATTATTATCATTATTATTATCATTATTATTATTATTTTAGGTTTTTTTTTCACGATTATTAATATATATTATTATTTATACCGTGTACTCGCGTTATTATACGTCCGGTGACCTTTTTCTGCTCTACGCGTATCAACACCGAAAACGGCCGGTGTGAAATCTACCTACACGTGTGTGTGTTCTTTGTGTTAATCGATTTTCACTATCGCCGCGCGGACACGTATGGATTAACGCGTGTAATATAAAAACACGTGACAGAATGCGATACCACGATAATACGCAATGACAATAATAATAATAACAATAATAACAGGTGTGTATTATTATATTATTATGTACCGCGGCAGCAGATACGCCGTTCCGCCGCCATAAATAACGCGTACGACACGTCGTGACGCCGGTGGAGATATTTCACCCCTTGAAATAATATCATGCGTAGTGAATGTCACATGATTTTTTTTTAAATAATACGGGCGTATAAAAACCGATCCCGTGGTCCCCGGAACAACGGCCTCCGGACAACGGCCCGGGATTATCGTCGCGACTCCGGTCCGAATCCCGTCCGGCGATATATTATCATCACGACGACAATACCTACGTGTTCCGTTTCGACTCGTGGGGGCCGTTCGCGTAAACACCGAGTTCGTCGGACGTCGTCGGTCCCGACGTGCGAAAAGTTCGTAGGCGACGCTGCGCATCGATCAGGGGAGGGTTCTCGAACTCTTCCAACTCTCGTACACCTCGAACCTTAAAAAAATTCAAAACAGTTCGGAGTTCGAGAAAAAAATAAGTTTGAATTCGAATTCGAACATCTCGAATAGTTCGAGTTTAGTGAGTTCGAATTTTCGAACGGTTTAATCAGCAGACTTTTCGAGATCAGATTTTTGTTGATCGATAATAGGTACGACTATTATTATTGTTAAATTTTCTAATTTTTTAATTTTTTGAAAGTTCGAAAAAAGTTCGAATAAAATTCAAATTCGAGTTCGAACGGTTCGAGAAGAAATGGTAGTTCGAGTTCGAAAAAATTTATGTCCGACCCATCCCTAGTATATTAATACAAACGTTTTGTCGGATCTTCTCGCGTGCGCCATTCGGATTCACGGCGAAACCCGTAGACGGGCGTGAGTACTTGAATATTTCAAATCGTAGTCGAAAAATGCGGTCGTTTTGTGAAATTAACTTGGCACGACGACTGTTAAATCTGTGCCTGATCTAATAACCGCCATTCACTGATCGATTCACTCGTAAACGTCCACTAGAATAGAACGTTTAAAGTATTCATTTTGAAATATAGTCGTTTGTGAATAATTAATAACGAACGGGTATTGTTACCTTTTCGAAATTAAACGGAACAAAGTTCAAACTTTGAGGACAAAATTATTTTTTCACACCGCCCCGAGGAGATCGTGTTTTAATAATTAATTTAATCGGTTTTACACGCCGCACGCGACGTTACACGTACGCCCCGGGATATCACACCAGAATAATACACTGGAAAACACTTTTAGAGGAATACTTATGTATTTTTTTTTTAATAATCGTACTCAAAAAAAAAAAAAAGAAAAAAAAAACCGACCGACGAGAGTATTGCGTTTTGTGTGTGTTCGTCGCATTACCCGTAGCGCCCGATATTCGAGGGCCCAGTATTGATATTGCGTGAACAATATTCGACAAAATTATTGGTTTTATCCCGTTTATACGTTATTGTGAAAATCTCACGAGATTTTCGTCATAAACAAACAGTGCGTGTGACGTCGAAACCAGCCGAAATTATGAAAAACACCGACAACCAGGGACGCCCCGAGGGGGGAGGGGGGCATTTCCCTCCCTGAGATTTTTCACGGTTTTTCATCGGAGGTTTTTTTTTACTTGAAGTCGGTCTCACACGACTAGGGCGCTCAGCGACTTTCCGACAATCATCGTTAAATTAATAGTTGAAAAGTCACAATTTTTTTTGCCCCCCCCACCCCCCTGAGTGACATGTCTGTGGGCGTCCCTGCCGACAACCGACGACGCGTCGAAAGCGCGCGTAACGTGTGTCATAACGTGTACGTACGCGCGCGCGGGGGCGTCGATTGTTAGTTAAATACAAGACGTACACACTGAAACGACATTTAGTTCTACTTAAACCGACTTGCCGGTGTTTGTTGGACAAAACTAAACTGCCAGAGTAAACACGTATCAACTAGAAATACACACACACACACACACACACACACACACACACACACACACACACACACACACACACACACACACACACACACACACACACACACACACACACACACACTTATTGTATAGATATATTGTGTTATATGTGTGTATCCTAAACACAAATACGTACGGTTTAAGCCGAAACGCCGCGCCGTGCGCAATAACGACGACAACAATAATTTTAATTCGTCGTAAGCGATTTTCAGTTACGAGCGCAAACACTGGAACACCGTGCCCCGTGATTGATTTCAAAGTTTTTACAAAATACACGTGAAACCGAACGAACGTTCCGCAGCCGTCGTGATATTACGCCGCTTATTTATCAATTTATAGTGATTAAATTCAAAATTGTAAACATCAATAATGTCGAGTGACTCTTGGTATACACACGCCCGGAACGCAATACACTGTCAGCCGATGTACCGACGTGTTCTATATATAGGTGTAGGTACGAGTATGTTAAAATCCGCTGTTTACAATGATTTCATCGGGAAATCGCTTGCACGCCGCCGCCGCCGCCGCCGTCGCGTTGACGGTAAAAACGTGTAACTGACAACTGGCTGGTAAAATAAACGCGAAACAATGACAATCGTTATTGGTTCCGGCAGTGGCGGCGTAAATACGATATTTTTCAGTGTGGGGGTTAAAAGTTCAAACGAAATGTTTTATACTAATATTGAAATACTTATCGAAATAAAATTAACCCTGGTTTTTATTTGCCAGCGTTCGAAAAAAAATTTTAAAAAAATGAAAAAGAATATTATTCGCGTTATAATTATTATTATATCTAGTTCCTAAACAATCGATGCGATATTTTCTTCTACTGTATTTTTTGGCTGGATTTTCTTAGAATTAAAAATAGAAATATATTTTTTATTTTTTCATAAAAATTCGTCGTTTAATTAGGTGAACATAAAACCTAACCATGGTGGTTCTGTATATTGTATAACTTTGTCTCACGTTTATTACAAACACGTCTATAATTTATTGATGTTCAAAAAACTTAAATTGAACCTAATAAATGCGTAAACGATATTGAAAGCCACCGACATTTTATAAATTTTCCTTAACACTACATATAGCCGAAATCTGAATAACCGTTAAATATTTACAATATTCGTATTGTATACCAAAAATAAAAACAAAAAAGTTTAGGAGTAGGTATTAGATCGTATCGTCGCCCAAGCGGCGCTGAGTTATCAGCTGACTACGACTATTATGTATTATCATATTTATTGCGTTCATTATATTCAAAGCAAAGAGGATAAGTGATTTATCGACAAAGGAGAGTGTACGCGAACCCTTATTTATTAAGCCTGACTAAAGCTTTAAACCCTAATGCACTATCGAATAAAACAAACATATTTTTCGGGAGGGGGGGCGGGAATTCTTGGTGGAGGTTAAACCCCTACATCTCCATGTTATCTACGTCCCTGATTTCGGCGTACATCGTTATACTGATAAATTCGACGAGATAAATAATTTACGTGCGAAAACTTACGTATCGAGTTATTTCGAAATGTTTTTTAAGGTTCGCGAAAAACGAAAAAATTACAGAATAATATATTTAAATTTTCGTAACACTTAAAAGTCTAAAGTATACTGGACGCGTTGTGAAACTGTGTAACGAGCAAGACGCGTCCGTATTCTCACAGGGTTTGTCGGAACTTTTATATCCCATACGTGTGTGTATAGCTGTTGTGCTCGCGTAAAGCGTACATTATTGTTACGGGAACGGAAAAAGTTCCCCCAGGACGGCGATCTCGTGTCGTCGTGAAATGTTCACGAAAACATTTTCTCCGCGGATTTCGATTAATTTTCATTAAACCGACGCTCTCGGCCGTTACGTTTTGGCCGTTTCAAATCGAACGAGGGCGGGACGCGGTCGCGGGCGTTTCGCGAAACCGAAACTAATCGACGGATTTGTAACGCGAATCGTTATACGAATTATTATAATAATGATTTTCACACTCCGTAACGGATACGACGATGTGTACACGTGATATTTCGCGTCACACGATTCCGCGGCGCGTTCGTCGCAATAACATATTCGTCGGCGGCCCTCGCGTCGACCGGATAAACGATAACGATAATAATAATAATAATAAAAATAATAATAATAATAATAGTAATAATAATAATAATAATTATAGTAATTATATGACATCGTCGCGGCGTCGACTTTTCCGTCTCGTTTTGAAAACCCCTCGGGAACGATGTCTGCGCCGATATAATACGACGTACACATAATATAATATAATATAATATAATATAATAATATTATGTAAACACAGTGTAACCGCGACCATCTGCCACGGACGCGTCGGCGCTCGCCGTCGCATTCGGGGCGGGCGGCGCGCGAGCCGGTGGCTGTTCGGAGATGAAAAAACAAAAACCAATACTGCGGCGGCGGCGGCGGCGGCGGCACACACGCTCTGTGTCGATGAGCCGATTTAAATCCGGACGAAACGTAATGAAAATATTATTATTACGCATCTGACCCACGTGGGTCGTAACCAGTGCTCGAATTGGAAAAATAAAAGAAGGGGGACTATAAGATTTAAAAAAAATTAGCGTCCCTTACAATGACTTCACACACCGGACTCGTAGGGGGCTCTTCCCCCCCACACCCCCCAACAACCCATCTTCGAAAATGCATCCCATGTTTTACAAAATAATAAGATTTTACAAAAAATGGGTATCATAATAAAATAAAATATAACTGATATATTTATTTATCATATATTATTTTATATCATCACTAAGACAAATCGAAATATAACACAATGACTATTATGATTATATTATAATATCACAACATTGTTTTAACCGGTTACCTAGGCGGTGTAATACTGATAAGAATATTTAAAAAAACATCGGTTTCGATATCAACCAACAAAATAATTCATTAAATCAAAATTAAAATTTGAATGTCTTATTCATTACGAATTTACAAAACTACTACATTATTTAATAAAAAAACCGCTCCATTCCCCCCCCCCGTCCCAATTAAAATAATATGAAGGGGTGCGCTCAAAATATTAAAAAATCGAAGAGGAGCTCCGTCCCCCTGCGCCCCCCCCCAATTCGAGCACTGGTCGTAACACGTGACGCGCAGTGCTCTGCAAGGTGTGGTCTACACCAGTCCGGTCTTTGCGGTCTTCGTGTACAGGTCCCCCCGCTTTGGATATCAGTTCGACACAAGTTTTAATGACAGAATCGCGGTCTAGTCTGGTTTATTTCAACTCGTAATACAATACGGGAGTAGCGATTTTACAATTAACACGTCCGATTTGTCGATAATTGAAAATGTTCCCGGAACGTAGTGGCGGCGCGGAAGGGACGGATATTCTAAATATATTTGTATAATAGGAAGATATTTTTTCATTACTTTGACTAAATATTCGAGAGCATTTTTTTTTTTACAATCGGCCCAGTTTGGTGCTATTCTTATATTTTTTTTTTAAAGTATTGCTCTTTTCGAATGCAATAAAAACGAAACGGTCCGGTGCAATAAGAACGAACCGTGCAGAGCACTAGACTCACCCGTACATAATTATAATGATAATAATAATAATAATAATAATAATAATAATAATAATAATAATAACAATATTATCGTGCGTGGGGGGCAACTGGTTTTTTTCCCGTCGGGGTTCGCGCGGTTAGGCCGTTCGTACGAATAATAAAAATCACAATTTTTTCGATTTTTCGACCAAAATAAAAAAAAAAAAAATCATTCTGTGTGATGTTATCGATATTACCGTAAAGCCGACGACGTGGCTCTCTACCAAACGCGTCATCGCGTCAATACGTCAGTACTCCTATCGTCCCACGTTTTCCAAAATTATCGGGTAGGTACCTGTTGTCATTTATATTTTTATTACGTTATTATTTATACATTTTCGCGTGAAAAGTGTGACGATCTCTGATAACAAGCATGTATTTATACCCAAATGTACATAATATAGTATATAACATTTATTATTCGAGGAGTAAACGATTTCGAGACCGGCAAAATAAAGTTTTCGCGGGCCAAATCGTTTTCGCAGTCCGCCACCGAATTCGCACCGCTCCGAAATTTCAATCAGACCTCGGCGGGACCTTAATACATATATACTGCACACACGCTCGTATAATACGTTTATACATATATATATCTATTATTTATATATACTCGTATACTCGTATAGAGGCCGACGACGGGAACAATGGGAAAAACGATACAGCTCTCTCTCTCTCTCGAAACGCTTTTCGTCGCTACCGTCGTCGTCGCAGGCAGAGTGTAAGCTCCCCGGGGAACGGGCGGCGACAGGCTTATTGCCAAGTCCTCATTTATCTGGACCGTTGATGTCGGTCTTAATAGAAACGCGTGGTTAATGCGTTATTTGGCATTCCGGATGTGGCGGCGGCGGCGGCGCGCGAGAGAGAAAAGCTCAAAAGACCTCCGTCGTTTTTCGCCCCTATATATTACAACAGAACGTATATTTACAGACGATATTACGTACGCACGACAACTATTCGTTTCCAAGGGGTCACGTTTTCACGGGTGAACCGCCCGGCAGGTATATGTTACGGCGGCGGCGGCCTGCGAGTCCGCGAAAGAGGCGCAGGGCGGTCGACGATCGTGCGGAGTATATTATACTCCGTGTGGTCGGTAAATATAATATTATAACCATGACGCGACGACGCGCGCCGCGTTCAAATCGTATTTCCCGTACCGTACGTGTCGTGACACGTATCATCACGAAATACCGTGTTCCGCGGTAAAAACGCCGACCGTAACACTCTACGTATGGCTGGTGGTCGTCCGTCGATTTGATATTTCAATTTTAACGAAGGTGGCCGAGTTAATGAAAATAATAATTAACCGCGACGAGTCAAGTTGATTCTATTGAATCGTCAACAGTTTAAAGTTAACAGAGCAAAAAAAAAAATTCGACTCGATAAGTTTAAAGTTAAGACGGGAAATAAATTTTAACCATAGTCAGTTGGAAAAAAGTTAGAAAAAATGTTTCGAGCTACATAATATCCATGTCATAAAGTGCGAGAGAAGAAATTCTCGCCCGGCCATCGATTCGGATGGGAAAAACAAAAGACCACGATATTTATTTTAAGATCTAAATTTTTGAGAATTCGACGAAAAAAAAAAACAATTGACTCAACTGCACGAAATCGATATTTAGCTATAAAGATAAATAAAAATAATACAAATTTTAACTGTACCTATAAGTTAATTAGTCGAAACAAAAATAATTAACTAGTTTAGTTGAAAAGTTTTAAAAAAATGAACTTTTTAACTTAACTTTAACTTTTTGGCAAGTTAATGCCCACCTTTGAATTTTAATTTATGTAGTTCACTTGACCGCACGGCTCTCTATGGTCCAATGACCATGCGATCGGATGATCCGCCGTTATAATACGTGATACGCATACGGCTCGACGGCGATAATCCAAAAAGGCATATGTGGCATTTTCGAAATTATTAGGACGAGCTAAGACAAATTTTTCTACCAATTACTTGATTTACCATTGAAAATGTTTTATTAAAAATAAATATTTAAATTATTAAATTTATCGAAAAAAAAACTTAGGCTTTAATCTCTTTTGAAAACGATCATTCAACTATATTTTTGATTAATAATTTAAATCAATTGAAAGCTGCAGAGTATAATACGAATTTAGACGCTTATGCCCTTTTGGATCGTCGCCGTCGATGACTAAAGTATTTATTTTTTTTTTTTTAGGTAAAAAAAGTAATGAATAAAAAATAGATTTTGTCAAATAGATCTGACTCAGCCAGTGTAGACGATTTGATATTTACATTTTTTTTTTTTTCATTTTACGTCTCACACTCGCAGAAAGTACAAGTCTCGAATATTAACTCATATTTGGCGAATAAATTTCAAAACTCTACGCGAATAACAAAACAATCACGAAAACGTGAATAATACAAACTAAATAGAATTGTGTTTGGAATACCAAAGTTAATTTACTATTATTACTCTTCCGATCAGATAAAAGACAATATTATAATAATGATAACTAATAATAATTAATTCCATTGAACCGGACGAACAGAGCAGAATTTATCGTGCGAACGAGTTCTTAGTCGAAAGATTTAAAATAATTATGCGTTTGTTTTTGGAAAATCTGCCGGAATACGAATTCGGCGTGGAAAAAATAATACTTTCTTAAAATTTAATTAATTAATTATTCCGAGAATACGTCGTTAAGATTATATTTTTAAAGTTTTAATACGATAAAAGTTTTTAAATATGTCGGCGATATTTTCGCCATCGTCATAAACTTTGAACTTGATATTTTAAATAATATGGTAATTTTGTTGTCCTTTGTGTATAAGCCGTCTTGATAAATAATAACTAATCAAAACTTGGAAAGTAGTGCAAATTATTTTTAAATAAATAATAATCAAACCGCGTGTCGCGGCGCTTTCGGAATACGTATATAGGTGTACACAGAGTCAAACGCGATGATTAATATCGCATTATAAAACAACAGCAACAACAACAACAGCGTTAAATTCCAAGACAAATATTTAGTTCCTTTGATACTTGATAATCCCTAAATCGTTGGGATCGGACGCTCACTGCAAACTTTTCTCAAGTCAAATACGTCGCGCGCTACAACGCAAAACGAATAATTTTATAGATCTAACACTAAACGCTCTGTTCAAACATTCGGAACAAATATCACGCGAATCCGGCGAGTCCCTGCAGACTCGCTCGCCGTGTCAAGCGCCCCGTGTCGGTGCTCACTCCTACTTCCAAATCCCGTCCGCCCGCTAGACAAACGTTTCGGTTTTATCAACAAATTCAAATTCGATATTCTAAACGCCGCCGCGCGAATACATTTTTCAGCAATATCCGTACACAATCTTAATATTAAAGTGCGCACGCGATTTTCACGATAACACACCGAGCGTGTAGCGTAATATCACGATATCGCGTTCTCGTGACGTAATTCGTAAATAATTGAAGGGTCGCGAATGATTTTCTCGAAAAAAAATTCTTCCGTAATACGAGTGAAGACGAATAATAATTTTGAGAACGCTTAGAAAAAAAAAATTGCATTTTTTTCCCCATTATGTATACGTTGTATTTACACACACACACACACAGCTCGTAAATCTTTTGTGGTCGAGCGCCGTTCGCTTAAACGTTCTGTTACACAAATACGGATAAACGCAGACACGCGCCGCACCAAAAAGGCCGATGAAACACGAATCGACGAGCCATTTTTTTTTTATGATCAAAATGTGTTCGGAGAGAAAAAAAAAGGTGCGCTTCCATAACACGAGGAAAAAAATATGTAAGGTAAAAGTCGTCCTTAAGTAATAAATCGCTCGTCGTTCCGACTGCACATTTTGATAGGCACTTTATTTTCGGCAGCGGCCAAAAAGTTATAAAAAATAAAAATAAAACGCCGGCACGGTTCGTACAATTTTCTCGAGACTTTATTTTTTTTTCGCTTCTTTTACATAGGGGAATTTTACGACTTCCGATAAATTTCCCCCCGTCGAGATTTTACGATCCGACCGGCATCTCGGTGAAAAAACTTGGGTTTTTCTCCGCGTGAAATTTTCACACCCCCCGCATTTTATTATTATTATTATTATTTATTTATCACTATTATTATTTATTTATCACTATTATTATTTTTTTTTTTTACGATAATGCAATCCGACTCTGCGGGATAGATCTCCCCTATGTAATTTCGTCGAACCCCTTGATGAAAAAAAAAAAAATAAAAATCCGAACCAAATCCTGAAATTAGTATTGAAAAACCTAAGCTGATTATCGATACGGCGACGCGTTTTTCATCCGTCTGTCCTATTTAGAAAAGGGTTTCGACCCCTCGAGGTGTGAAATATCATAACCAATCGGCATGATCGAGACGGGTATACGATTGACGAAGTCCCCTCGGTCAGATTACCACTCGCTCCGTCCCTTTTATTCCGAAATCTGATTTTGTCACGTTCGCAGAGCGATCGCGATTTCTGATATAGTCGAGTGAAGTACCAGCCGTACGTAGGTTGAAAAAAAAAATAATATTAATTTAACTTTGCGACCGACTTAATAACATATCAATGCACGGACTATTTATATTTTTGAATTGAAAAATTTCAAATCGAATCTTCATATTTCAGTTTTTAGTTTACCACTGAACTCGAGAGTGAAAACTTTGAATAAAATAAAAATTAAAAAAAAAAAAAAATTAAAAACCGTTATTATTGTTACGATTGTTAAAAATGTTTTTTTTTTAATTATTTTTATTATTATGTCTACAGCTAATCAAACAATGAGTAAGCTAATTAACCTATTGTTCTCGCAAACGTATCACAATGATCTTTTAGATATTTTTGATTTTAAGATAATTTACAGCTTTTTGCGATTAGCGCATATAGATTGATTAAAGTTTATTAATAACACAGAAACAACGTCGTGTCTTAACGTAATTGTTTCATTTTATCAGCGTAATGATTCGCTCTACTATAAAATCTATTTTTAATTTTGAACATAATCCCCCGACTATCTTCCCTAATGAATATTTAAATCAGCTTTATTAAAATTTAATTCATAAATAAATCATTAGCTAATAGCGTTTAAATTCAATAGCTTATGTTAGAGTTTTAGTACAGTATCATTAATTACACTAAAAATCAAACATAAATACTGTGGATTAAGTATTTAAATATTTGAATTCTGCACTATGCGGTTGAACGTAAAATATTTACTGACGCTTTTATTCTGTGTGTACTTTTAGTTTTCTCGTGAACTTATTAAAAAAAATATTCATATTTATTATATATTTATACAAATCATAGTATTTATATTGTTCCTTAGACAATGCAGACACTTTAGATTTTATTTCTTTTTTTTTTTTTTTTTTTTAACTACGGCGTACACATACAAAATAATGTCTTAGGAACATTTCGTATTGATTGAACCAACTCTAAATACTCGGGGAAAATGGTTTCGACTTTCGAAACAATACAATAATTCTAGCGTGTATGTGGCAAATGAAAATCCCTTAAACCGCGTTCGAGTCGAACGCTCATACTTCGTAAACAATAATTTTAAAACAAATACGCACTTTGATTATTCTTGTTGGTTCCGACCCCTCGTGACCCGTAAAGCACTTCAGAATGAAAACGAGGTCAAAAATTGATATTAAAAAGGAGCGTTTATTTATTTTCGTTTTTTTCGTTTTTTTTTTCATTTTTTTCATTTTTTTCGTTTTTTTTTATCATTTTTTTCATTTTTTTTTTTTTTTTTTGTGTGTGTTATGTGTTAACTTCACACGCGAACTCTCGCGCTCGTAAACAATACAGGGACTGTGTGTCACTATCTCGTGTTATTATTGGTCGGTGTTCATTCTGCCACGGAGATTATCCACTTCTCCCGGAGCGTTTTTTTTTTCGCCCCACGTCGCGTCTCCGACGAGACTTCCTAGTTGATATTCAAACTATCGATCGCGAAACGTCGTGGCGTTGTGCCAAACGCGTTTTCACAAAACCGTTTTAATAAAACAATAACACGCGTGAATTGGGAATTCACGGAATGTTTGGAACCTCTTTCGCTGAAATCCGACACACCGACTTCTTCGTCCTCCCCAGCCACCCCATCGAAAACCCCGTCCCTTTTTGCTTTTCTGCCGCACACGCAAAGGTTCGGTAGAGACACGCATTTGCGTATAATATAACAACACATAAATATGTAAACATATATGTATGTATATATATATATATATATATATATATATATACGTGTATACATACACACGAGTGTATTATTATTATTATTATTTTACGTATATTTTATGTGAAATCTGTTCGCATTCGCGACGGTGTTATACTTATAATACCCGCAGAGCTGTTGTTATCAGTTTTGCAGCCGTGCTCGCCGCGGCAGCGAATGATAAATAAATAAACAAACCGATTATCGAGGCCAAAACACGTATATACGTACGTTCACTCTCTCGTAGGCGTTGTGTAGACGCGAAATTCGCGCGCGGTGCAGTTGTCGTGCGGGCGGACGGGGCCTAAGCAGACAATTTTCTCGGGGGGGGGGGGGATGAAAAAAAAATACCGTTACCATAAATTCTGTTTTTACATCCCTTTGTAAAAAAAAAGTTGTTTTCAATTTAATATTTTAACGGTTTTTTCTCCTTATCAGTGCCGATAGACTTTGCTAAATAAATTACGTACATACCACATTGATATGAAATAATGATCCACATCATATTAAACTAGGAACTAAATTGTAACTTAGAAAAAACGCCAGAGCGAATTCATTATTTAAAGATGATATTTTTTTTGGTTTTTGGTTTTTCGAAACCACTACGTATCGAAACCGTTTGAATACGCCTGCGGTGGAATGAATACTGGTCACAAATCGAAATATTTCTCCGAATCAGTGAGGGTGGCACTGCTACGGTTCTCTACGATTTGAATTTCGTACGACTAAAACTTGGATCGATAGACCGAATTCATTGTCCGATTAATGATAATCGCGATTCGACGAATGAACGTGATATTTTAAATTGCGTCTCTGCTAGAGTCTAGTTCTGTCAGTGACGATAACATCGTAGATTTAAATTTGTTCAACTCGAGTTTACGCGGTTATTCTTTATTTGTTCAATTTTTATTATTTTATTTTATTTTTTTTTTTTTTTATTAAAACGCGAGTAGTATTCATTATTGTTCTTTTATTGTTCGTTAAAATTTTGAAATACAATTTTTATTTAAAATTTTTATTTAAAATTTTCACGTGAACAGAGGTTTCCCGACCGAGTCTTTGGACTAGAGTGTCGAACAACAGGCGCCATATTAAATTCAAATATTAAATATAAATAAAAACATGGGAAAAGGCTCGCATCAAACTGTCGCTATACAGGGATAATCGTCAATATAATATGTAGTCGTCGAGACGCGCGCGTTAGTAAAACGTTGTCGCCGGAACGGTTTACGTTATTATCACACACGCGACCGACGAAAGCCGTACGCGAGCGTCAATAATAATATTACTAGGTCTGCAAATTGATTTTGAGGAAAGCGACGTTTGTCAGACCGACGGAACGTAATTCGCTCGCGGCGGGAAAGAGACACACGCGAATCACCGTCGTCGTCAAACATATTTTCACCCTCGGTTAGTCGCGCTGACTACAAAGCTCGTTTTGAATCTAATTAACGTTCAACGGTGGTCGAAAACGACGCGAAAAACCGGGAAATCTTACAGAGTGTATTCGACGACACGATAACAATCGAGTGCGCGCCGATGCGAAACGTTTTGCATAATAACGTCCACAAGTCGTACGAGTCGTCGAAAACGATACGCGTACCGTAAAATTGGGTGACTTCGGACACGTTGGTTGACTTCGGACGATATGATAACAATTGATAAAGTAAAGCATACGGTCGGTTTAATTGAATTATAATCATCTTTTATTATTTATTACGGTAACTAACCTGTATTGGGATGTAGGAAACGTTTCGTAAAGGTATAACGCTGATAAAATGGAGGCCACGAGGTATTCCTCATCGATGGATTTCCCGCCCGTTATTGTCATCACATCTTATAACATTCGTAATTCGACAACAAATAGTCCGATCATAACAATTTTTTTTTTGTCTTTGAGATAAACTAATTATTAAAAAAAATTGATTATCAGAAGTGTTGTTTGTGCTATCTGAAAATTTTTATTAATTTAAGTTCGGAATTTTTAAAAAAGAGGGCCGACTTCGGACAGTTGGTTACCTACCCGCGAAATGGGCAAATATAGATCGCGGGAGATATACTTTGGTCGTACACTGCCTGCGACGACCGGACTCGATGTGTTTTCGGTAAAAACACAATTCGAAATATTCACCGGTTGAATTATCGAACAAGCGTTAACCGTTGAAATCGTCAAAACGTTTAAAAAAAGTTCATTTAGCGTACAGTTTTTTTTTTGTTTTTTTTTGTTTTTTTGAACACACTCTAAGTACAAAACCTATCGGGACTTTTTTTCGAGTACGAAAACTCGAGGAAAGCGAATTATATTTGGAAATTGTTTTCGAATTCTCGTCCGACGGTTTCGCGACGGAATTTTATTTTTTTACGGTTGTTTTAGTAACTACTATTTTTTTTTAGTAACTACTCGATCTCGTTGGATTAATTAAATAAAATGTATTCGTCGTAAATAGAATAACTCTTTAGACACGCCTAATTAACGTAAGTGACGAAGCGTGAAACGTCTATTGTTTGTACATAATCGCGTTATAACTTTTAACAGAAAAACGCAGTTAAAAGTATCAAGGTTCTTAACGTTGACGTTTCAGTGAAAATGCGTAAAAACGTATACAACGCGTTTCTCGAACGGATTCAAAGGAAATATATTATTACTCGACACAGAATATTATACGACTTCAAACGTGTGTGTAGTCTTTCCCGAAATATGAAAGTCTCGAAGACGTAGCCACGCAGTCGCTCGTATTCGTACTTACGGTTTAATTACATTTTCGACGTACTATTTGTTGATTTCAAACATTGAATTCGTTCCGAAAAGACAAAACCAACGCTGATACTCATAAAAAAAAAAAAAAAAAAATCTAGGCGATTTATTTTATCTCGATTCATTGAGAGATAAAATTAAATTTAAATGTTCTTATTCGTTTTTGAAATTCAATCAGTCGTCTACTCGGACGTTTCGGCCATCGAACTCGACGAATCATCAATCGTTTGACCGAAGTGATGAATAATCCGGCGGAAGCGATTTGTACTCATGAGCCACAGCCCGTAATACGGTTATAATATATTGCAAGTAATATACAAGCGCCTTTTAGTCGTCCGGTATTAGATGCAGTTGTATCACAACATAAGACTTGTACGTTATCGGTTAAACCTCAATTTTCAAGACCCTGATACACTGCTGTTGCTTGATTTGCCCCCGTGCCAGCTATAAGTTCTGGTACACCAAGCAGCTGCTCCGTGCCTTTATATGATATGATTATTGGTAGGCGGTCAACCAATTTTTTTTCGGATAATGAGGGAAGAAGTTTACCATCCCAATGAACAACACATGGACCTACTTGAGATGGGTTGAAATAATAATTACTTTTTTATGAGATAAAATGTCTGATCATTTTTATACGGGATATTAAGACGTTTTGTTTTATCACCAATCGTTATTCTAATAAATGTAAATAACCGTAAAAAAACCAATTTTTTAAATAAATTAAAAATTATGTATTTTATCATTTTTCTTGGAAAATAATAAATTTATAAGAAATTGTATAAATATGTTTATTATCAAAAATATAAATATCTATAATTTAAGTTCTATAAATTTTATCGAAAAGTGCAATATTTATTTGATAAAACTCGAAAAACGACAAAAAAAACCCTATTTTGCATTTTTAGCCCCCTTGGGGCACGCGAAGGGGGTGAATAATCATGATCAAATTTAACAAAAATTCCTTTTTTATAGTAATGAACAAAATGAGAGGGTGAGAAATTGAAAATTCGCGAGTTCAAAAATAAGGGCCACCCTAGGCCGTATACGTAGATACTGTTTTGATCCGAGATGAAAGTGTATAAAAAAAAAAAAACAAAAAAACAAAAAAAACATTATAATTCACCGATTGCTACGTAATTATTTAAAGCTCACAAGTCCAAAATATACCTGTGGATGATTGCACTCTAACACACACACACACAGTACTATATATATATATATATATATATATGATATTATGTCTTGCGCACACTTCACTTGATCCGCGGGGCTCAATCTCATTTGTTCTTCAAACAAGATCCGCATAATCGTATTAAACGTGCCGGGATAACCGCCTGTAATAATACACGCGGTGGTGGCAAAATATTATACATGCATATATAAACCGGCGGGTTATTATTAATTTGGCCGACGAAACGAACGTCGGCTAGCGGGTGGCGGACGGGGAACGGCGCGGCGGTGTGGCCCTACTACTACTACTACACCAGCCATAACGGGGAGTAATTCATAAACTTTGCTGTGTCTATTTTATATGCTAACGAATTCATTATGGTAATGAAGTTTCGCAAGTGCGCCGAAGCCGCCGCCGCCGTCGTTTTGTCGACGTCGTCGTCGTCTCCTGTTATAAACCGCTGTTGCTGTCATTGCCGTCCGCGAACACACGCGACCCAGACGGACGAATTCAATCTTTATCCACGCGGTCCGACTCAAAACGGTTCACGGAACTTTTCGGAACACACTCGGCGCGCGCGCGTATCGTCCGGGTTAAAACATTATACGTTTAAAGCCGGGTTTACATTGGTAGAGTGTCATGGGCGCCGGGTTTCCCAAATTTCACGGGGTGCCTAAAATCCTTAGATATTAATGAATGTCAATTTAAATAAATAATAATTTTTTTCAGCATAAATTGTTACCTTATTTGATACGACCTTTTTCATATATTAAAACTTTTAAATACGTATTAATCATTATACATAAAATTATTTTCATTTCATATACGTATGTTAGGAACGAGTTATCAAAACATCCAAAATATATTGTTGCCATAAATATTATACAACGAAAAAATTATAAACGTATTAAATTACATATTGCTCTATATTTTTATTTCATGGGGTGCAGAGCACCCCATAGAATGATTCATGGGGTGCTTGAGCACCGCAACACCCCAATAGTCGGCGCCCATGGGTACACTAGCCTACTATTTTGCCTACTCACTCTAGTCTATTGCTTTTCTAAAACAGGTGGCTTTGACAATGCCTTTTGGAGTTTAACTTCCGACAGGTTGAATGCCAACATCGTCGTCCTAAAATATCGGTAAAACGTTGTCTCGTCGTCCAACAGATGAGAGGTAACAGTGTTGAAAATTCTCCTTCTGTAGACCTTTTTTTCCCGAGCAATCATGAACCCACAATCTGCGTGTTCCGCTGTTGTTCAAAGATCTTCGATTTTCTTCTTCTTCGTCTTCTAAACAAAGTGCCACTATGGGCTAAATCACGGGTACACTAAAATTCGTGAACATTTTGCGCACATGACTTTTCGCGATAACGTTCGAACCGAGACTGACCTGAGTTTTACGTGGAGTCAGAAAGCGTGATATGTGTGTTCTCCCCTTTCCGATTTTCGGGGCAATATCGGACCGGAGTCGGATCGGATGCGTGTATGACAAGTGTGTCCCGACCTTTACACGTGCGGCGGCGGCGCAAACGGCTGTGCTCGGCGCACACCACCGACGACGCTTTTGCGTACACGTCGGATACGGATAATTCGTCGGATAATGTTACGTATAATGGTACATAATGTGTAACACGACCGTTCGCAATGTGTGCGTATCGCACGGGGAAAGTCAAAAACACGCACACGACGAGAATAACGAAACGTGTAACAGTAAAACCAACATCGATGTATATAGAATATAAATATCGTGTACTGTAAAATAAATATAACCACATACACGTGTACACTGTACATGTATATTATATATAAACGTAAGTGAAAGAGGGTTGTATGTGCGTGTGTGTTTGTGTGTGAGGAAAATAGAGAGAAAGAGAGAGATAACGAGAGAGAGAGAGAGAGAGAGAGAGAGAGAGAGAGAGAGAGAGAGAGAGAGAGAATGTGTGTGTGTGTGTGTGTGTGTGTGTGTGTGTGTGTGTGTGTGTGTGTGTGTGTGTGTGTGTGTGTGTGTGTGTGTGTGTGTATGTGTGTGTGAAAGAGATGGACGGAGTGAAGGGAGCGACGTTTTGTGTGTACACCACTGTGGCAGGACGATTTAATTAATGCTCCCATAAGCCACGGGCGGCAGTGGCGAATATATTTAACGTGCAAACCCAGCCGAGTGCAAAACCAACAGTTCATTAGTCGGAGAAACAGTGACCGCGGTGGTCGCCGTGTATGCGTGCGCCAACCCCGTGGTTACCCGTGGTAGCTGTCTGTCCTTGAGCGCGACCGTGCACGCACACGCGCACGCATTACCACGCGATATAACGCTATTAGACCGTCCGCCGTCCGTCGACCATATTGTGTCGTGCAACAAATGCCTAATGCCAAACCCGATTACTTCGGGGTCCGGTATTTCGCTACGACTTCGGAGGCAATTACACTCCTACAACACAATATACTCGTCAAAGGTTCATCCTCTCGTTCACGGACGACACGATATCGTCGGTTTTTCGTTTTTCCGAAAACGTCAATTTTGATGCGGCCCTTACTTTGACTTTTTTTCTCGTAGTCGTAAATAAAATGTAACAGCTCGTAAAAAGACTTTTATTCATTAATTGTTTCGGTAAAATTATAAATAAAACGTATTACTGTCATTGAAATGTATTTGAAGAACAACTTCTGCTCACACGATGTGGCCCAATCTTCACAAAAGGTTGGACACCCCTGGTGTATATAATTTTGAAACGTATCGTACAACACCAATATTGATGCCGCCGAAACGTCGTGTCATTAGTTGTTTGAATAGAAAAAAAAAGCAGTATTAGCAAACAACAGTTTACGTCGGTCGAATAAAACCACTTGAAAATACGTCGAGTAAAAAAAATATTTGTTTTCTTCATTTTTCACGCTCAATCGCGGTAGTCGATACTTATCGTTCATACTCAAATTACTCGATTACAAAACGTCTGATCCAGTGGCGGCTCGTGGGGTTTTAAAAAAGTAGTGCACATTCAAAAATATATTTTGATGAACACACATATACGCCGGTAAGCACACCCACTTATATTAAACATTGCTTACTGATTTTAATTAATATTTTTTTTAAATTTGAAATGCATACTTTTACATTTGGTGTACTGCGTTGATTTTAATAAAGTTAAAAATTAAATAATAACGATTAGTTTGTTGTACAGAAGTAGAGTTTGTTTGTATTGTTAATAATCGCTGTTTCACCCGATAAATAATCAAACTCTAATACATTTTCATAATCCGAGTTTCTAAAAATCTTTTAAGGGACTTGGTAATATTAATATGATTTAATAATTTTAATTTCTTGTACTGTTGGTAGGTAGGTGGTGCACGTGCACTTGTGCACATAAATACGAGCCGCCATTGGTCTGATCTATAGAGACGGGTAGGCTGGAAGAAACCGTTGGATCAGTTACAACCGAAAACGAAGTAAAAGTTTTATATAGATGTGTGTGTGTGTGTGTGTGTGTGTGTGTGTGTGTGTGTGTGTGTGTGTGTGTGTGTGTGTACAAATAAACACATCATTGTAAAACCAATATATCCTTCGGTTCGTTCAAAATCCAAATAGGAGGGGAAATAAATTACGGTCAGACGGTAGATTGTTATTTGGATCCGTTAACCCACATACCGATCGTGTATAGGTAAACTCGGCGCTCGTCGGCAGACGAGACAACGGTCTTATATAACCTCGAGTACCAATTATTAATCGCGAGCGCCTGTTTTTCTATTCCGGACGCGTAATATTTCCTCGGGTTCGCATGCTTTTCACACGCACGCGCACGGCGTTTTAATACTTTACGCGCAGCCCACACGTTACGACGGAGCGATGTGAATTTTACTGTGACATAACAATTTTAACGTAACACGTCATAGTCGAAAACTAACTAAAACGCATATAATCTGTGAATCGATCATAACTGTACTCGGTAACGAACATCTCGTTCGAATCGTTTCAACTCTCCTCTTTAACACTTCCTAATAATCCTACTCTAAACTTTAATATGAAATAAAAAATAAAAAATAAAATATCCTAATTGAAGTAGTGTCACTGGGCACTGCCTTCATTCACGTCACCACGTCTTGCAAACTTAATCAAAATGTCTGTACGTAAAAAAAAAATCACAGATTTTATATTGTCTTTTCAAAAAACAATGAATAAAACGGTCTGATTAGACGCTGCCCGAATTCACAAACGTTTTATTAATAATATCACGAATATCGAAACGAATTAATGCGTTAAAAACGAGACTTTGAAAACGTGATTTAAATAATAATTCCAGAGCACAAACTCCGGTCGTCTGTAAACGGTTATTACGTCGACGCACCGAACTCACGCGTCAAAATTATTATAATTCTAATGAGACCCGAATAGTACGACGTTCTATACCCGTGAATAGAGTTAATTGTCGAAAATAGAGAAAACAAACTTCTCGTTCCCGCGGCACGAGATTCGAAACGATTCTCCGTCGCGAAACGTATTTCTGCGAATTTGTATAAAATGTATATTGTACACACACACACACACACACACACACACACACACACACACACACACACACACACACACACACATTATGTGCAAAGAAAAAATACAAAAAATATAAAAGACAAGAGACCGCGTCGGTACGGTTAACGTGCACACGCGCGCCGATGTCGATATTTTCCACATCCGCTAGTGATGAATAATACATTTTCATACATCCGAAGTCAAATAGGGGAATCGTGTTTAGCACGCTGACACGTCTCGGCTGATTCGCCGGGAAGAGAATTGAACGCCGCCGTTTTGAACCCAGACGTAAGTACCGTTTGTTTTTGCCGTACAGCATGCAGAGTGATATTACGCGTTTTCCAATAGTTTTTTTCTTACGTTTTTCGAGGTCCGGAGAAGCTGCACACGATACGCTAACACAAGTTTTCTGTGTGTGTGTGTGTGTGTGTGTGTGTGTGTGTGTGTGTGTGTGTGTGTGTGTGCGTGTGTGTTAAAAATAATAAAAATAAAAAGTTTTTGTCGGAACAAATGTGATTGCGCTCGGATTATTTTAGTGTCGGCGATACGATTTTAGTCGAAATTTTAATTGTAACAACGGCCTGGAAACAACGACGTGACTTGACGGGAGAAAACCGCGTGCGGAAAAATTAAATACGTATTTATAATTCATTTTAGCAAAAGATCATATCGTATGCCGAGAATTTGACCAAGTGATGCTGATTGTACGTATACACGGTACGTTTTGTTTTTTTTTTGTTTTTTTTTTCATTAAAATTGCATTTGTTTTAGCGTGACTGTAAATAAAAAATGATCCCATTGACTATTGTAAACATACACGTAGTACGTCAGGGTGAAATTTTGAAAACTCAATAGAATCGTTTAGTAAGGTAGGAAAATAATTTGTTTTTTTTTTTTTGCGCCCTGTCGTGAATCGGAAACGGCTAACCTACGGTGTATTGTTTTGGTTAATAGTTTTTTGTTTTTTTTTTTTTTTTTTTTTTTTTTTTGTAATATTCAACACGACAACGCCGGCGGCCATTAAGCGTTCCATACACGCGGTACCATTAATCGTACAACGATTGTATATACTAGTCGTACTCACTTGCAGTACGTGATGTCCGACACACATTCATACGACTTATTGTACTACAAGTCGTTCAACTCATCGTATAATATAATGTATTGATATAGGAGCGTCATAATGCTCATACCCATAATCAAAAACGATAATCGAATCGATCAAACTTATTGTGCGGAGGTCCACACATGTCACGATTAATTGTCGTATGGCGGACTTGTCGTACGATAGATTTTATGCGAGTTCAAACATCATCTCGTCGTATAGTACAAGTTGTACAACAACACCATGCACGTTAAACTAAAACACGTTAGACTAAAATACGATATACTATAGGTCGGAACCGTACGTCGACGTAAATATTTTATACTGTACGCGTCGAATGGAGATTTTCGAAATTTTTTTTTCGCTCCGACCGCGAACACGAGTGCAGATGCACACCACCACGGCACCACCACCACCACCACCACCACATAAGACCTGTCTAACGGCCGCCGCCTCGTTACTGCACTCGAGAGAACGCGTCGCGCGTATCATCGTGTCGGCGCAAAGTCTTATGAAATATAAAACGAACTGTTAACGCTAACGATAATGTCTCGGGCGATCGCGAATAACGGCCCTCGTGTACGCGTAACAAACGGTTTTCGTGTACATAAAAATAAAATTACCTCGCGATATAAAACGCGTAAAAACGTGTTAGTGCGTAGTTTTAGAATATTGTTGTTACGGCGCGGATACAGTCTCGCAAGGATTTACTAATTTAATGGAGTAAGATAATGGAGTCGTTACACCCGGAGCACGAAGAACTTTCTTCGCGGGATATGACTCGAAAAAAAATAAATATACGTCACGAGACTTTTTCGTTCAAACTAAATAAATAAACTCACCGCCCTTGTTACTCGGCGAATATAATATTATATATATAATGTTTGAAATAAATAAATTAGAAAACGAGGGTTTTTTGTCCTCTAAACGAGGGAAAATATTCGTGCGCTTAAAAACGAATATAATATACTTAAATATACCGTGAAAAACCTAAATTTACAAACGCCGTACTGTTTAAATAAACGTTGAAAATGCCCGTTGAATTAAACACAGGTACATTTATTTCGTATATGTTATCGGCGCATGAAACGGTGTTGTCCTACGAATGATATAATACGCTTATAATTATATAGTGTGTACGCGAATGATAATCGGTATTTTCAAAAATATAATCAATAAAAAAAAAAAACCAAAAACACGATAAAAATGTATTATTGTTAAACGCGCTGCGCAAAACAAACAAGCACTATAAATAACGCACTCTCGTAAATTGAAAAGTGTCAGGTAGACCACGGTATAAATTTCGTCGTCATTCCAAAATTATTTAAGTTCTTCGCAAATATTCAACAGTGTCGTCTACTCAAACTATCGTTGCGGTCGAGAGCAGTGTTGGGATTAGATAAGTACTTTTTTATCTAGATAAAGATAAAGATAGTATGACAAAAAACTATCTAGATAAAGATAAAAGATAACTAAATCAAAATTTATCTAGATAAAGATAAAAGATAAATACTTTTTATCTAGATAAAAAAATAGATAATTTTTTTTAATTCCTACTTTAAAGCAGGGCCATCATTTCAATATTTTCTAGGGTAGGGGCGTAGGGCATAATGTTGAGACGTAAGTATAAAACTACCCTTCACTTCTTAGGCATCCAACCAGTGACGCCACTAGCACTAAAATTTAGGGAGGGATATTTTTGTCTATGGTCCTATCTCAGTATTATGCCACAGGTAAAATATTTTTTTTTTTTTTTTTTTGGTGGAGAGAAAATATCATCGTGAAAAAACTATATAACACGACTCTTCACAATCATTTTGAACCTTAACAACAGTTTTAGTGTGTATTTAAATTTTTATAAGTAGATATACAATATTTTTATTAGGTAAAATATATATAATATAATTTATATCATTCATTTTTTCATTAATTTAATGTTGACGACGGTTGACGAGTCAGTCATCAACACAACATAACAATGAACTGTAGGTTTACTCTATATTTGATCACCTATCAAGTTCCAGGCCACTTGCAAAAAGATAAATAATGAATAATACCTTATAGCCAATAGGTATATAGTATTATTAGGAACATACAATTTTTTACTCAGATGACTTAAAAAGTCAAATTTAAAGTATTAATTATCAAAAAAATTAATTGACAATAAAAACCAATATATATATATATATATTTTTTTTTTGTATAGAGAATTAGAGACTAATAATTTATCTAGATGGATGAAATTTTTATCTTAGATAATCTTTTAGATAAAATGAAATTATTTATCTAGATAAGATAAAAGATAACTAAATAATTATCTAGATAATTTATCTAGATAAATTTATCTAGATAAGTCCCAACACTGGTCGAGAGTCGAAAAAAATACATCCCCTAATTTCGAGTGTTCGACCCTCGAACGTGTGACTATCGGGACAAACGTGAAAATCGTCTAGCACAATACTACTACACACAATATTATAGCCGTTGTACGTATAGGACGCGGAAAAACGATCCTCGGTCCAAAAGGCCATCTGAAGTGGCTTTTGTAGGGTCATATCATTTCGGACCCGACCAAGCCTCCCGGCACAAGTGGAGGTCGAAGTATTTGATAACAAAAAGGTACATCATTGACCTTTCTTCGAAAATAGTGCACGGCGTAAAAACACCTACACACTATTAATCTCACTTGACGGGTCCGTCCCTAAAACATGTAGATGAAGGTAATCGATGATCATATATACATATACATATATAGGTTGCTCAAAACCCTTTTTCAGTTTTTTCACTCTTGGTTTTTTGTTACTCTCTTTGAAGCAGATAAAAATAAAAAAAACAAATACGGTTGTAATTGAATATTGATCTGGTCTCCTCTCCGAGATTGCACGATAGCGCGAAACCCCGACTGTCAACCTGTTTCAAAAGTTGTCAGTGCTCCTCCGGTCCTATCTCGCCGTAGAGATTGGCTCCGGAGCAACAAAAGAAATAAAACAATCAGTCATCGTCAAAAAACATAAGTCGACGACTCGGCGACGACGGAGATAAAGTCACGATAAGTTTTTGTCGTTCAGAAGAGTACCTGCAGTCAAGGCAATGATATTCAAGCAATCGAACGTTTGAAAAATGCTCCCTCGTAGTCCAAGACGTACGAAACGTTCAAATGTCAATGACGAATAGTGTACAGCGTCTCTACTAATCCGGTGGGTTGAAAAAATTCCCCGAAAAAATCGAATTGCAAACCGATCGGAACATGAATTCGAATCGAAAACGCAAAAAGGGAAATCAACGATTACTAAAAAAATTTTGAAAATAAAAACTTCGGGGAAAAAAGAATTATTTTATAGAATTTTATTTCTTTTGCCTGTCGAACACGACTTTTCAACCGTTCGTAATAAGTGAAATATTATTACCTGCGTTAATAGGATACACCAGTGGTGGCCAAACTTTTTTTACCACGGGCCATAAAAAAAAAACTTTTTTTACCACGGGCCATAAAGTGAAATTTTACTTTAAAGTCATCAGAATTTCAGGTGTAGGTATGTAATTATACATTCAACGACGTTTTTATTGTACTCACTCAGTTCAATGGCTTTAGTTAACACTTAACTTAATAATTATTACTAAAAATGAAAAAAAGAATCATAACGGTTTACACTTCCGAAAAATATATTAAAACGTACTGATTTGTTAATGGGAATTACGAGCTTGTTTCTGTTGACAGATGGCATTAATTTTAGGTTCTGATTTGGTATAATTTACACGGCGAACGGCATGGATATGTTCATTCGTAATGTGAGCTGATCGAGTTTTACTTTTATTGATTTTCATCGTCGAGAATACTTGCTCACAAATATATTACGTTGAACATTCATCGTATCG
This sequence comes from Therioaphis trifolii, assembly GCA_027580255.1. NCBI lineage: Eukaryota > Metazoa > Arthropoda > Insecta > Hemiptera > Aphididae > Therioaphis > Therioaphis trifolii. The sequence continues at coordinate 30,920,601 of CM050409.1, read as the reverse complement.
TACAAAAATAAGACAAAATACGATAATGCGATTAAATATGTATATTATTAAATGACATTGTAACAACAACAACGGTACGGTATGACGATATGGAATTAAATATTATGAAAAATGTATACAGACAGTATTTTTTAATTTTTAGAGTTTTTTTTTTTTTTGTCAACGTACGTATTAAATATTATATATTACACAAACAAGTGTTGTGTAATATTTTCGCGGGACAGATTTTAAATGACGGCGGGCCGGATTTGGCCCGCGGGCCGTAGTTTGGCCACCACTGGGATACACGCACGATGCAATTTGCGCGCAACACTTGATCGGCACTGACTTTTCCCCCAACGCTTTCCCCCTTCAATTTTCATATTTGTCAATTTTTATTTTCCACCGACCACCCGCATACGCGCCCCTCCGCGAAACAGCCGTGTATGCATCAAGCCGAACACACGTGCTCGAGTGGGTCACAGTCGATTCACTCGAGTTTGTCTCATCAGTTTTAGTAACTGGCAAATAAACTCGTGAATTAATATATGTATGCACGCTTCAAACGTCGGAATAACGAATCGTTACTCCGACCAATACGGTTTTCTAACTCCCCTCTATCATAATCCTATAAAATCTTTTTAAAACACCACCCTCTTTCGGATTTATATTCTTTTTTTTTCACTTTACTTTACTTTACTTTATTTATTTTTTTCCGGCCGAAACGTCTCGATCTTTTTTTTTTTTTTTTTACCCTGAGTGTGCGAAATCCAAATACGCTACACGCGCCTATACTAGACGCCTATACTACTCGTTTATCGCACTGATCCGCGGCTATTACACGCGCCGACTACAGACGTTATTGACACTGACCATGCGTCATTTGGGCGGCATTGATTTTCGACGCTCTAAACCAGGCGTGTCAAACTCAAAGTATCAAGTGGGCCAAATATATTGAAAAGTTTACGATGCGCGCATAAAAATTTAACAAAAAGAAAAAAAAAACGTTTTACTGATTTTTCAATTTTATTCTTTACGTTTACAAACACGGTAGATACAGTTAAATTTAAAAAGTTTGAAAAACCAAACATTTAAATAAATCGTATTGATTATTTATATAAGACAGGTGTTATTTAAACTGCAAAAAATATACAATATGTTAATAATTATTCTGTTCGGACGATATTTCACATCTCTCTTACCCCGCCAACTTTTCAATTCCGGCAGAAATATTATTCGATATATTATTTAGACACTTTTAACACGACATTCCGATGTGTGTTGGTGAATCCGGATGTAATGGGTGATGTATGACTGTTCATTAATGAAAATAGTTGCAGCACACGTTGATAAGAACTACTCAACATAGAATTGATTTTACGAGCGCAAATTTACGAATTCTACATATCGTACCGGCACAAAATTGTAAATTAGTAATATCAGAACAGAATACAGTATAACAATGTGTACCAAACTAACCGTTCTCTGAGAATCATCTACGTAAGACAGTTGTGACACGGTATTGATATTTCATTTTTAATTTTTCCATTGTTATAGATCAGCGTTTCTTAAACTTTTTTATCCATGGAACCCTTTTTGATGTCCACTTTTATCGTGGAACCCCTACTTTTTTTTTTAACTTTTTAGCTTTTTTTAGGATTATTTGTCAATAAATTATAATCATATAATAATATTAAGTTAAAGGTATTTAATTCAAAAAAAAAAAAAATGTTAAAATAAAAATAAAAATAATAATAATTGTATACGTGTATAATAATACTTCAATAATAATTACATTAATAAAATTAGACTGAGTATACATTTTAATGAGACGAATGAAATTGCTTTTTCTATCCTTTTTTTTTACAAATATTCTTAAAATTATGCTCAATTGATGAAAAATGTATGATTATATTAGGTTCAGCATCAGGTATGTTGCGGTATTTTGTTTTTGTTGATATATTGGTGGAGAACCCCGTTTCACACATAATATAAGTAGTTGCAAAAGGCAAAATTGCCAACACGAACTTTTGTGACAGTTGAGGATATTCATCTGTGAAACAGCACCAAAATTCTACTGGTGGTATCGATTTAAATTTGTCTTGCAACGATGAATCTAATGTCATTTCAATAAAAGTTTCATTTTCATTTACTGACATGACTGGAGGTCATGTATTGACAATAAATGGATTTTTAATCCACAATTCATTTTTATATTTCACCGATTGGTCATTTGGAAAATACTGGAATTTTGAAATTTCGAAATAGATCACTAAAGCTTCGCGGAACCCTGAAGTGATCTTTGTGGAACCCCAGGGTTCCGCGGAACACGGTTTAAGAAACGCTGTTATAGACAGTCGCGGGTTCGCCGAAGTGTTATCGAAAGCCGCCGGTTAAATATAAACCGTACGGACGTCGCTTTTGTCTCGGCCGTGCGGATCGATTTCACGCGACGATTATAATCTGCAGCGGTAATAAAGTAAACGGATTTTTTCCCGGCTCCGGAGATAATGGCGGCGGTGGAAAAAGCAAAGCAGTTTACCCGGTAACGGCGGCGACGGCGCGCGCTGAAAAAGTCAAACGGGCTATAATTTAACGATATCAAATTAAGCGGGCGAAGGATAAACACCGTTATACGAAATAATAATAATAAAGACGGTACGGTGTTTTTTTTTTCTCCCCCACCCCTCGACCGATTTAGGGGCCGATACGGCGAGTTTGTAGGTACATTCGAATCAGGCCCGTCGTAAGACATCATCCGCCCTAGAGCGAAAATTTGAATCCTGCCCTTAAATACTAAATTAAATAGGTACATGAATAATATTGAAATTAACAAATGTGTGTCAATGTGTTGGTTCATAAATTTAAATTTGAAAAAACCATTAATGAATATGCAACTTAAAAAAAAAATTAGAATAAGACACGAGCATACATCATACACATAGGCACTATATTTGTTTGAATAAAAATCAAAATGAGAAAAATATTCGTAATAATTATTATAGCTTTTTGAAATAATTATAGTGCGGCATTATAAATTAACTTTTCTTGCCTTTTTTGTCGCAAAATCTCGTACTAAATTTTTCAAACGTATGCCAACTCTGCTTCAACGGAAAAAATTCAACGATTTTTCGTAAGTTTCAGTTTAAAGAAACTTCTTCCAGCAGACACTACAGTCGCTGGAATCATTCTCGGACGGTTCTTGGAACGATTCTCAAACTGGTCGCAATATTAAGATAGATTTTCTGAAGTTGATGAATGTAAACATACTCGAGATTTTTTCGCCTCGAGAAGTATTTTTGAACATTCAATAATTGAATTTTGCCGCCTCAATTTCCTTAAATAATTTGCCGCCCTAAAGCAACGCATGGCTTGCTTGTACCCTAGCGACGGGCCTGATTCGAATGTCGCAGAACGTTGGCACGATAAACCGCAGAGACCCGAAGAAAACGGGCGTCAAAAGTACATATTTCCGTCGAAAATCTACCGTGTTTTCTTTTTTTTCCACACCTTACTTTCGCGTACGCTTCGACGACGTGTGTGCGCGCGTTTCCGTCAGAGTTTCGCGTAAAGTTTGCATGCCGAGGAACACGTATAAAGTTTACATACATTAACTTTCGGAGGAAACGTACGAGTGAGCGTGATGGCGTCACCTCGCCGTCAATCAATTTCTATTCACTGCACCGGCACAGTCGTGCGTCTGGAGATCGGGGACGACGACAACGGCGGCGGCGGCGGCGGCGACGAGAGCGGCGAGACGACGCGCGCTCGTGACGCGAGGAAAAGTTTAGCGGCACTAAAAAGGGTTGCGTGCGAGTTTGTTTGAATTATTAAAAGCACTGTACGCGACGGCCCGACGATTTTGCTCGTTAAACTGTTTCTGTGCCGGTACACCTCGTCTTTGCCGCGGAACGCCGGAAAACAGTGAATGTAAACAAAATATACATTACCGAGCATTGTGTGCAGATCGGAATCGAGGAGAAAAAAAAAAGTTTCGAGTGTTTTAATCACCCGGCGGATTCCGCGGGACTCGAGAGCAAAGAAGTTTTCTTCGACATAGGCGGAATGCTCGTGTTCAAAAAAAAATAAATAAAAATAATAATAATAAAATATATTACATTTATTTTATTTATTTCGTCAAATATAATCGTTGGAAAATGTTTTTGTGATCCCTTTCTAAGCCATACGATTCTCTCTGTTAAGTTTGCAGAGACATATTACAACGAGACCAACGCATTTCACTTGATTGATCAATTGTCTAGTAAATAAGCGACATATTTTATTCGTGACGGCGTTACCAAGACAACGAGGTAAATTATTATAATTTGACATTTTATGTACGTTTGGGAATTTCAATGTTATACGTTTATTTTCAAAACAGTATAGCTCGTAAAAAATGTGCCTAGTTATATTTATTTTACAAAAAGTACTCGTTATTTACGGACAAACTCTGTGTTGAAATTTGTAAAATTGTTATTTGTACGAATATTCGTGTTTCTCAATATGACGTTGAATAACAACTTAAATTTACAGTTTATTAACGGTCACTATCGTTTAAACTTTGAACACTTTCAACTCGACTTATATTTTTTTCTTTGGTCGTTCATCAAAGTCAATGGGAAATATCAAGAATATTTGAGAACGAATAAAATGTTTTTGTTTCGTACGTCTACGTCGCTTAAGTGCCAGCTAGTAAAGCCATTATATTCAGTGGTCAACCACAAACGTGATAAAAAAAAAAAAAAAAAAAAAAAACAAAAAAAAAATGATTTCCCTTTTAGAGCCCCGAGGTAGTTTGAGTACACCCTTGTAATCCGTTAAGCTCCATAAATCCGGGCACAATTAACGGGATGGACACCGTGTATGCCCAGGGTCCTGTCCCTTCGTCCTGCCGACTCCCCGCAGGGATCGAAGGGACGCTCATTACATATTCTAAACTGGTCTGCCTGTCCCGAGGTGATTGAATTAATCGTTGGAATGATGCCCTTTCAAAACGACCTCTAGTACCTGATCTGTTTTACAATAGATTTCCAAAACCCAAAGCATACAAGACTTGTTAGTATAGTTTACGCGTGTCGTCGTTGATGAGGGAACACACTGGACACCGGCGGCGGGGTGGGGGGAGGGGCGGAGAACGTATTATTTATGTTAACCTACGAGTACTCCGACCGCCGTCGAAAATAAAATCGCGAGTGAAATAATAACCGCGTACGGAACCGGGGACGTTAAGGGTCCAGAATTAAAAATTCGTAATCGCAACGCGTGTGCGATTGTTCATAATATATTACGACAAATCGAATACATAAAAAAGTAATTGATTTGTTTCCCCCCCACTCCCCCCGAGAAAACGAATCGAAATAATTTCACGGTTTAAATTAATTGTCTACAACACCGAGACGTTATGTTAAAACTCTATTTAGAACGTGTGCAAACATTGGACTAAACCGTATACGCACGCTCGTGTAAATTTGTTTGCACACGCTTATATAACGAACGATATTATATTCACTTAATAACTGTTATTGCCGGAAAAAATTTAAATGATTTATGAAAACTCGATGTGATTTACGGTTTGTAACACAATTGCGTTCCGTTCGTATTTATTTGACCACGTAGTCGTGTCCACGACCGGCCGGAACGAAAAACCCGATGCGCTTTTGTTGTACGGCTGCAGAACAATAACCAGGGTCCGGATTTTATAGCGTTCGCTAATTATAATTATAGAGTACGGATAAAAATAGTAGGGTGGGCTATGAATTTGTTTGAATACGCCAGGGACTTTAAGTGTGAAATTTTATTTTGCTATTTTTTGCGTATTTGATGGATTTTAGGTTTTTAGTGCCATTTTTAAACGGTTGGTACTATTTTTCTTATATTATTATGCTTTATTTAGTAGTTTTCATAAATATCATTTAAACCGAGAAAAAATATTATTGTTCATTTATGTGAATTCATAAGAAAAATTACCACATTTTTGTTTCGTAATTAATTTATAAATCATATTATAGACTATAGTTGTAGGTATACAATATTAAACATTTTAGTCTATTTTTAAGAAGCTCGGAAATATCGAATATTATACATTTTATGCCCTCTAATATGTTTTATTTATATAATATATTTCATTATTGTTTGGATTTCACAATTTTCTTTAAGCAATACGTATTAATTCAAAAGATACAAATTTAAACCACCAGTAAAAGATGATAATTTCAAAAAAATTTGTTTTTTTGTTGTTATTTTTGATAATATTTTTAGGGCATATTATAACGCATATTTTAAGGATTTATCGGTCATATTATAGCGTATATTTTATTTTTTAGTCGGGGTCTAAACCCAAACGGTATAGGTCGATTACAGAATACATTTTTCTTATTGTCATAATACACTATGAACAAGTGGCGTTAAATAACTTACAAACAATTCGATTATAACATAAGTTTATTGCATCAAACGAATTAACTTTTTTGCACGTAAAAAAGTAGGGAAACGTGTTTTACTTAATTTCACGAATAGGCCTACTTGAATTAATTATTAATTCGTCGGAGTCGAAGGGCGAAATCTCTGACAACTAGCTCTAATACGGCATCTGTGTTAGCAGGTCGGGAAGAAACTGAAATTCTCAAAATGTTGTCAACGTTCTCACTTGTTAACAAGCACGTAGCTAGGGTTATACAATTGGGGTGGCCTTATTTTTGCCAACATTTTTCTTGAGTGGCTAATTTTTTTCTTGTGGTCAACATTTACTACCCCGCCCCCCATCACATACCCTAAAAATAATATGAGAATTAGTAAATATATAATACATTATTTTTTGAGATTTAATTCCTAAGTCTTCTAATACATTATAGGAACAAAAGGTAAGACTAAAAATGTATACGAAATAAATTTAACCATTATAAATTATAATATAATATAAATATATTTATATATATATATATATACATACAATTTATCTTAGAACTAATACAAACTCAAAATTTGACTGCAAATTTATCTATAACTTCATCCAAGTCCAATGATTTCGCCAATTTTTTTCAATGCTCATCATTGCTAAATTCACCTTTTGTAATTTTATACAATTATTTATGCCTTGAGTATTTCAACAATATAGTGGGGTGGCCAGTGGGGTGGCCTGTAAATAGGTTGGGTGGCCGGGCCACCCCAGGCCACCCCTTAGCTACGTGCCTGCTTGTTAACAACTGGATCCTGTACATGTTTTTTACGAACTTCGGCTTACTGAATACGTAGATCAGATTAAACATTCGTACGTAGATTAACATTTAATAAATATACTAAATCATAATAAAACAAATTTATGTTTGCGAAAAAAATATTTTTTGATTTCAGGTGGGTTTGCCCCCCCGGGGCGCAAAAAATCTTACTCCGGCCCTGGCTGCGTCGCAAACGAAAACGCATTTCGTGCGCGTCCCAAAAGCCACGGCAGACTTGGTCTACTTTATCGCCCCCGGTCAGCGGCCGCGCGAATAACCGACCGGCTGTTATTCCCGGTCGTTCGCGGTAACGTAATGACGATATTATTGCTATCGCGCGGCGCGCATTGTTTCACGCGATTAAACGGAGATTCTAACGTAAATTCTTTAAATACAAATTGCCGTTTCAACGTACTGAGTATAATCGCACGGCGGCGCTGTTAGCGCGCGCACGACCTTACGACGACGACGGGGCACTCCGTTTTATTGCCATCCGACTGCCGCGTGCGCGCATTACTCTCCGGGTCGGTGTCCGTGAATATCGCACTCGAGTAGATTTCGGAGAAAATGGAATTGTGTTATACAGGTGCGCAGTGTCATAATCTAAAATTGGGTCTCGAACAATTACCGGAGTGCTGCGGGCCGAAAGGTTTTCGTCGGATACATTTAACTCGTGTAAGTGCTCTCTATCCGGGAAACGTACAGCGAAATAATAACGGTTACAGAGCGAACTCAAAGCTCAAAAAGGAAAAAATAAATAAAAATGAAAATAAACCCCGTAATGTATATAAGTTATTATTGTTATTGGTATAAAACCATCATATACCACCGGAACAAACGAGCGATAAGTAAGTGGCGAATGCTCTCAAAAAAAAAAATAATAATCATAAAATAACAGCTTACAAACTCGCGTTTAACAAAAAGATCCGAAAAATATCAGACGTTTTCGTTCCTTTAAAATACAATATTATACTTTGTATTATAAAAATCATTCAACGCTCGTGATAACGTTTTGAAAAATCACAAAATCGATTCGATTGTTTTGTCATTTTGGACGCAAATTTTTCGAATCAATAATCGTGACGAGTGAAGCACTCGTTTTTCTTCGACGGTCCCGACATATTACAAGCCGTCGGTTACGATTCTGAATCGTGTATTTATATTATACGTAACTAACGAGAATACGCGTCTTCTCAATGGCATTGTACAATGTGAGTGGAATCGAATTCACTGCAGTAGCATTATCGAGATAATTTTTGAAACTCAAGTACGTCGTCAATAATTATTTTAATATACCGAGTAGTAATTATTTAGTGTACAAATTATTATCGTGACAAATGTATAAATATTTCGTGACCTAAACGAGAATATAAGTTATTATAGTTTTACCCGAACAAGACAAATTATAAACGATTGGATAAAAAATATATGATGATGATGATGCAAATTTAACGTGAAATAAAATAGAAATAGAAATTTAACACGATCAAAACTCATATTCTCACAAACGCTTATTTGATCAATTATAATATTTGGACATTTGTGAACGTCTTACGGTACGAAAATTTTTCGTACTCGTCGTAACTACGTTGGTAACATAATACATCTTATAGATTTTATTTGTTACTAACAACTCATTTACCTCGCCACAAGCTCTGCTCAATGGGGTAAATTAAATAACTAATGAACTTGTATAGATATATATTATTTATTCGATAAAAAAAAAAAATGTATATATATTTATACGAAGAAGCCGAAATTAATTTGTTTCGCATCGTAAAACGTGTAAATTCACGCGACGTACACGCCGGGTGTAAAAAGCAAAAGAACGCGCGAATCGATATGTGTTTTATCGCGTAACGCAAATATTATTTTCAATTTATGCAATTTACGGGAGAGACACCCTTTTCCGGGCTAACGCAGTTGAGGTTCGTTTACTTTGGACACCTTTACGACTATCGCATATGTAAATGAATATTTCGTATTTTTCCCCCGAAAGAGAGGAAATCGAGTTTATTACGCGCGCCGGGCGTGGGCTACCTGACCGTAATGCGCGGAGGGGTAGTCACGTGTAATAAAATAGCGACCCCGGACGTCGTCGTCGGGGAGAGGATGCAAACGCATACGCGCAAGAAGTTATCCGATATAAATTCAAAATAAAAACGGACACTATTGCGCCGGGAAAATGCGCGTTCACGAGTGATATTTCACTCGGGAACGATAGTTTTTTAGTGGTTTTTATATCGCGTCTGAAATTCGGTATTATCGAAACTAAAACGAATAAATAAAAAAACACCTATACCCGATTTATTGACGGCGGACGAGTATTTATTTATTTATTTTATTTTATTTTATTTTATTTATTTATTTTTTTTTGTTGTCGCTCTATTCTTTTTAAATGGAAATTTATACCGTCATTATATCCACTTTTGGTATTTTAATTACGCTGTCAGTGAAACGTCCGAACGCTTAAATGACACAAGTACGGCGGCGCCTCCTTGCGAAACGGACGGTTTTCCGCGTTTGAAATACATATTTAAATTGTTCGAAAAAACAAATACAACTTTCACTGCAGAAAAGCAATTAGAAGATAAACTTAAGAAAACTTCAGACTGACATTTCATCAAACAGCTATAAGAGAATAATTGTTTAAACATATACTTTATATACATTAAAAGCAGAGTACACATTCGTTTTTTTTTTTTAATAAAGCGCACCGCAGACTCAAATCTTATTTTGAATACGCTCTGCCTTATCCGGTTTATTATGTTTTTTTTTGTTTTTTTTTTTTTTATAAATTTACAAAACAGAACATACACGTATACACTTTATCGAACGTTATGTATATAATGTTGTATTGAATACGTGTATAATAAAATATTACATAACATAAATTCCTATACTTCAATTTATTTGGAAAAAAAAATATTTGAAAAATGTATATTATTCTAGGTAGGTATATATACACGCGCGAATTTCCGTGAACTTTTCAATGGATCGACATTGCGTAAAGAAAAAGAAAGAAAATAAAAATGTTCCAGTTCGAACGGGGAAAATTGCCAGTAAGTGAAAATACTTTCGAAATCGACGGAGCGAATAGAAAACATAAAGAGTACGAATTAACATATTATATTGGGTACGGGAATCGGCGTTAAGACACGAGGGCGCGAAACCAGCGTCGCGGTTGTAATTCAATCATAAAGATTGTAGAAACGCGCACGAGAAAGGTATATAATAACAATGTGATAAAAAATATAATAGCCGCAGTGTATGAATAAATAAATAAATTGTCGCGTCGTCGGCGATTTCGTTCCAATGAATACGTAAATAGTCGTTTTTCGAGTATCGCAGCCGCGTCATCGGCCTGATAATAACGAGATAGCGGCCGAGACGTGGGGGGGGCGAGTATAATAACATATTTTTTCATCGTGCTAATTTGTAATGAAATCGCCGTGCGCGCCGGCAAGTGAACCGGCGATAAATTCAAAATCTAATTCCTTTTTCGCCGCGACTGTTCCGAAAAATGGCAACGCGTATAACAAATACGTACACACAGCGCAGTCGTAATAAAAATAATAATGATAATAGTAATAATAATGATAATAATAATAATAAAAATAATAATGATAATGATAATAATAATAATAATAATAAAAATAATAATAATAATAATAAAAATAATAATAATAATAATAATAATAGGCACCGCCGCCTGTACAGCAGACGATTCCGACATTATAAATCTGTTTTTGTTTTTTAATATTACGTTTTGCCACGCGACGCGCGAGTTCGAAGACGATAAAAAAAAACGAAAAAAGGAAAAAAAAACAAAAAATACTAGTCGAACACCACCGCCGGTCGGCCAGGTTCTACTTCCGGTTGTCAACCAAGGACAACATAATCCCGAGTACGGACACGCCTTGATGTGTTTATACACACGTCGTTTTGTACATCGTGCGTACACGCCCGCGACGCGGATAATAATATTATTATATTTTCACTGACGACGACGACGAGTAAAAGCGTCGCCGCCGCCGTGCTCTAAACCGGCCCGTAGCGTCTGGCACGGTGACGGTGTGCGTATTGTGTTGTATACTCGGCGCCCCCTGCGCCGCTCGTCTTGAAAAAAAAAAAAAAAACACGTAACGTTTACGCCGAGGCGGCCACCTAAGCTAACCTAGCCGCCGTCACGGCCGTTCTCGCGTGGAGGATACGGGGGATATATCCCCTCCGTGGCATTGGTTTTAGTTCAAATTATAAGTGCCGATGGAGGCGGTTTTATGGCAAAACGATGATTAAGTGTTTAGTAGGTATAGATCAGTGGTGCCCAACTCGCGGCCCGGTACATTTTTTAAAGTAAAACAAAATATTCAAATAAAAGTAAAATGATTACAAAACACAATTCTTTTTACTAATTTTTGAATCCCGTCATCTTTTCAATAGACAATAAAAGATAGGAAAACAAGTCCTACGTGTGCACCTACTATGTGTAACAAAACTGTATTATTAGATTGACATTGAGATTATTCGGATTTTTTAATTGGTGGCCCGCTCGGAGAAATCGCTTACCAAAGTGGCTCTCCGAAGAAAAAAGGTTGGGCATCACCGGTATAGATAATAAAATATTATTTATACTACCATACAGATTACTATTGATCAGCGGTTCCCAAATTTTTAGGATCACGGAACCCTAAGGAAATAGATTGTGTTTTGCGGAACCTTAATGGCCTAATGTCTTTAATTCCAACTTAAACCCATTATTTCCTAAAAAAAAACCATTATTACAAAAAATGTTTTAATGATAATGTTGATGATTATTGTTTATTGCAATTAGTTAAAAAAACAATTTTCAATTAAAATTGTATTTATTTAAATAAAAAAAATTATTATTTAACTATCACAAATTGTTATTTATATTTTATTTATATTAAACAAATTATCTATTGCGAATTTTCGCAACGGGTATACTAGTAATCTCTTAAATTTAACTCATTACGATTACCGATATAATTTAGCGTTCGTATCGAACGCGAACGCGTGCACATAAGTTATTTTTATAAGTTATAGCCCAATTTACCAGCGATCGCGTTGACACGCTCATCTACATCTTACGAATCTACACAGTTAACGTACTAACAACGTCTGTAGCTAGTGGGTACGTGAGTGTTAAAATTCTATTTTGTTCAATTTCAAGTAAATACTACAAATATGACAAGGTGAACTTTTTTTAAGTTATATGAAACAATAATTTTTTATTTTTTTTTATTTTTCTCAATAATCACATGCGTCTGACGGAACCCTTGAGATAGTCCCGCGGAACCCTAGGGTTCCGTGGAACACACTTTGGGAAACGCTGCTATAGATAGTAAATTTCAATCGATTTTATAATAATTATGTGAATCGTTATACATAGTTTGTCTCTATAACGATAGGCGAACAGATATAGACGAATTATACACTCGATGGTATTGACATTTAGACGGTGATATTTTTACAATGCGATATTCATTTGCGTTTATACGATAATAATTACGACGACTTTCCCTGGTCGAACTCATCAATGGGTCGATCGACTGTCCTGAATTTCTATCCAAAGCAACTTTAAAATTTCCTGTGTCCAGGTCCGTCCTCCCTATCCTTTCAGTATCCCGCTCCCGTCCAAACAGCTGCAGATTCCGACGTGGGCGTCCTCGCGACATCTTAGATCGATAAACTATTTTTGTATACTATGTACATATTTATTCTGTATAGTATTTGTATTATCTAGTTAAACTTTTAATTTTTGTTGTGTAAGAATTGTTATTATTCAGTACATTTTAAATCCATAGTTCTAACTTCTAACTATACATACCGTATTGTAATCAAATTTGAAAAAAAAAGTCAAAAAATATTTAATTCGTTACACCTAAGTTTAGATGATGATGTCAAGAAAAATGTATAATTATTATAAAATAAAATAAAATAAAAAGTGTCCCGCTGAATACGACAAATTATTCCCGTAACAAACCACTAAATAGGACGATGCGTATTGCCAATGAGAATCCGTCTTTTAGTTTTTACGTCAATTTTGTAATTTTTTTCTTTTGTCTTATTTCCTTTTCTATTTCGAATTATTGTTACTTCTACTACACATTTTGTATTGTATACTTACATTAATGTTAAATTCATATTCCTTACTTTGGGCTGCGGCCCGTATTAAAATAAAAACAAAACAAAAACTTTGGTCGTACGTTCATAGAAAATTATACTCAGTAAATAGGTACCCATACGTTTTCATACGCCCCTATCTAAAAACAGGGTTGTCACAAATTTTTAATTTTCAAATTCCCTGACTTTTCCAGGTTTTCCAGATAACCTAAATCAATAAAGTTAAAAAAAAAAAGTTTAATTATTAACCCGGAAAATATTAAAATCAACTAAAATTGTTCAATATTTTATTAAAACAATTTTGTACGCGACGTTCGACATATTATTATTTTTATATACATACGTGAAAATATCAATGTTCGTAAATAGGTACTCGACAACAAATAATTTAATTGAACTTATTTTTAGCTATAAGCTATTTCTTATCTTTTGCGAGGTGCCGCGAGCGCCACTTTTCCCTGTTTCCCTGACTTAAAAATTAATTCCCTGACTTTTCCAGGTTTCCCGGTTTTCTAGGTCTGGGGCAACCCTGAAAAATCCTGAGAACGCCACCGGTTGTCGTGATGAAGTGAGACAAAAACGTATACGGATATAATTACTATTAATGTGTACATATTATGTTTATGTATTCGATCAGACACACGTCGCGATCTCGAGACGTTTTCTCCTCCGACGACCGTAACCGATATTATCAAACACTTATCGTATGTACGTACGTATCCGCAAATCCCTTAAACTATTCGTAAAACGCCAATATTGACTAAACTGCGGTCCCGTTCGTAATAACATCACGAATGCCTCAATAGCGAGACAACAGGCTGGTGGTCTGTTTTCCATTACTCGTGGACCGACTGTTTGAGTTACGTGCGCAGCGAATTCGTATGTGATTTTCCGTTTGCGATTTGTTTTCAAAGATCTTTAATATGGTCGGCTTAATCCCCGGTCATCAGTGAGTATGTGTATTTTTTTTTTTTTAATTTCACACGGTAAATTCCATTGTTTATGATCTTATTTATATTTACTATTCATATTTCTATTGGTTAGGTCCATTTTTTAAGAATAATTATGATAAATTTATCAGTCTATTTCGTGAAATGCGCTTTTCGTTATTATCATTTTTTTATACTTGTAAAATCGTCAGCATTAAATTGTTCAGTAATAATTCCCACCTCCAATCTTCAGAATTTTAAATCGCTCTTCTCGCTAACTACTAAACATACATAAAAAAAATAAAAACATATTTACTACTTTATTTTCCTATTTATTTTATAAAATCAAAATCCAAACTGACCCAATCTGTTGGCGGTCAAATAATATTTTCGGAAATGATACATTTTTTAACATAACGAGCAATATTATACTAGAGACTAGACCTTTGCATCGAAATTCCAACGAGTCAGGAAAACACATTTGCAATTAAAAAAAAGTTTGTATACTTTTATATTTTGATACCTATTTATTTATTTATTTATTTATTATTATTATTATTATTATTTTTTTTTTAATATTGGCTAATGATTTTTAATAAATATCGTTAAAAATCGTAACTGTGCACTAGAAGTTAATGGACTGAAAGGATTTCTAAACTCAACAAAAATAATTTTTAAAAATACCTAAAACGAGACACGTTCGTTTTATCGAAATATTCACTTATAGTCTCAAACGTACACTATACTCTCACGCCGTTCGGTCGAGCCAGTTTTCCTCATTCGGAAACCGCCATTTTTCTTACCGCAGGAGCGTATTTAGATTTTTTTTTTGAGGGGCGCTGAGATATTTTCTCCTACTAAAATTCTCCAATTCAGCCTATTAAACCGAACTCAAAGGTATAATCGTTACGATCAAAATTGTCAGACACATTACATGAATAACTTGTTCGTCGTTAACAATAATTCTTTATAAAATTACATGTTGAACTTTTACGATTTACATCTGATAGGACATAGTAAGCAGACTTCGCAAACAATTTTTGGAATTCGAGAGGAGGGGGTCTGGAGCCCCCTCAGCCCTCTCCTCATAAATACGCCCCTGTCTAACCGTTTACTGAAAAACGCTTTACGCCGCGTAATTATTGGTTCACACGCCACCGCAGACCCTTGACTACACGCGTATTATTGTAGAGAACTTTCTTTTTGTTTTTTTTTAATCGACCGTTTTGCGAACGGTTCGCAAATAAAATCCGCACAACGTTCGGAGGAAATTCGAAAAACCAAACGCGTATTCGACTGTCGGTAGATAACAAAAAAAAAAAATAAATAAATAAAAACACAACTAACCGCGGCGACTCATTAAGCGGGGCAAAAAAAAATCGTATAGACAAAACGAATCCGGTGAAAACGCGCGTCTGCCGTCAGCCGTTCGGAACAGCTCGTGTTATTATTTCGTTCTCGGTGTTTTTACCGAGAGTTCCTTGTGACCGCGCAGTGTAGTGGTGTCTGCGCGCCGCTTTCGCACGGGGACTTTTCGCGTCGTCTTTGTGAACGGAGACGCTTTCTGCCGAGAGTGTTTACACGGCGCTTTATTTTTCAAGCTCGTTCCACAACTGTCTTGTGTGTATACGGAAAACGCGTAACGACTCAGACACCGCATTACCGTGGGGTTGAACGACGAAGAAAGAAAAACCCGCGTCGGTGATCAATCAAAAGACGCGAAAAATTCATACGTGTTTTTAACGTTCTGTAATTTGTTTTAATCTCGATATATTTTCACAGTTTTAATTTTTACAATACGCTTTGACTCGACGATAAGTATAGAAAGAAATAAACAATATTATGCACTTGAAATGAATCTACATAGGTATTTTCGTTTTAGAGAAATATCACACTTGTTTGTGTGTGCAATTAAAAATATTTCTACTGCGCTCATATTTTTTAAATGTTATTTTTTTTTTCAAAAAAACACCAATAATTAAAAAAAAAAAAAGGGATTTATAAACTGTTGGACTTTTTGACTTGGACATGTATTTCAGAAAGAAAAACTCGTATTGACAGATATTTAATTACCATCACTTCACTGAGAATGTAAAAAAAGCCAGAGTTACAAAGGAAATATTCGTTTTTTATCGATCGTTAAAAAAAAAAAAAAAAAAAACTAATAATTAAAACGGACGACGGGACGAATAAGTTGCACACAATACGGTATACATAATATAAACATATTATGGATGAAAAACAAACCATCAACACGGATAACGGTAATGCCGTTAGGTTAGGTAGGTATACCTAACAAAATATATCAATAACAGCAAATTAACACATTAACTCGAATTGTCATTATTAAAATACCGTTTCGGTAATCGGTTATAAAAATTTGAAACGCCCGGTGATCAAACGCGTTTTTTATTATTATTATTATTATTTTTTTTTTTTTGACGCACGGTGCAGTACAACATAGAATATTATAACTTGTTTTAATCAAGTTTTAAACGTATTTTTGTCGCATACAATATTAACTGTGTCGAAAAAAATATGTTTTCGAAATAGTACCTAAACAACCAAAATTATATCGATAGTGAACTACCGTAAATACCGCATTAGATCAATAATAATAACAATAATGATTATTATAATAATATCAAAAAAACCGTACTTAATGATAATTTTTCGGCCGATCCCAGGATCTTTCATTATTCATGTTGCTCAAACAACACTATACATAACATTATATTACGTAACTTATTATTATGCGAATTACACGTGTTACGCGTATTATAATGATGTGTTATCAAACGTTAATGTAAAGCATTATAACGACGTGCGCGAGAGAAATAACGAGTCCGGCCTGGTGACGTCTATACATATATATATATATAAACAATATGCAAAGTGCGTGGACGACCGCCGACCGCTGCATACGTATAACTTTACGGGTTTTGTAAGGGACACGGTCGTCCTCTCCGAATCGCGGTGGATTATTTAGGTATACCTTGTCAAACGTTATTAACCGGACAAAGTCACTCGGCGACGCCGCGGTGTAGATTATAAAAGTGCACGGCCGACGGACCAAACGTTAATAATAATAATTTACAACACAGTCGAGGGCGAAGTAAGAAGGGACGACCGTTTAATTTTATGTTGTTTTTCACCTTCTACAATCGGCACGTCCGTCACGTACCACCAGTTGCGTATTTACGGGGGGGATCATTGGGTTTAATCTCCCCCCCCCAAATATGTGAGATGGAAACTTTTTTTTTTTTTATTTAATACTGAAATTATTCTAACTCTATGGCTCTTTGACACTGGTAAATAGTAATTTGTGAAATATTTAGATTTTTTGACTGGCAATTTTCGGACGAATTATCTAAAAAATCTAGGAAACTAAATTTTGTTACATAAAATTAAAATAAAATATGATTCAGAATAAAATACATTGTTGCTTTTTAATATCTGTTAATAACTATTAAATATAAATTGTATTAAGTTTTTCAAAACATATCTATACTGTTGTTTTATATTTCATTATTTAAATGCAAAATCAGAGTAAAAAGTAATCAAAATTTTACGGGGTTTATTTGTAATTTATATCATTAAACATTTGATCTCATACTTCCGTGTATTTTGTAACTCTTTTGTAACTTTGTTGTTGTGCCATGGGGCTAAGTCCTCAAATTTATACTAACGCAGTACCTAGGTATATAAATCATACATTTGTCCAGTAGTCATCAAAGCTTTATACTAATTAAGGGGTCCCTATTAAATTTTTTATAATGATCCCCCCCTTTGAAAAATCCTAAATACGCCACTGCGTACCACTGTACCCGGTGGCCGCGGTCTTTCGGCGAAATCGATAAAACCGAATAGGTAAGCCTAAGATGTCCCGCCTTTGTTGTTTGTTTTCGACTTTATATTTCTATGGCACGGTGATACGTTATCTTTCCTCGGTAGTTGACTGTGAAATAGACATATTTAATGATTGCACAGAGATTGAAAACGCATTCGTCGACGCAAATAAAGAAGGTAGTTTTCGAATCAGATGTAATTTTTTGCTATTCTATCGTGACACACGAAAAAAAAAAACATTTTTAATATTTTCAAGTTAATTTCAAGTAAATTTGACCCTAACAATAATAATTGGTATGAGTTAAATTTTATAAAAAAAAAAAATCGTTCGGAACGTCGTCGTGCGACGAACATAATAATGTACTTATCATAATTTAAACCTAAGCGATTTTTTTTCGACTCCGTGCGTCAAAAAGGACGAGGAAAAATAATAATTTTCCGAAAGTCGTGTGGAAAATGGGTCGTCGCGGAGTCTTCGAGAAATTGGAATCTAGTTGTGCCTATAATATACCGTCGAGTTTTCAATATTCAGCCGCCCCTCTCTTTGCGGAATTCCTGCAGGCTACGCGCACTCGAGCACATAGTGCTTTGTTATAACGATCGCGAGGGATCACGAGAGTGACATGAGTTTGTTTACAGTGACCTGTTGTCGATAAAAATCAATGACGTTGACAGTGTGTTTTTTTTTTTTTTTTTTTTTTTGTGGCAGTGGCGGCCGCGGTGGGACGTGAACGGGTGGAGGGTGGTCGATCGAGAACACAATACAATACACGACGCACGTCGTCAAACTCTTAAACTCTGGGGGGCGACGGCGGCGTGCCGATCCGGTCCGAAAACGGAGTCCGAACGACGAGTTACTGCAATAATAGCGTAGTGATTTCACGTCGTCGCTGCCGACAAGACGGCCGGAGACGATCGCACGCCGCCGCCATCGTACGTATACAGAAGCGTGTCGTGCACGTCGCAGGTTCAACCCGCCCCGTCTTTTTTTCGATCGATGTGCACGTCGCGTCGTTTCGCGTGCGTATATTGTTGTAATATATTATTATACGTAGGTATGTGATTCGATTAAAACGACGACGACGGGGGGAGCGGAAAAAAGCGGAAAAAAATAAATAAAAAATAAACAATCGGATTACGTCAAAAACAGGGGAGAAAACGAACGGTTTGAATTGAAAGCAAAAAAAAAAAAAAAAAAAAAAATTGTGCGTGCGCCGCGCCGTCGCTTATATCCGCCGGCGTCGGTGGAAGGACAGGCGCGAACAGACGAAATACCAGAGTATGTGTACGTATACGCGTTGCAATCAAACTCGCGTGGAGACGTGTATTATATTTTATTTCGACACGACGAAAAGGAAAACGAAAACCAAAGAAAAAAAACAACAACAACAAAACATCGTCGAAAAGAAAAATCGAGCACGCGGACGACCTCGCCGACGATCTTATGTAACAGTGATATTCTATACGGCGAATTGAATCCGTCTATGTATGCAGTATTTTTGTGTATTAATTTTTTTTGTTTCTTTGCGGTCGGTTAACGAGACTATAGATGTAGTGTACCTTTTCATAATTCCGACCGAACGTAATGTACAATAGTATTCATGCAGCTCGCCGATAAATAATTACTATCCACCGACGGTTGGCAACTGGCGGACCGCGGAAGGCAGTGATCTGGACCGTCGACGCGTCTTTTTTTGATAGTTCAATAAGTACCTCATTTCAATTTCCATCGTGACAAAGTTAACGGATTCTCACCTTGAGCCTATTGGGAACATATTTCGTGTTTAGATGTTCTACAAGAGTTGCCGATTTCAAGTTACTAGCCAAAGACAAGAAATGCGATTTCTCGTAATATAACATTACATTTTACAAGGCATGTAAACTCTTCAAATAATTTTAACATTTTAGTAATAACTATTGAATAAGGTAATAAAATTAATTTTTTTATTCTACGGACTCCGTTTACGTATTATTTTAGTTTTCCAGACTCCGGTAGAAATCACTTGCCGACCCCTGCTATACACTGTAGCAGTGGCGTATATAAGTAGGGGGGCTAGTGGGCTACAGCCCCCCTCTCGAAATCTCCCAAAAATACTTTGAAATTAACTTTAAACGTTTGTTATATTTTAATGACGCTTTAGGTTTATTTAGCATTTCATCCGATCGAAATAACGCGATTAGACAAATTGTATTGCGTTTTTCAAATCGTTTTTCGGACATTCTTTAAATTAAATGTAGATAGAAACCTACTCTGTATCTTTTGTATCTTTTTAGTCATTCCGGGTAGCGGTAGTAATTTAACTCTGTCCGTTGTAGATGTCCCTCCCGAACGTGTTTTCTATATACGCCACTGCACTGTTGGTTTTTTTCACTACGGTTATTAGTATTATTACTTATTATACTATAGTGCGGTGAAACCTATATTAATGGACACCTCTCAAACGTGGACACGTTCCCAGCAGAGGACAGTCTTAAATCATCCGGCGAAAACATACGCACAGAAAACATAATAATATATTAACGTAATAAGCTCTGAACGGTGGACGTCCTATTAATAGTGCACGTCCACACCGTAAACCGGTACTAAAATTATAAATTACTTTTTATCAATGGACACGAGCTGTAGTAGTAGTAGTATACACCGGCTTTTCGACAAAACACATAAATAATGTTATAATACGCGCATTTACATAAATTTACTGTAATATAAAATACATAAAAATAATTGATATATTTTTATAAATCATAATAAATCCGTATAGCGTGTAATAAACAATACCTATTTCAATGTGCGCGACCGATTATTTATTTATTATTATTTTTTTTATACTTATGCATACTCGTGTACTTAATAACAATATATTTCGCAAGACAATACTCTCTATAGCAGCGGTTCCCAAACTGAGAGGCGCGCCTCCCTTGGGAGCCGCAATCATTTAGCAGGGGGGGCGCGAAGGATAACCTTCCATAAAGGATAAATTTTAAAAGAACAAGGTAAGTTTAGCCCGAAAATTGTCAAATGTGTTTGAATTTCTTTATAGTATGTTTACTACGTCAATAATATATGGTAGAAATTTCAAGTTCCTGGCAACATTACTTTTAGAGTAATGGCGAAATTACTAAAGCTGATTTAATGAGTGTCGTTCACGTCGAATTTAGCCGTTTTTTCCATTTTATACTGTTTTTCCGCCCACCTGGAAAAACTATTGAGACAAGAGCTTGATGAACCCACAAAGTACCATCAACATCGAATTTTCGAACTATTGCGTTGCTGGATTTATTTATTCGTGGGAGGCGCGATTGTTTATTTTTAGTTTTAGGGATGCGTGAACCAAAATAGTTTGGGAACCACTACTCTATAGTGAATTTTATTTTCAATGTTCTACGAATGCTCATTATGTAGGTACAAACATTTAGATAATAATAAGACAAAAACGAAATCGCTCGCGTCGCAGACAGAAGTTTCCGACGAAAAACCAATGGCCACTATATATGATTTTTTTATTAATGATCAATAGAAAACGAATTCCCTATTTGAATCTTATTCGTACCACTCGTTATTTTCCCGTTCTGTGGAATGTGATTTTCACGTTGATAAACCGTCAGTCACAGAAGCGTCCGAGATTTAAACGCTCTCTAGAAAAATCGAAATGCCGCCTTAAACCGATCATTACGGGCGCGATTCACTCGTCGTCCACTGTCGTCTCAGTCATTAGCATACCTACGTATAGCGCACGAAATGAAAACATTTCCGAAGCGGGGGAAAAAAGGTTATTTTATAACTTTTCAACTTTTTATTTTGTCAGGTAACTCGATCAAAGATTTTATCTAATTTCATCAATTTGCATAAAATATTCGAAAAACGTCCTACGAATCGGAAGAAAAAAAAAACAGTAGAACGAAAGTTTTACTTTTTAATTTTCTGACGAAAATATTTCTGGAGCGAAATTAACTTTATACACTCGGAAATCGTTGTTTTAGAGTTGCCAAGGGAGGGGGAGGGATCGCGATTCGCGTTGTAGAATTCGCGTCCTGCTGACAACGAGTATCGTTCCGCGAGCACGAACGAGTATAACCACACTGTATATAGCAGGGGCGGCCAAACGGTCGATCGCGGACAGTTTCAAAGTCGATCATGTTGGAATTTATTTTTGGGGACACGCGCACGAAAATTAATCGAGGTTGTAGTGAACAAATGTAGTGATAAGTTTTATCTGTATAATTTCAACTACAAAATTTTCTATGAAGGTCGATCCTCAAAGGCGAAGTATATTTTTAGTGGATCGTGACCAAAAAAAGTTTGGCCACCCCTGGTATATGTAAGTGTAAAAATCATCACCGGACTCGTGCGTTCCGTCGGACCGTTTGTCTACAATCGCCCGGACGATATATTCGTATGATAACGATACGACAATAGTGATAATAACCGCCTGACGACCGCGCCCGTCGCACGGCGCGCAACTTACACCCCCGTACCAACGAGCGGATACCACATACGCGGTCGTAGGTACACACGTATATTATGCGTGACGCGTACGTCGCGTCGTGCCCCAGAGAGAGAGAGACACGGTCCGTGATCACGACACTAATAAAGCAATTATCGGCGTGACGGGCGGGGCTACGTGGGCGGAGAGGGGTGAGTAAAACGTTACGGACGATCTCTGGTCCGCCGCCGCCGCCGCCGCCGAGTCGTCGACAAAAGAATGTCGAAAAACTGGTTTTCCCCGCAGGCGGCGACCGGCAGCCGCGCACCAGACGCTCGGTGCGGTGCTCCGCCTTTCCCGTACTCACACACACACACACACACACACACACACACACACACACACACACACACACACACACGTATTATACGTTTATGGTTAATAGAGACATTGGTATAGATTCACTCACACACGCACGTATATGTATACGTATTGACTACGTTGTGTACTCGTACGCCAGAAATCCAATTAGAGACTGAGGCTCAGCTATATATTCCATTGTTGCGCCGGGCGCAGATGAATTATCGTTATTATTGTACGTATATGCGCGTGAGCTTTGTATAATATACGTTTTGTGTGTGTGTGTGTGTGTGTGTGTGTGTATGTGTGTGTGTAATAATATACACGTGTACCCGCGGTGTGGCGTATCTCTATAATATAGTTATCTGGACGGTGCGCCGCTCGCGCGTGTGAACATCACCTTAAACACACGACGATCACGTTGATGTCTTCATCATGGTCGCCCGTCTCTGCCTGTCTCTCTCTCTCTCTCTCTCTTTCTCTCTCGTCGCGCCCGTCCGTCGTGTTATACAACAATAATAGCGTTGTGAGCGGGTACCTACTGCACAACACAACACAGTCACCGTAGTTCGGTCGACCGCGGCCCCGCGCTCGTCACCGTCGCTCCTCGAACGGCTGCGGTTTCAGACACCGAGAGAAGCCAAGGATATTATACTATGATGGTTTTACTTGCGATGACGTTTATTTTTTATATTTTTTTATTTTTTTTTGGTTTTTGGTTTTTCTAGAGACGCTTTTTTCTCACCTCGATTTCGTCCGAAAATTTCATTCGGCTACTCGATGCATCACCAGTCATCACCAGTGATGTAGTCCAAAAAAATATTCATGGGTTTTCACGCCTAAATCAGAGCTCGATCCATAGGTATTCACTCGCCGCATGACTATAATAGATACCACGGTCATTATATTATCATTATTATTATTATATATCGCCTATGGAAAAAACCTGGTCATTTTTATTTTTTCGTTGAATCTCAAAACTCAAAAATATTCAAAATTATTGTTATTATTATTATTAACCGGGTAAACGTTAATGCGACGTTTCCGACGTCCGCGTACCCGCGAACCATGATTTTCGTCACGGGTACACGCGTAAATAGAAAATTATAAAAGTCGGTACACGCCGTGTACCCGCGCGTACCCCGGACTAAACCACTGGACTCATCATAGTAAGTAGATGGTACTTCAGGGTCCATAAAGCTCTCGTCTCAATAGTTTTTTTCCAAGCGAGTGGGAAAAACTACCGAAAACCGAGTAAAAACGACGAAATTCGCCGTAAACGACGTTTACATGGAATCGACTTTGGTGATTTCGTCAAAACTCCAAAAGTGTAATGTTGCTAGAAACTTGTAATTTTTACCGTATATTCTTCTTCTTCGGGTGCCCGAATTCGATTTCGAATGTCGGACAACTAAGAGAAATAATTGTAACTAGGGAAGGAAGGGTTGATTCCTGTGCAATGGTTTCCCGTTTGAACCGGCGACATTTTGCGTCACCAGTGACGCCTTGTTCTACTCGTATGTTATTCACGTGTTATATTACATACTTTTGTCGAAACAATTTCATGATTATTGAGCTAAAAATAGAACTTTGAAAACACCACGTACCTACCGTTTAATTATATTTCTAATTAAGTTTTTGATATTCGGTGAAAACCATTGAAAATATAATGTGACTTTACTCGTACACTTCTCTTACGATACTGAGAAATTCTCAAAAATCGTGACTAAGGATTTTTTTTTTTTTCATAAGCGTTTACGTAAATTATCATACGATTTTCACGTAATAAACCGTTTTTACGTCAATATTCAACTTTGAAATATTTATTTGAAGAAATAGTTTCATCCGATCATAACGAAACTTAAAATTCAGAAAGAACAACACGTTTTGAACGATTTGGCGCAAAAAAATGTCGTCTTTGTCATACGAAAAAACTTTAGATCATTACGAAAAAAAATTTGTCAC
This sequence comes from Therioaphis trifolii, assembly GCA_027580255.1. Lineage (NCBI taxonomy): Eukaryota > Metazoa > Arthropoda > Insecta > Hemiptera > Aphididae > Therioaphis > Therioaphis trifolii. Next base: position 30,895,734 of record CM050409.1, on the reverse strand, counting down.
ATCCAACGAGTCGTGTATTCTTAACATAATACGATATAATATTTTAACGTAACTTAACGAACGCCTTGTTTATCTTGAATGTATGCAAAAACACTAATAATATTCCTAAAATCAAAATAAATATAAGTCGATCCCTAGGGATTTCAAATGTGGATTGTGGCTTCTAAACTTAGACCGAAAATACCGGAACGTGCAGAGCACTAGAAACACATCCGGTTTCACACAAACGTGGAAAAACGGCACGAAACGTGTGTTGTCCGACGTGGGTACTCGCGATCTAGAACGACGTCGGCGAGTCGTATAGAGTGCGTGATGTACAACCATCACCACGGACCGTAGACATTATTGTACCGTGTTGTCGATACGAGCCACGCGATCACCGTGTAATCGTCCGTTGAACGACAGAATTTTCGCCCGAGGATTTTTTATTTTTTTTTATTTTCATTTTGGTTTTTACGATACCTATAAATTATCGAGTTTTCAAAGTACACGGATCGTCGGTCCTCAGTCTATGGCCACGCGTCACACGTCCGATTTTTTCACACTCGGCTCGCGTACACGCGCGATGTACACCGTGTGGGTATTATTATAATTATTATTAGGGAACGGATTTATATGTAATAAAAATACAGAAATATGTGCATATACGTATATGGAAGTATAATATTTATAAAATATGCGCTAAAAACGTGCAAATATGTGGGAAAAAAATTTAATTAACGACGAATAAAATAATCAATAAAATGTTTGGTCGACGAAAATCGATGAAAAAATCAAAAATTACTAAAATATGTACAACATGACGTGTACTTATTTAACCAAATATTATTTAAAATTATGTAAAATAAAAGTACCTAGCATCATTTTAATAGGAACGATTTAAATCATCAACATTTCTTATCGAATCTTAAATATCTTGTTTTACTAAAAATATGTATTTACATATAAATCCGTTCCCTAATCATTATTATTATTACACGTCCTCGGTGAGTACGCGTGTTATCCAGTCGTCGACGGTACGCACGGTGTCGATCACCGTGTACGAGAACGTCAAACCGGAACCCGACGGTGCACCCGAAGGTCTTTACTTTTTAGTTTTTTTTTTTTTTTTTTTTTTTTTTTTCGTGAACGTTTTACACCTTGACGCGCGTGATCGTTTTGTTCCGAACGAGTGTCTGTCGGATCGAGACGTGAAATTTCCCGGAATTTACTCGACGCGCGTGTAACAAAACACATTTTCGATTTTCACGCACCAGGACCCATGTCGGACACCGAATTTTTCGCGGCCAAAACGCTATTACCGATAATTATTATTATCGCCAAAAATATAAACACACGCAACAATATTCGTGACGGTTTCGGGTTTTTTTTTTTTTTTCTGGGCGCCGAGCGTTTTAAATAAATAATGTCATTACGATTTCTCCGCGAGCATTGTTTCAATTCGCAACGATCGAGGTTAAGTTTGAAAAGTTTTATCGAGAGCATAAAAGCGAAATTGAATTAAAATCTTCGTAATTCGGGTTTAATTGGATTTTTTTTTATTATTACTATGATTATTATTATTATTATTAAGTTTCACCGTCGTCGTCGTTTCACATTATGCATATTATTATATGTCGAAGTTTTAACGACAACTTTTATAATGTAGGCGACTTACTTTTTTTCAGACTTTCGAGAAGATAAATATTATAAGAAAACGACTCGCTCCGCTCCGAAATACCATATTATACTCCCGGAAACTCGTGTCCGTTTCCCCTCCCGCTCTCCGTTCGTTTATTTAAAATGCATGAAATCGTTTAATATTCACCTGGAATCGGCGCAGTTTTATCACTGTCGCGACGCGGCTAAATACGGCGATTAGTGATAAGACAGAGTAAACGAGACGGAACGGTTGCCGTGAACTTTCCTCTGGAATCCATTAGGTGTAGTACACACAATGCATTGTTGTGTACTTAATCGGTTTTATCAACCTAACCGTCCAATACGGGTATTGCGTATATTATATTAATAGGGCGGACGTTGTTTTGCATAACTTCGGTTTTGTTGAATATTTTATTCAAATATTGTTATTTAATGTTTGTGTGTGTGTTTAATAATATGTTCTTGTATTTATACCGTATTTTTTTTTCTTTTTTTCCTTTTTTTTTTGCTCCGCGGATCGATTAATAATTAATTTTTTTCAGAAGTTTTTTCATTTTTCGTTATCGACTTTGCTTCAGTCGCGGACGTAATTCTAATTATTCATATAACGTAAAACTCTACTGCCTGACTTCTTCGAATTATTATTTCGAAAATATATATATATATATATATAAATAGACTTCCCGACAGGTACATGACTTTACGACGTAGATGACGTATTGGTGGTAAGTAGGTGCTGTGTTTATTATGTCGAGTATCAGAACACAGAGTGTTGTTAATTAATTTTTTTTTTTAAATTATAATTAAACAAAAGGTATATCATGTCAAGTGCAGTGTGCAGTACAAAATCAAAGCGAACGGAGTTTCTTAGAAATATCATTATTTATAAAAAAAAAAAAAAAAAAAAAAAAATTAAAAAACAAAAAACACGAAGGGTATTTTATAATTATTACATTTTCAGACATTTAAATGTGCAATTTTTTTCAACAAGCCAGTGCTCGTGTAAACGCATTCAAGTAACAAAATATATAATATTATGTTGTGGGCCGACCCAAAAATTTACATCTTTGTAACGTAAATTATGCAACTCTGCTGCGAAACACAATGAAAAAAAGTTATTGTACAAGAACATTTGAGAAATACGGTTGGTCTAAGTCTGTTTTTACCACTCGAACCAAACATTTTTGTATAAGTGTGTGTGTGTGTGTGTGTGTGTGTGTGTGTGTGTGTGTGTGTGTGTGTGTGTGTGTGTTCACATACGATTTGTACAAACGTTTAAATACAACTGGTGCATATAGAGTATTTTGTTTCATAATAATATAATATCGTTAAAACTCTCTAGGTAGGTTTATGTAATATTAAAGTATAACTTTGAACTGCACTTGAACTGTTTAACTATATTTCAATGAACAACCGTAACTCTACGTATACAATGCACATAATATATGTAATATAGTTACACGGTTCATATTGTAAACATGCGTTTGTATATTTATTTTACGTTTGTCTTACTCCTACGACATTGCAACGACTTAGCATTGATATCGTCAATAGAGCTATGAAACAATGCTGTCACTACGAATATATTTTTTGACTTGGATGAATATCGATCTAAATCAATGATGACAACTAATAATTCTAGTTTTACTGCATTGTAAACGGGGAATTCATTTTGACGAATCCACGTATTCATTTTTACTTTACTTACCTCGAAAAACAGAAACACATCTACCGCAAACAAAAGTTTACAGTTTTGACGAAAATCGCGTATCGTGACGTCTTTGAAAAATATTTTAAAATGTAATTTATTTGAAGTCCGCCGAAAACGATCCACGACTAGGTATGTATTAAACTACACTTTAAACGTACGTTTGCGGGCACTGTTATCAAAAGAAGATTTTGGTCTTTTCTCCAAAGTCAATAACAAGCTTAGCGCAGAAGTAAAGTTTTATTGAAAAGCTCTCGGTGTACATTTATAATACTTGAGCGTGTACGTAAGCACGGGCATAGCAATTCTTAACCACTTCATTGAATCTTTAGGTACATATATTATAAGACTCGAACTGTTGAGTTAATTGTTTCAAAGTGATCTACATGTCGTACCTATAAAGTGTATTAGAGTAGTGACAACTTTATTCAAAATGTGTCAAACGTGATTATTTACATAGGTAATTATTTTAAATACCGTCTGCGGACTTGGAATCATAGAGTAAATGAATAAATAAATAAATAAATAAATAAGTAAAAATACATCAGATCGAATATAAAATGACCCGGTGGATTTTTTAAATTTTATTTCAATGTGCATAACATAAAATCATAACATCATTATTTAAATCAATGAACCAAAATATTATCTTGATTAATAATATCGAAAAAATAACAGACAGCTCACAAAATATAATAAATATTTTCCAGTATATATATTTCGTACATAATTCTATACTTGACAGAATAATTTTATTGATTTAACGCAAATTACTTGCATCTATTAATACCAATAAGGTATTCTGAATAATATATTTTTACAAAAACTTTTAATCTGTAATCACTTATTTATTTTATTGTTTTATTTTTCATTCAACGTGTAAATACTAATATTATGTATTATATTCACACTGGGTTGCGGTCGGCGATAGTGTAGATTTTCCATAAATTGGTTATGATTTGGAAGTTTCTGGTATCCGCGATCAAAAAAAAAAAAATATCTCTCAAGTTCTAATTAATATTTCAATCAAAAAATTGTTGTCTGGACCCATTTTGACACCCATTTTAAGTTGGTTTGACATTTCCCCGGAAAATTGCGGCTCTTTGCAACGTGTTTTTGATATAGTTTCTTTTCTGAAAACAATGGCAGGCAAAACAGTTTATTTTCATTGAATTATCGATAATGATGCCAATAAAGATAGAAATTTTGAATTTAATTTTAGCTTTCGAAACATCCGAACACATTAGATTCCACATTTTTGACGTTGGTATTGCAATAATCCACGTGACACCGGTTAGAACATTGGTTTCTTGAACTTGAGTGCTAGCTAATAACGTCTATGGAAGTATAATAAGACAACTGCAATGAATATAAAATAATCGTACGTGAATTTTCCGGTAAATAAATTTATCGATTTTGTCAGTTATCGCAAACAATAATTAACAAGCTACAATCGTATGCGACGTGATGGAAAAATGAAATAATTCGTATCGTAATCAATACGAAATGTTAAACGCCTGTGCAAATATACGACATGGATGATCCTAGCTAACGAAGCGTTAGTCGACACGTTCTGAAATATTTGACCAAAATTTAATCACACTCATTCGACTGTTTTCGTCGTCGTTAAATCTGTATTCAAGAAAATAAAAATCGAGAAACGTTTAAAATATATAAAAGCAGACCACCGGATCATATTTTTGATTTCGTATGATTCGTCAAGATATTCGTTCTGTATACGTACCGTACTACGTATTACATATTATACCGACAGCATAACTGTACACGGTGCTAGCACGAAATTGGAAATTTTTCAAAGACGTAAAGTTTCTACTAGTTTCGCAACTTTGACGGACGTTATTAGTAAATTCTATGCGTTCGCGCAAACTCCGCGAAGCCGTATTGTATAGTGCATTATTTTAGCGTTCACTGTGTCCATCAGTTCGATCATCTTTGACTAAAAAAAAAAAAAAACATAACAGAATACCGGTATAATGGTATGGAACGTACAAAAGAAGCAACTTTGTATTACTAATAGTCTTATCCAACTCACAGAAGTACTTTGAAGTTTGGACTCTTCGTTTTGACCAGAAAAAAGATCTTACGCCCCGTTACGAGAGGCTTTTACGGGTGACTCAGGGTTGTAGTTGAACCTATTCCGAGTTTAGTTTGAGTTTTGTTAAGTAATTAATAACGTTCTGTCCCTTGAAACAAAATAATATGCACTTTTTGGCGTAGCCGGGTGTAAACGCGCCTACAAATAATAATTTAGACGAAACCGGAACCATTATAACTTCTATCATATCCGACGGAAAATATTACGTTTTTAGCGCGCATAATAGTGTTTTCATTTTACTTAAACTCGGCGAAAATGTGTTGAATGCTTAATGAATGAAATCTTATCTTCATTAATGCATAATAATAGTTAAAATAATGAACATAAAACGTAGAATATATTTCACGAGGTGAAAAAATAATAGTAATAATAATAATAATAATAATAATAACAATACGGTAGTGATTCTTTGTGGCATTGTATTTCTACCCTTTATCTGCCGATGGAAAATAACTCTTAAACGTATCTTTGATATACATGTATAAATGTACATGTACAAAATGAATCATCGAAAATTATTACCGTCTATGAGCGTGTATAGAAACACAAAATACATTCAGTCGCTTCAGTTTTCGAACAATGCATCGTCGGAAAAGCACACAACTGAGCGTCAGAGAGGTAGGTAGGTACTCATGGAATATACGGTTGGCTTAATTTTTACGTTCCACGAATAATGATGTAACCAATAATAGATACTACGTAAAATATTGTTATTATTATTATTATTATTATTATTATTATTCCGAAAAATCGTCGTCTTTCGATAATGTAAGATTGATATAATTGCATCACGTTTCAGTCGGCTCTCGTCGAAACTTCAAAGGACCGCGCAACTGTGTTATAGAAAAACACCGCCGTGGTGTAACGTTTTTACGATCTATTCGCGCGTCTAAACCAAAAAGGCAAAAAATTAAAAAATATACGTCTATCAAGAACAAAAGTTTGAACGTCGAGTCGAATAATAATGTAAATAAAAATTCAATATGTTAAATTATATGAATTTAATTTGAAAAAAAACCTCGCGTGTGATTAATTAATAATCCTGGATTAGCTAATACCTACTTTTCGGCGCACTATTGTCGTGTATGTTTATAAAACAAATACAACGTTGACGGTAATTATCACGCTGACGCTAATTATTTAAAATCATAAAAATAAATGTCCCGAAATTATTACGTATTTTGTTATCTCTGCGTGCAACATAGTACTTACCTGTCATACACTTTTAATGTTTGTTTTTGCTTAATAAAAATGAATAGCTCTAACAAAAACTTCCAACTAAGGGGATTATAATAATTGTTTTTTCTGATAATTCTCATGCTCAAAAATGTCGAGGCATTTGTAAAAGCCTCGACGTACGTACCGTGGAAGCTTATTGTATAAAATAATTGTTCACTAAACATTAATTACATACCTAATCAACTTTTGAATAAACGATTGCTTGTGTCAATATAAATATTATTAGTATTTAATTTTTACTAAAATAATGTGCTTAGACGTGTATTTTGTTTTTTTTTTTTTTTTTAGTGTAAATCTCTTTTTGACCGATTTTCTTGTAGGTGTATTTGTGTACATATTATAGTACATAAATTTAAAAAAAATTCAAAATTTCATTATTTTTTTATGAATTCATTTTTTTTTCTTTGATGAAAGTCTCTTAAATCCAACTACTCAGAAGTATACATCTGTGTACCTATCTATATAATATCGAACTCATAAAAAATAAGACGCAAATATTTTATAAATTTGTTTAATACTTTGTCGATGAAAAAAATAAAAATAATATTCAAGTAAACGAACTTGTTATGATTGAACTTTGTGTGAACTATAAAAACAGAGTTTAAACGTATTACGAAAAATCAGTGGACGTTTTACGAGTACTAAATCTTATCATTGACGTCATGAAATAAAAACGTGTCGATTCAAATGAACCAAAGCACATATTAATTCGCCAGTAAGTAAAAAGTTGAGAAGTTCAATATCAAAGTTCAGGGGGTAAGTCGATTTACACATTTTTTGAAAAATACAAAAGTCGAAGAAATCCAAAATCGTCTCGCCTAGCTCCCGTACACTTTGACGCGACTTTACCGACGGCGGTCCGTTCTCGGAGGAATACGAAGAAATTATTAACGGGTCCGAAATCCGAACGGACGAATTGAAAGCGAAAGGTACAACATGTTTTTTTGATAACGTACAAACCGCCGCCTAATACCGTCGAATTTACTTTACGCGCGCGCCGCGCCGTGTTTATTATTCAAACGAGACGGATTAAAAATGTACATATTTAGCGCGTCCTCTTGGCCGGCGTCCGGACGGCTTTATCGGTGCCGTAAAAAAACAGAAACACGAACAAAAGCCACGATCCGGTCGGTATTTCGGTGGTGGTGATGGTGGTGGGCAGGGGTAAAGGTCTTCTCTCCGGAACGGTCTGACCACCTGAACGATTTCCGTACAACACAAATAACGATACGTAGACAACAGCACGTCAAGTATAACGTCATGACGGCGACGTGTGTACGGAGATCACGGACAGTCAAAGGGCCTAGCCGAACACAGTGTCGTCGTGACTCCGCGCCCACCCCCGTCGAGTACGGTCGTACGCGCGCCGGCACACGAGACGTCGGAATATCGTCGAACACGTAGTGTAGGTGAAAAACAAAAGGGGCGAACGCACACCACGGCCTCAAACACTGTGCCCCCTGACACCCTTTGTCGTGTCCCGTGAAAATCAAAGGATGTCCCCTGAATTACAAAAACGTCCCCCCCACCAAAGTTTCATAGCGTGTTTTTAGTTTTGTAATGTAGAACGTTTAACAAACATTTTGGAATCTCAACACAAATTAACTATCGTTTTTTTTTATCTCAGTGCGATCGAGTACTAGTGTTTTTCGTTTCGAGTTGTTTCACATTACAATAATATTATTGAGGCGCGGTTTCACAAAACGCGACCAGCACCAAAATTGAATAAATTCGTTTTTTGTTTTAATTTCGTATAGGATTTCAAGCCGCATCTATTTGTATAATAGCGGTTTGTCTAAACACGACCAGTCCATTAGTAAAGTAAAGGAATAGTTCGAGTGGTTTTGCAAAACCCGACAAATCCATTATTTACAAGACGTTATTAGACGATAACAACACCGTTGAAAGAGAAGATGATCCTCTGGAATTTGACAGCGACAATGAAGATAGTATGTTTTAAGGGATCAATTAATATAAACATTCTGTTTTTCTGATATTTCAAATGTTTTTCAACTACAAAAATTAAAAAGGTTTAACTTTTTAAAAATAAAATTTAAATAAATGTGGTGTGTTTCATATTAAAATTTTATCGTATTCCCTTCCTACAAAGCTTATCAAATAAGAGCTCAAATTAAATTTCAAGTACCATTCGATATGTCGAGTCCACAAAAAATTCAAAAGTTTTTACGAAACACTACAAATCCTGGACTTGTAGGGTTTTGCAAAAACGTTTATCTTTCGTTTGTTTTTTACATAAAAATGTCAGTGGGAATATTAAGCATATACGAGTAAATGAATCGTGTCTTCTCATAAAAATACAATTTAAGCGAAAAAAGCCGTTTTCATTGCATGAATAACATTGAAATCAAACGTTGATTTTTCGATTTCTGAAACTATGTAATTTTGGACATGTAGAGTTTTGTAAAACTGCGCCTCAATTAGTAAAATATATTTTGAACTCTGACTTCATACGAACAATATAAACGTGTAGGACGTTCGTAAGAGGAGCAGAGGAATGCGGGCGCTACGATCACTACAGGTAATTTTCGCCCTCTTCAGAAATCCGTCAAAAGTAACGATTGAATTACTGAAAAGTGTGTCGTCTCGAAATCAGACGTATTTTTCGGTCACGACGCACACCATATACTGTCTGTACTCACCTCAAGTGCGCTTATCGACGTGTGTGAGCGTGTGTGTGCCCCGCACAGCCAACGTGTGTGTGCGTGTGTGTGAGTGCGTGTGCGTGTGTGCCGGCTGCTCAGCTGTGGGCGCGTGCACGTCGAGATCCGCGAGACCGTTTCGTCACTGTATAGGTCTTTTGTTTTTTTTTTTTTCGTACACCGTCGCGTACGTCGTCCTAGACTCTCGCGCGGATCCCGTTCGGGTTCACGTGTCTTTTTGCCCGCAAAAAGAACAACAACAACAAGTGTTAAGAAGGAAGAACGAACGCGATATAGCGAAAAAACGGCGGACGAGTTAATCTCGCGGCGGTCTCTCGGGCAGGGGACGCGGGGAGCGACTTCCCACGCTCGTCTCCGGCGGCCAGAAGACGCGATCAGACGACGACGACCGCGCCGCGAACGCGCACCGTCTGCCGAGAGTACGGGGTCGTGAAAAACGCGCGCGCGCGGAAACCGACGGAAAAAACACGAGGTCCGGCCACGCGCTCGTAGCCGTAGTCCGATCGAGTCCGATTCGTGTCCGCTCGGCGGCGTGCGAGACCGAAAAACGAGACGAAACGAACGCGAAACGAGACGAAACGAGACACGAGACGGAACGAACGCGGTCGAGAAAATACACGGTTCGCGAGAGACCACTACGAGACGGCGGCGGCGGCGGCGGCAACGAGCGTGTGATGCACGCGGCGGCGACGGGCAAGCTAAGTCGTCGTCGTCGCAGTCGCAGTCGCAGTCGTAGTCGGCGCGGCGCGCGTACACGAGAGAGTGTACGAACGCGTTGGCCGGGCAACCGCACCGTGCGCGCACACGCACACGCACACGCACACCGGTAGAACATTACGGCCGAGGACCGCAACGCCGCGCGTCCGTGTCAGTGTGTGTGTGTGTCAGTGTGTGTGTGTGTGTGTGTCAATGTGTGTGTGTGTGTGTGTGTGTGTGTGTGTGTGTGTGTGTGTGTGTCTGTGTCTGTGTCTGTGTGTGTGTGTGTGTGTGTGTGTGTGTGTGTGTGTGTGTCTGTGTCTGTGTCTGTGTCTGTGTGTGTGTGTGTGTGTGTGTGTGTGTGTGTGTGTGTGTGTGTGTGTGTGTGTGTGTGTCTGTGTCTGTGTGTAAATAGATGTATACACATACGTATATAATGATATATGTAATATACACACACACACACGATGTCACCGGCGTTTTATGCTAAACGCCAAACATAATGAATCATAACGGCACGGACAGGTGATATTATTACCTTCTCCCCTCCGGACCCCGCGGTCCGCGACACTCACTGCTATTTTTCAATCTCCTAAAAATTTTCCCGTTTTTTTTTTCTCTCACCTCGACTTTCGTACGATTATCCGGCTGAATCCGAAGGATGTGTGTGTGATGTGTGTGTGTGTGTGTGTGTATGAGGTACGTATACATCGCACTCTATATATATATATATATAATTTTATTTATTTATTTATTTTTATGTATGTACGTTGTGTATTTATAATGTTTTATATATTGTACGAATATCACATCCCCGGGGAAGACGGTGACACTAAACTAGAAAATTATGTTTTACAATGTTTCCGACCAGCGATTTTCGCCGTTCATTTCCCGTCGTATTCTATTTGTATTTTTTTTTAAAGCGATGTCGTGGAATTCCCTACGTTAGGTAGATAGGTGCCTGAGTTTAAAAACTACTTAAAAGTCGGTTTAGACGCGTGTGTGCGAAAGTATTTAAATGTCAATTTAACGGATTATTACTGTTATCGGTCGGAAAATTAATAACATCGGGCGATGATAATAAGTATTATACCTAATACCACTGTATTATAACATACACACATATTATGTTCTATACGAGCGAGTTTATTTTTTAGATTCTGAGTGAAGCGAAAGATCTTATGGTTTTACAATGATGTTTATTTATTTATTTATTTATTTTTTTTTATTTTTTTTTTTCTGTAAACACTTTTTCATATAGAAATCCTCGTCCAAAAGTTTCGTCCAGCAATTCTTTAGATTCGAAATTCAACTGAGATGGTACTTTAGAGAGGTCATTTTTCAAAAATCTCCATAGTTTTTCCAGTAATCAAGAATAACGATCGTAAAACTGAGTAAAAACGGTAAAATCGGTAAAAATCCGCCGTAAACGAGATTTTCACTGTTCAGATTTTAGGTATTTAGTCATAAATCGAAAAGTATTGAAGCTAGAAACTTGAAAATTTTATTCAATATCAAATACATACTTTTTTATATTGGACAACATTTTCAGAACAATTATAGCACTTTTGACTTAAATATAGAACTTTTAATTTACCAAATTGTTTGAAAGTTTTTTTGTAATATAATTTTAAATATTTGACAAAAAGTTCTGAAAATTTAATATGACCTTACTCATTTACCTACCTAATTATTCTAACAAAAATTCAAAAATCGTGACTCAGGATTTTTTTTTATACACACTTTAATAAATTATTATACGATTTTTTACGATATTGTCTGATTTATTTTAAGTTTAATTCTAATGAAATATTGAGTATTTGTTAGAAAGTTCTGAAATTTTAAAATTATACAAATAACCGTAAAATACGTAAACAGTTTTTAAATAATAATATATTATATTACACTGAAGCTTTGCTCAGAATCGTTTTATACTAAAGAAATGAGTCATAATTTCTTTAAAACTTAATACATTCATCACCAATATCTTGTCCGAGGACTGAAGGGACGAAGGACGAACTTGTACCACCATCATCTCACTTACCAGCTTTTTATTTTTCCGTCCGGTATGTTTTCATACTACATTAAAATTAATCGCACGTAAACGAATTCAAATTATTTTCGTGGCTAGTCAAAAACTTAGACTATGCTGTTGGATAAAAATCGTGTGTACTCAGGGCGTCGTAAAATGGGTAAAATTATGGTATTGTCGATTAATATTGAAATAACGTTTACTCTGGATTTTAACGTTCTTGTAAATATTATAACGCGTAAACACGATCATCGGAGGTTTTCGCCCACCTTCTGAGAGTGTAGTACACCGGATTCCGAAAACGCTGTAACTGATTCATAAGAGGTACAATCGGAATTCACTCATATTCTGTTCAGGTATATTATATAAACATACGCGTGGCTTACGGGAGATCGCTGAACAAATAAACTTCAAATGGAAACGGAAATAATAATAATAATAATTATAATATTAATAATAATAATATTAATAGTAATAATATTAATATTAATAATAAGTGCTTGTACGATATTATGACGACGACGGCGCGATAAATAATAAATGTGCTAATGACACGAACGGTGTGAACGTTTCCCGAAAACACTTTAATAAATTTGCTTTTATCGTGTTTTAAAAACATACGTGATTCGATTTACCGCATGTACACGTATGTGTGTTGTACGTTTTATGCGAGACGCCGCCGTTTGGACGGAGCGTGCTGATGTTTTAGAACGCGAGAAAGAAAAAAAATGCATATATATATATAATATTAAATGTTTCGAAAATAAAAAGAACGCTTTTCCCCATAAAAAGGGAGGATATCGTTCGCCCCTTGTCTCCTCGGAGCGATAATCGATAAAGTGAATAAAACACGATTTTGTTTGAAAAAAAAATCGCCTCGGAGTCTACGTATCTACGCGATGATGTACAATGGTATTTAACCTAAATAATTACCGGGTAAACGGCGGGCGATTTTGTTCGAAAACACAGTAATAATAATAATAATAATAATAATAATAATATATTCAAGAGTGTTCTCGAACGCGGTCATCGAATCCGCGGAAATAATACAAGACCGGTCGTAACGCGCAAATGTTCCACTTGATATTCGGGGTGAATTTTAAGTCATGATTTTCTCAAATCAGAAAACGACGGTATTCGCAGTTTTAATTTTCATCTCCGGAAAAACATCGTAAACGCTTATTAATATTTAATGATCGTAAGTGCTTTAATTAGGAGAGCCTCTTCGACGTTTAATTTTTCGTTTATTTTCCACGAGGTCTTCCTGTTTCGAGGAGCAAATATTGTTCTCGGCAGTGTATATTATATAGTTTCGTTTGAATATTATGATTTTCGACAGTGATCGGTAGTTTCAAACATTTTTACTGATCATCTTTTTAATCGCGTTTAACACCGTTGTATTGAACCATACGATAGTTGTTCGAAGAGTATTTTAACAAACAATACAAGTTGGCGGCGTCTATTTATAGTCTTATGATTATTTCGATTCCGAACGATCGCGTGGACCGCGTTGATATTTAATTACGAACGTAAAAAAAAAAAAAAAAAACGTTACAGCTCGTTTAGTGTTTATTGTAAAGCGAAGAGCAAACCGAGAATTGCCGATGCACTTATTTCGAGAGGTTTTTATTAAGACGACTCGCTACGACGAGTCTCGGCTCTTAACTGCTTTTAATCTCCGACGATCTAATATCCCGGGACGGACGCGTTTGAACCGCTACTTACGTACACCTCCGCGGAAAGGGCACTCCATTTTAAGAAAAGTTTTTAATTCCCCGAGAGCAGCACTCGTGACGGCTAATAGAGGTTACTTGTGTGCACCTTTGAAATCGAATGGATACGGGCTATATAGCTACGATAATAATATTGTAGTCCGTAGATGGGTACTTCTAATTTCGACCTTTAATTTAATTCATCGTCGATCGATCGGTATTGTAATAGCGTACGTCGAAACAGTGCATCCGGTTTTAGATTTATCCCATTACTGCAGCACGACCGTCTGTATTGTATTTTAACGTCGTGCCATTTCCTGAGCCAACTAGAAATAATGATGATGATGATAATAATAATAATAATAATAATAATAATAACTAGTATACCCGTTGAGAAAATTCGCAATAGATAATTTATTTATTTAATACAAATATATTAAATATATATTTGGAAAAAAATTGAAAGTTAAGTTGATTGTGCACACATTACTTTCCTCAGACTCAACGAATTCAAGCAGTTAATAGCTAAAAAAAAAAATAACTTGATCCACTGAGTGTTCTGAGATTGAAAAGATCAAGATCCATTCATTAGAAGAGAAGCTATGAGAATTCGAATTGCTTGAGTGAATGTGTCCCATACGAAATTTGCTGGGAAGAATCGCGTTTGAGTATTACTTGAGTGCGGTGGGAGTCGAGTAAATTTCAATGATTGATGACATATTTGTGTCTAAATAGCTTTCATTTAAAAAAAAAAATGAAGGAAATCGGCCGGATAGAACGGCCAGACGGACTGACTTTAGTTTTCATAAATTGTTTTAATATATAAGGTAACTTAAGTTTTTTTAATGATTCAAATCGAATATAGATCGATTTTTCAAGTTTGGTCCTGTGATAGGACCTGACGTGATGTCAGTGTCAGTTGATGTAGAGAGGTCATGCTCAGCATACAAAAACTTGTTGGCAGACAACCGACGTTCATTTAAATTCCAAAACATTAAAGAAATACTTATTGTACAGTGCAATACAAATGTTTGTTAATTTTTAACTCAATTTTTTTAATTTTAATTTTTTTTTTTTTAGTACGGTGTAACGCAAATATAATTTCATTTTTTAATAATAGTTTGAATTTATTTAATAAATGATGCTTTTTTTTGAACGGGCATATTTTATATTTTAAGGACATTTTTTTAAGTCATAAATGCATTTTTTAAAGAGCATTTTTAAAAAATATTTTTAGGGCATTTATATCCGAGCCGTAATCATAACGTTTTACCGGTATATACTCGCGTGATCGAATATTTTTGCTCGTACGTCGTGTACAAATGTTGCGATAAGACGATCATATTATTTGAACGAGACAAAAGCTAAAGTGTCCGCCGGTAAACCGGCCGTCCCTTTGGTAATCCGGTATCGCGCGACTTGGACGTCCAAACGTGTGAAATACTCGCGTATAGTCGGCGCCGATAATCCGAGCGTGTGCGGGGAATCGTGCAGGTTCGGCTAACCGCGATACCTGTGGTGTTTGTTACAAGCCGAAGGAGTTCGGTGCCGGCGGACGGTCGTGGCTCATCGGAGAAGCTCCGGAATTTAATTTCGATCCATTATGATGTTTCTGGTATGCCGTTGTCATTTTAGATTTGTGGATATCGCACAAACTATGAACTTTGAGGTATATATACATCACACCGAAGAATTTGTTTTAGAGAATTTTTCCGGTTTTAATTCTGGACCGAGCTCTGTGCGTACGAGACGAAAAACCGTACAATGGAATATTTCAACGTCAACTCGAGACAACTCGACGCGCATATAAAAAGCCGTACTGTATAGAACCCCGCAACGCCGCCGTTGAATACGAGACGGCACAGAAACGTCCAAGAAATCACGAATAATGAACGCCGTTTTCACGTTTTTGTGTAATTCTAACCGATTGCGTTGCTAAAAGTCAAATCGTCGTGTCAGCACTCCACAGTGATCGATATTTATCTATTTACGAAAGTGATAATTAGGGAACGGACTTAAATGCCATTGAAAATAAGAAAAATGTCCTGAAAAATACGACTCAATGCCTTAAAAAATGCTTCAATATAAAAAAATGCACTAAAAACCATTGAAAATGTATTTTAAACCAATAAAAACACAATTTTGAATTTGAAACTAATAAAAAAACACATTATTACGAAAAATGTACCTTATAAAAAATATTTAAATACAACAAAATCGTCTCTTGTCTTCTCCATTATCTTCTGCCCAAATCAACTGTGCAATACAAAATTACAATTTAGATATTATGTAGCTTATCTTATCTTTACCTAATCGTGGGCAGTAATATGTTGTAGCTTGTATGTATGTTTATACGTGTTTCTACACATGTCAACTATAATTTTGTAACATAACAAAATATTTATTTTTATTTTTTTAGAATGAATGTTCATACATTTTTATCGAATTTTATCCATCCCTATTTAAAAATGACTTAAAAACATAAAAGTGCGCTAAAAATGTCAAAAAATGCTCTAAAAACGTAATAAAGTCTTAAAAATGCAAAAATAAGGCATAATAAAAATTACATTTTTTAATTCCTCGATGTATGAAATTAACTTTGTGCTTGGAAAGCAATGTTTTCGGACATTCAGAAAAAAAATGTAATTTGCATTCAAATCCGTTCCCTAGTGATGATTGATGACCATTGGTTATATTTTTTTTAGATATTGAAAGTGAATAAATAAATCCTTTACGAACATTTCGGAAAAATTATTCTAGTAAGTAAAAATTTTTCTTGATAATACCTTAAACTGATTGACAATGGTATGATTCAAAATGTATTACACTTATATAATATGTATATATTGTTTGAAAGTTACGTAAAAAATATCCTAGAAATAGGGAAAAATGTTTGTATTTGTAAAGGGAACCCATTTCACGATTCATCAAAAGATCAAAACGATTATTATTGAAATACGAATATACGTAACAATATATTTAATATGCGTTTATATTTAAACTCATAATCCGAACTTATATAAAATATTCACATTTTTATATTGCATAAGGAACAACATTAAATATTGAATTTAGTACATGAATATTATTATGGATGGAGTATTTGAATAAGTCCGCAACACAATATACATCAATTTTGTACTGCGCATCTAAGGCAGTTGCAATCGGATAGTTATAATATCTTTGAACAAAAAATGTTAAAAATTTGAATAGTTATAATATCTTTGCAACGTGAAAAAAATTCACGACACGTTACAAGCACCAAAGATAAATTCATTTTTATTAACTTGCAGTAATGCGTTTAAACGTAATCATGAGATTGTAAACACAGTTTTTTTATTGTTTCCTCATATTTTTAACCGTTCAAACCACACTTAATAATATACAGGGTGTTTCTGAAATGAATAAGCAGACTAGTATAAACATGTTCATTGTGACGGCCTGATGAAGAATTTTTTAAAATTTTTTTTCTATCTTCAAAATCTCGGTTTATTCAATGTAATCCTTGAATGTTATCTTAAACGTAAAAATAAACATTCGAGTGCTTTTTTTTGCAAAATTCTCTTATGAATTGAGGTGTAACATCGTTTTTGCGATTTTCGAGCGTTTTTCACGCTCGAGTCGCCGACCAAAAAAAAAATCGTGTGACCTATCAATTTGTATGAGAATTCTGCAATATAAGCGGTGGTGACATTTATTTATCGTTATTTAACATACGTGATTAATAAATACGGAGTTTCTTTAATTGATAACTGTTATTCAATGGTAAGTATTGGAATGAGCTATAATCTTAACTAATGTTGTTGATGTATGATTGCATGAGATACAGTCGATTGCATGTTTATTAATAACGATAAAAATAGGTAATATTACACCAATAATAAGTACAAAATCAAAGATTTATCTTATCGAGTCATAATAATTAAGTTACTCGTTATTAGGTTATAATATACAAAAACTAGAATTTCATTATTAAATACACAATTAGTTTCTTTTATCTTAAACTTAAAATATCACGGATAAATATGTTACCATATTTTATTAAACATCTAAAAGACATAATTTCAATGTATAACAATAAATCTGATCATTTAAAAATAATGTGAACACTAGTTATGTTATTATTTCATAATTTGTATTGGTAGGCAATATGAAACTCCGTATTTATTAATCACGTATGTTAAATGACGATAAATAAATGTCACCACCGCTTATATTGCAGAATTCTCATACAAATTGATAGGTCACACGATTTTTTTTTTGGTCGGCGACTCGAGCGTGAAAAACGCTCGAAAATCGCAAAAACGATGTTACACCTCAATTCATATGAGAATTGTGCAGAAAAAAGCACTCGAATGTTTATTTTTACGTTTAAGATAACATTCAAGGATTACATTGAATAAACCGAGATTTTGAAGATAGAAAAAAAATTTAAAAAAATTCTTCATCAGGCCGTCACAATGAACATGTTTATACTAGTCTGCTTATTCATTTCAGAAACACCCTGTATATAAACTTATATGAAATACAATATTTATTATGTAAAGTCGCATTTTTTAATTTTAATTTATTCTAGTTTTCAAAATTCTTAATAAACAGTAGAGATAAAATAGTTCTAAATTAAATTCTTAGAGAATCGTCAAAATTTACATACGAATATTTGAATTCGACCAGCTACCTTAAGGGCTAAAAAATTACGCCGGCTTAAAATAATCATATTTTAATTGTGAACAGAGATTTGAGTTTTTTCTCAAAAGTATCTTTCCCAAGTTATTTTGAAAATATTTTTGATACTTTACTAAAAAGTTAGCACAGCCAAGTATTTTTCGATGTCAATTTGTATCATTATTTTATTGTATAAAAATATGAATGTTCCGTTAAAAATTGATTCCCACAATGACTTGAAAAATTAAGCCTTTAATAATAAAAATTTTAAGTCTAAATTACCCCCTAAAAGAAAAAAACAACGCTCACCCTCTTTTATGAAAAAATGAAAAAAAACATAACTCGTGAATATTGAAAATTAATTAGTGAATTATGAATAAACATTAAAAACATGCTGAATATAAGCATACTTAAAATTGAAATATTCAAACGAATTTAGTCTATTCGAATTTTTAATACTGATGACAGGAAAATCCATTAATCAAAAAGCGAAATCGTATATATTATTTTCATCACACACTTTCATATTGCAATATGAAAATATCATATTAAAATTTAAAATGTCATAAAATGTGAAGTGTACAAAATAAAATACAAAATTGATAAATTACAATTAACTAGGTAAATATATGATATTATTATGTATACTTTATGACGCTATGTCACATTTGTTATCTGGTCAGGCATAAGAGTAAATATTTTTTGAATTTTTCTATTCGTTTGTTCCATCATTAAAATATAAAAACGTTTTACCTTCAGAAAAATTAAACCGAATGACATGTCAAACGAATAAAATGTCGTTCACGTATAGTATAAATATTGTGTTACAAATGATAATGTGCCTTTTTTACATATTTTTTATTTCATTCAGTGTGCATAATTCGGTATTATCGTGAATGTACGTTAAAAGAAAAATATATCAGTGTGAAATAATACTTAGGTGGTATTATCCTACGTTACGGCATCTTATCTGCGTTAGATAATATTTCAAATCTCGAAATGACGTTAGAAATACTAATATATACATAAATACGATTTTAAGATAATGAAAACTGTGTGCTAAGGTAATTAATTACTTTAGACTTGAAAAAAAAAAAGAAATCCTTAGTATCATCACGAATATACATTAAAGTTAAATATTAGTCTGGACCATAAACCTATAAACTAATGGACAGCGCTTAGAGTGAGAAACTAGATGACGGAATTGTTAAGAGAGAAAAAAGATAGTTTGGGCCGTTACAGTGTGCCAATCGAGCATACAATAAATTATGTTACAACAAATCTGCTTTCATAGTTATATCTTGTGGTTAGGTTGATGAACTTGTTCACAAATCATAATTTCAAAGTCCATAACAGACACGGTTAAAATAAATAAATAATATTAGAAAGTATAGAAAAAATATAACTAAGTATACTTAAGTACATAATGTACCAGAATCATTTCACATTTGTATACACAAAATAATAATATAGTACTTGTTTTGTGGAATTTAGAGTGGAATTGTAACAAATAGGTATGATACAAACCGAAACAGTATGCAAAACTAGCCTTAAAAAAGTTTAATTGGCTAGTACCACGATTATAGATATACGATTAGAGTATATCTATAATCGTGGTTAGTACTAAAACTTTTTAACTACTTTTTTTTAGTGAAAAGTAGGTACGCCTTCAATCTAAGAACATAATTCGAATAACATGTATGCGATTATTATTTATTTCAATTATCTAATCCCACGAATTAAAATTGTTTTCGTCATAGATAATATTTAAAATATTTTAATTCGTGATTAATCTTAATGAGTTAGTATCAAAGAAATTAATATATATTTATGATAAAAATCTGTCCATGAATGATAACAGTGTTAATATACATGGCAGAAGAAACTTAATAAAAATACTCCTCCATGATATAGCCCACACTATGTTTTTTCTCTCTCAGTTATATCGTCTGGATGAACTATGGGCAAGGCGGTGTGGGAAGCGCTGTCCATAAGTTTATAGGTCTATGGTCTGGACCGACACGTAGGTGGTATTACCCTTGATTACAGCGTGCCCGTTTGCGTTAGATAATAATATTTCAAATCTCGAAACGTCGTTAAAAGTATTAATAAATAAAATGTACGATACTAAGGCCCATCGGAAACCGTACACCAATGAAAACAATATCGTTTTGGACTCGAGAACACACAATGGGAATAAACGGTAAGTAATATGCACACAATACGCCCACCTACTACGACGGACTATCACAGTGTTTTTTCGCATCGAACGGCTTTACGAACAATAAAAATCATTACCGTACTTATTTATAAATATTACGTGGTAACGTATCTTATAATAATATATTAAACATATTTATGAAAATTAAAGTCAGTCCGTATGGCAGTTCTATCCGGCCGATTTCCTTCGTTTTTTTTTTTTTAATGAAAAGTATTTAGACACAGATATGTCATCAGTCATTGAAATTTACTCAACTCCCACCTTACTCGAGTTATACTCGAACGCGATTCTTCCCTGTACATTTCCTATGGGACAAATTCACTTAACCAATTCGAATTCGGTACCCCGACAAAATATCGCCGGTAAAATATCGCGTGACCAAAATATCGCAACTAAAATATCGCGAAACCATTATATCGTAAAGAAATAATACAGCCGTACATTATTATCGCATCTGTATATTGCATTTGACTTTATCTTATCTCATCGTATCTTTTAGCTAGCAATGCATCCAAGACCCAAGTATACTGGTTTATCATTTTATAATTTCTATTTAGTAATAATTTATACTGTCACTGTGGCTGGAGTTTCACACTTTTATATATTTTTACAGAGTTTTACAGAGTTTTTTTTTATTTATTTTAATTTTAATTGGAATTGAATTTTTTCATTGAATATATACTTCCATTAATTTATTAATATACATATATTTTTTTTTATATATTAATATAACGATATTATCTATATATGCTTAAAAGTTAAAATATATTATTTATTTATAATTAAATTACTGCTATATTTCATGCTGGCGATATTTATTCCATGCGATATAATGGTTTCGCGATATTTTGTTAACGCGATATTTTACCGGCGATGTTTTGTCCGTGATTCTTCGAATTCTCATAGCTCCTCTTCTAATGAATGGATCTTGATCGTTTCACTCTCAGAATACTCACTATTCTATACAAATTACTCTTTTTTTTTTTTTTTAGCAGTTAACTGCTTGAATTCGTTGAGTTTGAGGAATGTTCTGCGTACACAATCAACTTTACATTCGAATTTTTCAAGATTTTTTCAAGATTTTCCTTCACTCAAACCTCTATAACTAGAAATCTAACTAACGCAGGCTGTTGACACAAGTCTAAAAACACTCAGTGGATCAAGCTTTTTCTTTCGAGCTATTAACTGCTTAAATTCGTTGAGTTTGAGGAAAGTTATGTGTGCACAATCGATTTTACTTTCAATTTTTTACAAATACTGCGTTCTCATTGGGTCTTACCCCGAGTGATATAACAACAAACAACTCACAAACAATAATTATTCTCTCCTAATGCCGCGGAACATAATACATGTTGTGAATAAACACTCTCTGTTATTTCGATATGTCTTTCAATTTTCGATATTATACTCATTTATTGATTCGTTAAAATGTGTTCGTGTATTGATTCGATCGCACCTGTACTTTTTATTATATAAATAAATAATCTATTGCGAATTTTCGCAACGGGTATACTAGTATAATAATATTATGGTTTAATTAATTAAATACCACACGACTCGCCACAACAACGCCGTAGAAACGATCGCACGCGGTCTATAACGTAATCCTGTTGACAAAATATAATATTCGAATAACATTAACGCGTGTGTGACGGTATATTATTATGGTCGTTCTACACAAGCCGCGCGCAAACGTTATTGATAATAATATTATAATCGCCGGATTCCACGTGGAATACGCGAGTCATGCGGCGGCGCTCTGACGGCCCGGGCCCCGTGAATTTAGTCAACACACGCAACACAATATGCGAGTACGTCCACACACACACACACACACACACACACACACACACACACACACGGGCGCGTGCTAGCGTGGAAAAAAACAATTTCAATTTTATTTCGTATATTTTCCACTACACGATGTATCACTTCCAAAGATATACTGGCAATTTCTTCTTTAATTTGTTTGTGTATCGTATTACCTAATATGTTTATAATTATGGCATATTATATAATACCTTGACAATTTAAGGATTATTTGCATTGACTTGTGAATGGTTGTTGTGTATATATTGTTTTAATTTCTTGCTAATTAATCATAATAGTTTAACGTATCTCTGTCTAACTTATTGTATTTCAACAAACATTTTATATTTTATAACGAAGCCGATATGTCATGTGCAAAATAAAAATAAAATAAATTGTATATATTATGTATACCTAATAATTTGTATACAAAAAACATGATGATGGAATTATCGATATTGTTGATTGGTAACACATTTACAACTATTTCATGTATAGGTCAAAAAATTAAACACGTCATACTATAAAAAAAAATTTTTTTTAATAACATTTGGAACCCTATGAAACCGGAACCCTAACCCTAACCCTAATCCTTATTTTGAATTTGTCAAAAACCGGAACTAGAACCGGAACCTTTAAATAAAAAAATTGCGTACCGGAACCAGAACCATAACCGAAAAAACCAAAAGGTACCAGTCCCTGTACCGGATCCACGATCTCTCGTTATCCCGCAAACGCGCAATTACCGGCGTTCGTCCGCCGGGCAAACAACTATTAAAATATACGTCCGTAAAACCAATACCTTAAATTAAACAACAATATTACATCGTTGAGGAGAGTAAATAAAAACACACAGCGAACGGTATTAAATATGTACAATCGATTAACGAATCGTAATAATAATATATTTAGTTCAAACATTCAACAAGAGAACGAAGAGTACGTTTTGAGGATCAATGGACGCGTATTGTTTAAATATTTCATTCTTTTTTTTTATTTATTTATTTTTTTTTAACGAACTTATACCGAATTATCCGGGATTGCGAATGATTTTTATACGAAATATATTCGACGATAAGTATTCCCGAATCATATTCGTCGGATTCGCTCGATTGGCTTTGTACGAAAAAAAAAATAATAATAAATAAAATATTCAAACAATTCGCGTAAATATCAACCGTCGAAACGAGGCGTAAAAGTGAAAAACAAACAATAATAAAATTAATAGAATATATTTTTACCATGACAATGTCAACAAAACTGCAGTGTTCATAAAATCAAATCATATTCATAAGAACTTCGGTATTGAAATCGGAATTAAATAACAATAATATTAAATCAACAACAATCTAAGGTAGGGATGGCAAATAAGTAGCAGCACGTGTACCGAGGCAGGCACGGGAAAAATTCGCGACGGCACGGAAAGACTTGTATGCTAAATTCTAATTTTGTTTTCTAAAACGTTTTTGACCAAAGCGTCCGTATTATTATAATTTATAATCAATAAACATATTGCACTTTTATTTTTTCATTTTTCCCATATATTTTTACTACAGAACCTATATGTACAATAGATACGGTAAACCGTGGTTTTCACGATCGGTCAACGATGGCAAAGTTATTTTTGATGGTACATTTCATTTTTGAAAAATCGAATCGAAATGACCGAGAAAATTGAAAATACAATGGTTTAAAACTATCAGGATATTCAAGCGTCAAATGGTATCACAGTATGTGACCTTTGAAATTTATAAACTGATCCTATCTGTCCAATTTAAAAGGTAAATCGACATAAATGTTGGAAATTAATGTAAGTACGTATTATTATTTATAGTGTCTCAGTAACTGCAGAGGCTAGGCGATGTCTATAAATATTGGTGATTTGAATACGCTATGAAAAAGAAAAAATAATATCATTAAAAAAATGTTAAACCTTTATTTTTCGTTTAGATAATAAAAAAGTACCTGTACCTGTACTTGTTTTGGTGTACAGTCAATAAACGTGTCCAGTTTATTGGCTCGCTTTATTTATGGCGGTTTGTTATTGAACCTTATAAATCATTACGGTTTATATTTCGGCAGAACGATCGAGGCCGCGGGGGCCAAGCCCCTTCGGGTCACTTGTGTATAAAATAAAAAAAAAACGATAGCCCCTCCATACAACGTGACCGAATGTCCGCCTTTGCGAGTCGACCGTGTTTTAACGTATCACGAGATACGGTTCGCGTCTCGCGGTAGTCATTGTTTTTTTTTGTTTTTTTATTTTTAATTTTTTTTAAAAATTTTTTTTTTATCAGTCCTCCCCACGAAGTGAAATTGGCGGACGCGCGCGTGATGACTGGCACGACACGCATTATTCTTTACGCTTTTGATTATTCCTTTTCATGTGCGCTCACCAACGCGCAGCAATAGTGCGACGTACATTCACGTCATCGCCACAGAGTCGTGGCGAATTAATCAACGAGCTCCGTACAGAAACGCAGCCGGATGCCAGTGCAGCACATATGTGGAGCGTGTGTGTGTGTGTGTGTGTGTGTGTGTGTGTGTGTGTGTGTGTGTGTGTGTGTGTGTGTGTGTGTGTGTGTGTGTGTGTGTGTGTGTGTGTGTGTGTGTGTGTGTGTGTATAAATACTCTGACAGCGAAAATGAAAACGTCTGAAAAGTCGGACTGAAGAACGGCGGTGGATGGCGGCCGAGTGCAGCCGACGATTAGCCAATCAGGCCAGACCGTGGCACTGTAATCCCTTCGGTGACAGATTCCAGCCCGACGGCGGTGAGTGAAAAAAGAGACTGCGTGAGGATATCACATAAGGTACCCTGCACCATGAACGGCCCTTTCCGTGCACGGATCAGTGAGCGTGTGAGTGCGGTGCAGTGTGTACGGAGTGTCCCACAAAGATATGTTTCCTGCTGATATCTGCCGAAATTATGAAGATTATCAGACAAATATTCTTGTTTAAATTGAAATTTCATCTAAAATTTTTTGTTTTACAGTTTTCAGAAATTTGAAAAGACTCTTTTGTAGAGTTTATTTTTCTGAACGATTTCGTGTCTTAAAATTTTATTTTCACCGTCGTAAATGATTAAAAAGCATAAAATGAATGCAAAGAAAAAATGTCGAACTACTCAGACAAATAAACTCGAAAAATTTTTATCTTATAAAAATCGTATAGAAAAACAAAATAAATATTGTAGTCGTTGGCGTTGCGAGTCATACGACAAAACCGGAATTCGGTTAAATTTATTAACACGGGAGATATTTTTTTAGGGAAGGATTTTCGGTACAAAATAAATTGCTAGTGAGTAAATCTTCGTGAGACACCCTGTACGAGGACTTTCTCGAAGGGGTCGATATGCAGGCCGAGCAGACGGATAAATCGGCAGACTCGTTTGAAAAACGCCGGCGCACTGCCGAGGAGAAGTAAAAGGAGGAGGAGAAAAAGAGAAACAAAAACAAAAAAGATAGAGAAAGAGAGAGAGAGAGAGAGAGAGAGAGAGAGAGAGAGAGTGCTGGGGGAAGAGATATAGAGTCGGAAGGAGAGGGGACTGGGGAAGAGATATGGCCCGTCGCAGCAGCCGTGCGTTTTGTGATATTATACACGACTACGCTGCAGCGCAGGCGGCAGAGGTAGACGTGTGTAATAATCGTCGCGAAATAAAGGAACCGTGACGGTCGGGAAGAGGGCGGTGTTGTTTGAGCGAAGACAAGACGTTTCGCGAAAGGGTTCGTCGGTGCACCAAAGAGCGCAGATAACGTCTGTGATCCGCCGAAAAGTTCTTCAAAGTGTGCATAATCGTACGCGCTGTTTATGAACACACGAGACGCGCCGGCGGCGTGGAAACACTTTATATACGCACAGCACGGCCTGGCCGAGAAATAAATACGCACGTGCGTGCGGAATTGCTTATGGAAAGTTTTAGGTTAATCCAATAAGCCGAGTCGGTGTACATATTTTTCATCGTGAAATCGTCATGGTTATAACTAGAGACCGGAATTTTATGCATTTGCAAGTTCATACTGAGTGGGTTTGAAATGTCAGCAAATCAGACCTAACTGATTCCATAGACCGAATTTAATTTTGCATATAATTGCATATTTGGAGGGTTGGGGCATATTTGTTCATAAATGCATATAATGTGCATATTTATTCAGTCATAGTAAAATAATCAAACTATTTCATGTTTTCATTTTGGAAACAGGAATTTTTAAAATATTGGTGAAAAAAAAATGACTGTCAACACTCAACCTGATATAGAATATTATCTCGTATGTAGATTATATAATAAACTATTATCTGACAAATAAAATTGTCTACATTAAACATATTACGTGTCTTAAGGTTTAAAAAAAATTAGGATTCATTTATTGGCTACACTGCTAACCCATCTGTATAAATATATAATTTTGTTATGTTTTATTTCTTCGAATTATATTAAAAAGCATATTAATATGATGATGTCATTTTTATATTTAAATATTTTGTTGATTATACACAGGTATAAAGTAATATAAATTTATGATGCATATTTGAGCATATTTTTCATTTATTTCTGCATATTAATGCATATTTTGACACTTTTGATTTGCATATTTGCATCATATTTGCCACATATTTTTTAGTGCATATAATTCCGGTCTCTAGACTTATAACAATGATTACGTTATCGATAGATCTCACTAGAGAGCTTTCTGTGCTTTATGGCGGCGGCGGTCCGGTGTCGTAGCACAGAGCGAAAAGAGAGATATATGGTATATACAGGAAAACGGCCGTTTTTTTTTTTTTTACACGCAACGTATATGGAAACCGGCCGAACTTACCAGTTTTTCGGTTTCGCATTACCGCGTTAAGTGGCGACCATGTGCGCATGTGTGAACTTGGTTGCTGCGGCGGCGGCGGCTAACAAAACTAGTAACTACTAACTACTGTTCATTTGCTCGCTAGCCGCCGTGCAACTCGTAGCCTCGTTGTTATATTATAATATTCATATTACAATATAACAGCCATACGAACGGACTGACGACCATTTTTATGCATCTTCTTTTAAAAATAATTATAAATTATTATTATTATTATTATTATAAAATTATTATTACGTTACAGTTGTACTGTATATTTTATATTATATCGTCTGTTATTCGAATATTATATTTAATATAAAATTTATAATTTATTATTTTATTATTATAAACTTCAGAAAAATAGCCGAAATCTCCCGAAAAACTTCGGAGAAGTAAAAAAAGTCTTCTGCGCTTTACTTAAATTGATTGGAGCACTTGAATTTTGAGGTAAATAAAGAATTTAAATCAATATAAAAATTCTGTGCCTGAGAGACAGAGTGCCATAACACGAAAAAAAAGATTTTGAATTTTGAGGTAAATAATGATGTGAAATCAAACCTCAAAATTCTGTGCTTAGTAGATGCCAGAGAGAGAATAAAGTTCCTGTTAAAATTGTGGTGAATAAAGAAGTGAAATCAAATCTCAACATTTTGTGCTAAAACTAGCAAAATTGACTATATTGAAAAAAATTCGATGACATGAAATTTCACCACATTATCAAGTACAAACAAAAATTGCACAGAACTAAGTATATTCTTGGACATGCGAATTTTTGCAGGCAAATATTTTTGGTTAGTATGAATTTTAGATTTTATTTCTATCATCGCTTGTATAATGATCACTAGGGTTAGTACGTTTGTGACCCTAAAAACACTTAAAAACGCATGCAAATATGTAAAATAAATATAAAAATATGCCTTTAAAAAAAATTAAACATGTAATTTTAAAATTATATTTCTAATACAAAATGTTTTTAAATTAATTTACAACTTTTTTTATAACTTTAAATTCAAACAAAAGTATATGAAAATATGATATTTTGATAATAATAAAGATAAGTTAATTATATATTTATATACTACGGGTTTCATATTTTCTCATTTTCGTTAAATGTGAAACCGGCTGTGCCTACCTATAGGTTTTTATTGAGGTTTAAATTGTATTTAAGTTGTATTTTGGCGAAATATGCATTTATTCATAAAAATCCCTAAATATGCAAGAATATGCAAAATAAAATTGAACGTATCTGATTCTATGTCACACAAAACAAATTTATTACTTGGTCTGCAATTTGCTACTAACGACTAAAAGAAAAAATACGCAAAAATCATAAACATCCTAACCTTAATGATCACCGTAAATTTTATTACTATTGAATATGTACAATGCTCATCCCATAAATTCTTACCAATATAAAAATTATATTTTATCATTATTTACATTTTTGTTTGATTACACACAAATTATTCATATTATAATATCATACCCCTACATTATTACATATTTATATTATGTTTTACGGGACTCGGTTAGTATTAAAACGTGGACTCGATTAGTATTATACCTAAAATTTCACTGGACTCAATAATTGGTATATACCCTAAAACGAACCGGGACTCAATTCGTCATAAAAGGTTATACTGGGACTCGGCTCGTATGCAACCGTTTAGGCCGGGCGCAAATTGAGACGTAGGCGACGCAGCGCAGCGCAGCACAGTTTTTGCGATCTACTGGTTTGAACAGACGATCGTAAATTAAGTAGCAGGGTAGGGCAGCGCAGTATTGCTCCTACGTCACACAGTGTTTATGACACAGTTTCCTGCGAATGTGTAGCGCAGTTTTTCAACTTCGACTTTGAAAGATTTGAATTCAAATTTTTTTATCAAGCTATAATATATTATTATGGAAGAAAAACTGATTGAAGCAGTGCGACAAAACAGTGTCTTATTCGACATTAGCCATCCTGACTACATGAAGGCAAAATTGAAAAAATATATATATGGGAAAATATTGCTAATGAATTGCAATTTAAAAATGGTAAGAATAATTTATTAGATTAAATATTTATTTTATTGTCATAGATTAGGTATAATTCCTTTGTCAAAACAAATTCTCCGCGACTCATTCTTTTTTTTTTTCATAAAATCGCTATTTCGCGACTTTTTTCGTTTAATTAAAGAATATAAAACCAGTTCATCCGATTCCTCATCAGAATCAGATTCCGAACTTAAATCTAACTTAAATAATTCGTGAGCAATCGTGTCGATCTCAAATGTTTTCGTCGAACGACTACACGAAACTGCGTTGAAATACTGTGTAATAATATTCGCTCAAACGGGTCACGCAGTTCGGTCCTACGCTGACTTGTGCTGCGACTAGACTCGTCCGCGGTCCGGACGCCGAGCTCCTCTGTCCGAGACGATCGGACGACATATTATTTTGTTTTACGATAAAAATAATATTTCGGGCGCGTTTTATCACCGTTTAAGAAACGTCCGCGTCCGCGAACAATGCACAATATTCCGTTTAGTAGCCATGTCTGTGTTACAAACGACGCGCCGGTTTAATGTGCGATTGATGTCGAGGACTATAAAACGGTAATAATGTACACGAATCGTACAATACATCAATTTAACGATGACGATTTACTGTTGCGGTCCCACAATGGCCACCGAGTGCAACTCTCGGAGCACAGAAACTATAATAGTATTATATGTATATGATTTATGGTTACGGTTGAAATTAGAATTAACTAGGTGCCGTTAACATTGAAACAAGCGGTAACCTATTTTGGACTCTGAGTGAAACGAAGAACGTATTGGTCTTACGATTTTGTTTTTTTTTTTTTTTTTTTGGTTTATGTGTTTGTGGGTGTGATCGTATTACAATATAATATATATTATTAATTTATAAGCCGTGTCACGGTGATTTTCCCCAAGATAATGAAAATTATTGAATTCTGTTTTTTTTTTTTTAGAGCACATCGAATAATTCGTATTTTTATTAATGTAAATGTTTCAGTATAATATTTGAAACAATGACTTTTTGGTTGAAGTTTTGGAAAAAAATTAAGATGGCCGTTTTAAATAGAGTTTGTTTGTCTGAAAATGTTAATGTTTCAACTTTTTATTTTTATATTTTCAATTATTGAACGATTTTAGATTCTGAGTGAAGCGACGGATCTATTTTTGATTATATTGGTTTCAAAACGATGTTTATTTTTTTTTTCTAGAAACACTTTGAAATACAATTAACTTTATCCAGAAGTTTTATCCGGTAACTTTATAGATAAAAAATCGCATAAAGATGGTACTTTGGGGGTTCATTTTTCTCTTCTTTAAATAAAAAAAATTTAATATGTAAATATGTAATTAAAATATTATAATTTTTTTTTTTTTTTTTTTGGCATGAGGAAAAACTGCCGTTAGTAAAAACGATAAAAATTGTCGTAAACAACACTTTTACTTAATCAATTTTAGTTATTCAGTCATAACTCGCGAAGTAATATTGCTAGAAATTTGAAATTTGCGTTGTACATTAATTACGTATTGAGACATACTTTAAATTTATAAACGGTATATATTTTTTCAAATGGTATAAATTACACAAATTACTATTTTCAAACAGTTATTATGATATTAAATATAGTTCGGAATTTTTCGAGAAACTAAAAAAAAAAAAAAAATAAATAAATAAATAAATAAAAATGAAATCATTAAGATAATTGAAATAAAAACTTGAAACGTCAACATGTATACGAAAATAAATATTCTATTTTCAAAGTTTTTCGGTAAAATATTATTATGAAAAGTTACTTTAAGTACATTTTTTACCGGAACATTTAAATTAATTAAAATGTGAATTATTTTTAATTTTTAGTTCCCCGAGTCTTCTAATAAAAACAGAATTCAATTACCTTCGTTATCTCGGCAGATATCGTAACTGACAAATCCTCGTGGGACACCCTGTGTATAAACGTTGCTATCTCGCTTTTGTCAGCGTCTACGGCGGCGGGCGTCTCGGTGAACATGTTACGCAATTTGAAATGTGTTTTATCTTTAATCTTTTTGAAATATTCGAACAGTGACATCGCGAGTTCCAATTTCTCGATTGTATGACGTATATTCCGCGTTCATATTTCATCGTATCAACTGCGTATTATAGTGACGGCGTAATAACGTATCGTGATTACGTATGATAAGAGGGGGAGGGGGAAACAATTTAAAACAAAAGTTTATTATTATTCCGTTCGGGGACGAAAACGGTCGATTTTATTTATTTATTTATTTATTTATTTACGTGCTTTTTTTTTCTTCTTTTTATTATTTTTTTTTCCCCGTTGCCGCGGACGCTAAGTTATTGTAATATTGTGTGACTTAATAGTAAATTTACCTACTGACGCTACTCCGCTTACGAGCAGTCTTGTAAAAAATACTTTTGAAAAAGTATTAAAATACTAATACTAGTATTCGCATAAAAAAGTATTAAAAATACTTTTAAAATATTTATATAAAAATGTATTTTATTAATACTCACAAAGGATTTGATTTTTCATCATTTAAGTCTCTATCAACTTGGTCAACTGTACCAGGATTCATTTCACACATAGCATCTTTGAATAGAGAAATGGCAAAATTTTTCCTAACTTCATTTTAGTAAGTTACGAGATACGACTTGCCACAAAAAAAAAAAAAAATCTATTTTTCATTTAATTTATGATTGTGTTTTTCCTGTGACCTATAGCTTATAAGGCTATAAAGGAAAACCATTTCATTGTTTTTTTTTTAAAAAGTGATTAAAACACCCAAATAAAAAAACACGTTTTAAACATAAGTTTAAAACGTTTTAAACGACTTGGCATCGGTGTCGGCGGAAAAACGTATAGACTCAATAAGTGATTTGGACGAAAACGGTTTCGATCGGCAAAAGTATGCGCGCCGTCCCGGTGGACAAACGGCGGACGTACGAGAGAATCCCGGTTGCGGACAGTTTATGCACGTGGAATTTAAATACCGAACAAATCGCGGAACCCTTTTGTACGTCATGCCAAGCCGTTTCGCGAGCGCGACGACGTGTAGACAATACCGAGTGCGACAACGTTTATTTCGTTTTATGGAAATAATTTTCCGCTGGGTCGATTTTTCGGGGCGAATCGATTTGAAATTGTCAACCGCAACCCGCTTGATAAGGATTACGGCGGCGACGGTTGACAAATCGACGTATCGTCTCGAACAGTTTCCGTCGTTTATACACATTGCCGTAATTCCCTAAAATTACAGCGAGCGCAAAACTTTCATAGATACAAAAATCGAAAAGTCGAATCGGGTCGTTTTCAAAGCAGTTTGCTTTGCTCACTTATTATTTACCATTTTAAATTTGATTACGTCCAAATGTGAAAATCGTTCACAACACAATCCGTATAATCTTTATACATTAAACTCTATATCAGTGGTTTTCAAACTTTTTTTGACCACGGCACACTTCGCCCTTCACAAAATTTCCATGGCACACTATGACCTCTAATTTTAATACAGTGAAACCTCTGAATTCCGGACACTCTCGGTAGCCAGAATATTGTCCGTTATTTAGAGGTGTCCGCTGTTCAGAGGGAATAATAAAGCTAGAGAATTTTTATGTTCCTATCCACATAAAAACGTCCGCTAATCGGAGGCGTCTGGTATTCAGAGGTGTCTGTTAAGGGAGTTTTCACCGTATTCTAAAAAATTACATTACCGATACATTTTTTTAGGGTGCAATTATCATGTAAGATAACTTGTCTTAGTCGCTTTCTTACTGCAAACCTTCGATTTATCAGTATATGCTTAAATATTGCGGGTTCACGACAGTCGAACGCGTCCATTTTCGTCCATTTTAAACTTATTCAATTCGATCGGTCATTTATGCAAAAAAAAAAAAAAAAAAAGGTTCAAAACACCGCGGCACACCAAGTGAATGCTCGCGGCACACCAGTGTGCCGCGGCACCCAGTTTGAAAACCACTGCTCTATATGAATATTAAATATACATTTATTTAAAGTATATAATATTATTTTATAATATAATTAATATTTTTATAATAAACAATTTAACCTTTATTTTAAAAATATCAAAACAATAAAACAGTTTTATATAGCAACGGTCGGCAACTGGCGGACCGCGGAAGGCAGTGATCTGGACCGTCGGCATATCTTTTTTTGATAGTTTAATAAGTACGTTATTTCAATTTCCGTCGTGATTATTAAAAAAGACATCGTTTTGTAAAACAATTTTTTTTCATAAACAAGTAGAGAACAAAGTTAACGGATTCTCACCTTGAGCCTTGAAAACTCGATCGGGATCGACCGTTTGGCCGCCCCTGGTATATAACATCACAAGGCATGTTAACTCTTCATATAATTTTAACATTTTAGTAATAACTATTGAAAATTGTAATAAAATTAATTTTTTTTCTCTACGGACCCCGTTTACGAACTATTTTGGGTTTCCGGACTCCAGTAGAAATCACTTGCCGACCCCTGTTATATAGTATGCTTTTATTTGGTTAACGTTCAGTTTCATCATATATATTCATCATATCTCTAATCCATCATATCTTTGCCCCTGCTTATATATATATTCATAAATAAATATGCTCTTAGCCGAATTACCCGTGGCTTTGCTCGTGTGTTTGATAATTATTTAAATATTATTATTGTTATCATTCTATCGACATGTCTTGTGCGCCTTCCCCTACTCGGCCGAAAAAACGAGGGGAAAGGATATACGTATTGTGTACACGTATCGTATAAACATCGCTGTCGTAATAACGTTTTAATATTCTCAAACAAAATTGAACATCACGTTATTTACCGTGCGCCGTATGAATTGCCTATTATAGCGTGTGATTACAATGTACGTGTGTACACACCGTGCACAATACGTTTTGAGGGACTGATTTTAAATTTAAATAAGCAACGTTGAATTTTCGGCATACGGTCTCGAGGTCGACGTAAAGGAAATTTCGAATCGCGCAGGATTTAAACTGCGCGGTAAAAAAAAAAAAAAAAAAAGTTGTTTATTTAGTTAGAAACGGTTTTTTTTCATAAATTTAATATCGTATTTTCCATGAATTAAAATCAGCTCATAATCGTATTAAACGAAATATCGCGAATTTTGAATTTATTAATTTTGATTTTCGGCCGTCATATACTCATATATATATATATATATATATATATATATATATATATATATATATATATATATATATATATATACGTACACACAGTGGCGTCACGAACATTTTACCTATAGGGGCAAATATCAAAACTACCCACCCACCCACCCCACATACATACGATTTTAAAACTCACCTCGACATATTGTTTTTCACTAGAACATAAATATCGATACAATTTTACAATATAAATTGTGTCCAAATAATCCGACAGGATAATAGGTACATGTTTAATTACAAAACTATATTTTAACATTTACGTTACATTTACACTTTAAAACAATACAGCATGCGTTTCTGCATGCCAATAGGCTGTTGCAGCGGTTCCCAACCCATGGGCCGCGAGCAGCATTGTACTGGGCCGCCAGCTATTGGTATAATATTAAATATTGTATATATATATATATATATATATTTAAAAAGATATTATAACATATTTTTTGGTTCTTATTTTTGAAAATAAATTGAATTAATTGAAAATATCAGCTAGTGAAGAAGATTCGTCGATTAAAATTTCATGTGATCAGAATTTAAAATCGTATTTTAAAAGTACACAATAATTAGTGCCATTCTGGTCAAATGTTCGGAAAGACCATCCAGCAATCGCTAAAATTACACTCAGAAACTTGATGGGCTTTTTGACGACTTATCTATGAGAACGTGCTTTTTCTACATTGATTTATTTTAAAAATAAATATAGGAATAAACTGAATGTTGAGAGTGATTCAAGTCTAAAACTAACAAGTTTTAATCCAGATATTGACTTTTTCGTGAAGAACAAGCAATGTCAAAAATCACGTTAAATTATTTTTTATATTGTGATAAAGATGAATTAAGTTTTTTTTAAACAATTGTTTTTTTTTTAATTTTCTTAATTTTTTATTCCTAATAACTAGGGAACGGATTTGAATGCGAATTGCATTTTTTTCTGAATGTCCGAAAACATTGGTTTCCAAGCAAAAAGTTCATTTCATACATCAAAGAATTAAAAAATGTAACATTTAATTTGCATTTTTTGAAATTTTTAGTGGATTTTGTGGTTTTTAAGTCATTTTTTCAACATTTTTTCCACATTCATTCTAAAAAAAATTAAAATACCTAAATATGTATTATGTTACGAAATTACGAAATTATTGTTAACACGTGTAGACACAAAATATATACATACAAGTTGCAACAGATTATTACCCACAATAAGGTAAGATAAAAGATACGATAAACTATTAATCTAAATTGTAATTTTGTATTGCACTGTTGAATGCAACATCTCGAAATAATACAATATCTGAAGAACTAACTGCTGATGATATGGCTCATAGGAAGTTTGCACCTACGACGTCAGTTGACATGGAACGAAGTTTCTGGAGATACAAAACAATACTGGCCGATAACCGTCGAAGATTTCTGTTTGACAATATTAAGCAGCACCTGATTATACAATGCTATGAAACAAAAGATAAAAGTATGACGAACATACCTATCTAACTGGTATACCAATTAAATTTTTTATTTTTTAGGGTAAGAAGAAGATGGACAGAAGATAATTGAAAGTTAATTAATTAAGGTTGTATTGTATTTAAATATTTTTTATTAGATTATTCATAATAATATGTTTTTTTTATGTTTTAAATTTAAAATCTTGTTTTTATAGAATATAAACCCATTTTTAAAGTTTTTTAGGGCATTTTTTGATGTAAAAGCAATTTTTTAATGCATTTTTCTTGTTGTTTAGTGCATTTAAATCCGTTCCCTCCTAATAACTATACATACAAGTATATATATACATCATTTTATGAATACGTTATACCTATACCGTGGATGGGCCTCAAATATTTTTTTTACAAAATTAGTTGTCCGCGAAACTAAAAAGGAACCGCTGGGCTATTGCACTGTTTACAATAGAATGAATCAGTGAAATATATCCGTGTGACCAAGTCTAAAGTCTATCAGACTGATTAAAACTTAAAATATATAACTTATTTTATGATAACACATTTTATAAGATAATTTAACAGCCATAGAAAATATTATCACCCGCCGAAAATATTTTCGGGCAACTGCCCCAAAAAAACAATATGTTCGTAACGCCACTGCGTACACACACGACTGCCGTTCGCATAGCGTTTCGTTCGTATTGAATACGAAAAGAAATAAGCGAACGGAAAAAGCGACAGATTAGTCCCGGGAAAAAAATTCAACGACGAATCGATGTGTGGTGTTATAACGACGATATCGATTTGAAAACGAATCTGTTTTGGCGACGATTACGTCGCGTATCGCGCAGTACGTTCCGTTGGACTTTCGTACTCGTAAATGTCATCCGTCCAACCCATAATAATAATAATATTATGTTGACGTTTAACGAGTGTAAACGTGTCCGTGGTTGTTTCACACGCACTGCACGCACCACTGTGTCGTCGGAACGACTACGCCGCGAACGCGTCCTTCCCGAGGTCACTCGCACCAGCTCAATTGATCGTAATTTATTTCGTATACGACGTCTTAGCGTAATCCACTACTTTATTCTCCCGTGCCCGATTATTCGTCGCTCGTCACGTCCGTGGGCAACGTCATGGACAACGTGGCCGCTCCTTTTCGCATCGGTTCCAGCGAATCGTCCGGAAATGTGTCCAACAACAGTTCCTACGCGGAAAACTTCACCGGAGAACCGGTCGAGTACGATCCACAGGTAAGTCGTATAGGTGTACATACACACACACACACACACACACACACACACACACACACACACACACACATACACACACACACATACGATTATTGGTTGTGGACACGTTATAAAGATCCAGGGGCGGGTCTTGGATACTTTTATAGGGCACATATAAATTGTACGATTTGAATTATAAATAGTAATACATAATACCATTAGTAAAAAATGTTGGTGATATGTTTAACATCATGTCGATTACATAGCATCAAACTCCAAAATAATAATATATAACTAAATAAGTTGTTGTACATGTCGTCATTAATGAGAAAAAATATGTTTAGAGATCCTCATACTTTATAGCAGCGGTTCCCAACCTGAGGGTTATTACCCCCAAAGGGGTAAAACAGGACTTTTTGAGGGGTAAAAACTAGACTATTTAAAAAAAAAATGTTTTGTGAACTTTACACTCATTATTATTGGACGTGCGTCGATCACGTGTACAACTAACGCAATGATATTTATTATTAAAATAATATAATCGTTGTTGATAGTTTTGGAAATTACCTTATGCCCGGATCCTGATGACTCTGATAATATCATTATGTTTTTACTCGAAACATTTTTTTTTGTGTTGGGGGGGGGATTTTAAATATTAAACTTGATTTATGGATCAAAGTATCTAAAAGGTTGGGAACCACTGCTTTATAGCCTTATAGGTCGAATCGTAGTCTTCGATTATGTTTTTGACAAACACGTCTTGTACTTCTTCCGAGGTTTCACTTGAATATCTTTATTTATACGTGACATCGCTGAGCCGTCGAGTCTCTCCTGGCCCATTGTCGATTGTAGGTAAGTTTTAATCGTTTATAAGGAGCTGAATGACCTCGAGCACTTCCTGTTGTGGTGGGTATGACACTAGGAAATATTAAAAGGAATTTTATGTTATGAAACACAGATTCATATTATTTAAAAGCATCGTTTGAAGATTCGACCTTTTTTGACTCACTTTTCCAAAATTCTTTCCATGCATCTAACTATCCGCGTAGTGCTTTAATACTACGAGGTAAATCCGTTTCATATGTCTGAGCCACACTCAATATATTTTCGTCGTCTGGATTTTCATCAGCAAAACGATACTTAGGAATGATCAATTTCAAATTAGAAATTAAATGAATAATTATTTTGGTGAAAACGTGAATTCAATTCTGATATTAGATAATTAGAGCGCGGATTTGCATGCACTAAAAAGTATCGAAATATGCCATATAATATGCAGTAAAAATCATGAAAATATGCAAAACATATGCAGTTAATTTTTTCATTTCATTCATTTTTTTTATTTATTTAACATTTACAAATTAAACTACTTATAATAATTAATTACTTAAATACTAAAAAAAAAATTAGGGAATTTTCTGATTTGTATTTTTAAAATTGTATTTATTATTAAAATGAATAATCATATGCATTTCAAGTTTTTCTTCAGTGAAGCTGTGACGTTTATCAGTTGACATATTTTTAAATACCGAGAACGAACGTTCGACGTCAACTGAAGTTGTGGGGGCATATTTGAAGCAACTTAGTATTTTTGGGTCTTGATAAAGATCTTCGGGCTGAACGTTTTTGCCAGATAGTACTGCATTTATTTTTCGTAGAATTTCCAGACCTTTGTTTTTATTGGAAATCTCATTTAATTTTGCAGTAAGTGTTGCACCTTTCGGTCCAGGAATAGAATTAATTTTTCCTTTCGTTTCGTCAATTATTGAAAAGCTTTCATGTAAAGTCATATTTTGAGTTTCCAGTTTTTTTATGACTATCACTAAAAATGCTAAATGGGTTGATATAAATGTTAAATCATTGATAACAGTACCATCTTCAATTATATTTAAAATTTTTCTAATACTTTGTTATTTTTGTTAATTATTTTCTAATCGTCGATGTAACAGTGGTATTCCGATAACCGGCTGTCACAGCAGAGCGATTAAGTTTATGTCGTGTCCATAAAATTTATTTTAAATTTTTCTACTTGACAAAATATTATTTTACACATTTTTTTAAATTTTCGCTTCAATATGCAATAAATTTTGAATTTTGTCTAAATATGCAAAAATATGCAATTACATTGAAATATGCAGAAATATGCAAAAAAAATTTCACCGTTTGCTTCAAATTATGATGATTCGTGGAGATGACTGACAAAGGTTTAAAAATATTAAAAGGAAACAAATATGCAATTGCATAGAAATCCGCGCTCTAAAGATAATCCATATAAGGTAAAGCATAGTTAACGTGTTAGAATTCAGATAAGATTGAGGCTGAACGTTAAGATAACGCAAGCGTGCACAGGGTCTGATGGTTATAGATAGGTATCGAATATCGATAAGACATCAAAGTCCCTGCATGATCAGTTAGAATGCAAATAATGATAATAATTATTATAGTATGCATTATTTTTTCACTGAATTTTTCATTTATATAGTATTATAATATGATACTCGTAGTAACATAAAAAAATAAATGTCGATTGAAAATTGATTGGAGGGGTACGTGCCCCTGTGCCCCTCCCCTGAATCCGCCCTTGTAAAGATCGTTCGTTTTTCTGACCGGTCACGATAATCCGGCGAAACGGTGTGAATCCGTCAGACATTTCCACGTCTTTGGCCGGGCGCACACTGAAAGAGCAAAACTGCTCCGAGCTGCTCGGAACATTTTATTCTAAACAGCTCGGAACAAATTCCATTCACACTGACAAAACAGAACAAGACGATAATTCTGGATTGGTTTTTGTTACACCAGTTTGACCTAACACCAGTTGTCAAGATGAGGTTACAATCGTTGTACCACTTATGTGACAATTTTTATTAAATAGTGAAAGTACTTATGATAAAAAAAGCAAAATTCGGATGCGTGAAATAAACAAAAAAAAGGTTAGAAAATAACACAATTTTAAATTAATGTAATATGATTTTTTATCAAAATTAAAAAGATTAAAATAAAATAATGATGTACAAATAAGAAGAATTAAGAATAAAATAACGTGTTCACACGGTGTTCGGTGATGTAATCATGTACTTAAATTTGTAAAATAAACCAGTGGCTTTGATTTTCGTATTTCGACCGGAGCAAAAATAGAACCGGACCGATCACGAGCGATCATGGCGTTTTGTTCTATCTTGCCGTGTTTTGATATTGACTGATTAGTGTGCGCGCGTTTATTTGTTTTACACGCGTTCCAATTGAAGGGCTTGCTGCAACAACCAGATAAATCCACTTTTTGAAATTTTTCAGGACAATGCAAATTTAATTTAAAATCTATTATGTATACTTAAATACTCTCAACAAAATATATTGGAATTCTATACTCATTTATACATACATCTTTGAAGTTAGAATTGAAAAAACATTTTTGATATTGAAACATTGTTGGTCAAAGTTGAAGGGAGCAAGGATTTATCTGGTTGTTGCACCGAAATGCACATTATTTTTTATTAGTTCTTAAAAAAAGTTAATTTTACTCTGCAATGTTGTAGTATTTTTAACGCTATGATTATTTATATAAGTATCAAATTACAGCTTATGCCTCTAAAAAAATAATGAATCCGGGGATTTATCTGATTGTTGCAGAAAATTACAAAACACGACAAATCCATATCTTTAAATAACTCCATCACTATTGATCGGATTTAACTGGTTGTTGCGTCTGGTTTTCAAGAAAAATTTTCTTTATACATTTCTGCAAAAAAGTGCGTTTCGGGAAAAAGTGGATTTATCTGGTTATTGCAGCAAGCCTTTCAATTGTGTTCAAACAGCTCCGGGCCGACCCGAGCAGCCCGGAGCAGTTTTGCTCTTT
Source organism: Therioaphis trifolii (assembly GCA_027580255.1). Lineage (NCBI taxonomy): Eukaryota > Metazoa > Arthropoda > Insecta > Hemiptera > Aphididae > Therioaphis > Therioaphis trifolii. The sequence goes on along the minus strand of CM050409.1, from coordinate 30,854,639 downwards.
CAGTCGTGCGCCCGGCCACTTAAGGTCACTCCGGGAAAAAGTCGAAAAACGCCAGCTCGCCTAGAACCGAGCAGAATGATCCATATGGCGCGGGGGCTAAAGTTGTGTGCACTGCGACGAAACGTACGCGGTACTAAACACGTCGGTTGTTACAATATAGTCTGAAAGTAGAAAAGCGTGTAAGGATCGTACAAAACGAATATCGTTTTGTCATTGTCGATATCGCTTTGCATATGAAATCATTGGACTCGGCGGTTTTATAGCGTAATATGTAATAGTGTACGTATAAAATAACACGGAACTAATAAATTTACTGTTCGGGAGCGTTCGAAAGTTTTTAATTTGTTTTATCGATCGTCGAACCCGCCTGTAACTGTAGCGTGAAGAGTTGAAGCTCGTCATAATGATTCGAGCGATCTATAATAATAAAGTCAATTTTAACGATCGAGTTCTGTTTCTAAATTATACCTATTTATCATCAGCAGTTTCTCTCACTCGAAGTCTCATAATCAGCTCGAGTATTGTGACCAACAATAATAATAGTATTGATAATAATGTGACTAGAATAAGTTTGTATTGGTCTGCACAGAGTGTTGTTTATGGTCCGAGGAGTGTGAAGACGAAGCAGTGCTTCCGGAAGGAATGTAAAATACTAAGTGGTACAGTACGAATATTTAGAGCGGTGGTTCCCAGCCGGGGGATAATGGCTAACTTGTCGTATGCGCTCTACCGTGTTTTGCCATTCTACTTAAAATGAAGAGCAAACATTTGTACGAATAAAATAAAATATTATATTAAATAATTATCGCAAATTATTATACACAATCAACGCGTTCGTCGTCGTCTCGTTATTTGTTGCGAATAATAAAAAAAAAAAAAATAATAATAAAAAAATAAAAAAATAAAAATATGACCGCCGTCAAGACAAAACAGAACGAGCACCGCGAAACGGCCGATGCGGTTCGTTCGTCGTTTTATTGTTGCGGTTTTCGCACACGCGTCTGGCGGCGGAATCGTTAAGTGCGATTATTTAACTTTGACGGATTTTCGCGGTAACGCACGCTTTGTATAAACATAAAACCCCGTGTCGGAACGCCGCCCCGCGAATCCGTAGAAATCGGCGTTCGCGCGCAATTCGCGTTTCGCGAAATACTTCGAGGACCGATTAAAACGTTGCGATAAGAGGCGCCTCCTCGTACACGAGGTGTAATCTGTAGATTACAAAAGAAATAATACGGCGCGGCGTTTACACATAATATTATAACGGGTCGCAAAAATGTTAAATGATAGTTTCGCCGTGACTTTTTCGAATTAAACGAATCCCTTCGTGACAGTTGCGTATTTATGGGGGGCTGAGGGGGCTGAAGCCCTCCCGAAATATCAAAAAAAATTATTATTATTATTATTTATATTAAAAATTGTATATTATTATTTCTTTACAAAATGTCTTACCTTTTTTTTGTACCAATAAAAACTTTTCTAGTATCAGAGCAACGGCACGTTTTTATAAAGACGATTTACCTGGTTTTGTGGACTCTATACAGGCTGAGTATGACTTATCGATTACTAAATGGAAATCTGTAGAACAATCATCACGACCAACGACCTCCATAGATGCTTTAATTCACTGCGATAAATTGCTGTGTCCTAAAAGTTATCAATTGTTAAAAATACTTGCAATACTTCCAGTGTCAGCAGCATGCGCTGAACGTAGTTTTTCGACATTAAGAAGGTTGAAGACATATTCGAGAAACTCTACTTCAGAAAATCGTCTTGTCGGTTTAGCTTTACTCAATATTCATAGTGATATTTCAATAACAGATGAAAATGTGTTAGATAAATTTGCCAACATTTGGGAGAGCAGGTGGCTTTAACTTTAATTACATTTTTTTTTTTTTTTTTTAATAATATTTTGTTTAAAATACATATTTTTAATAACATTTTTCATATGTAGTGTTCTGGTAAACGTCGAATTGGTTCCCGGGTCAATTAAAGTGTACGAATTGGTTCCTGACAAAAAATACTTTCCAGTATACAATTGTTCGAATTGGTTCCCGAATAAAATTACTTATCAGTTTATCAGTATATAAACTCAATGTTACAAAATACGTATATGTACAATCGATAATCTTATAACATTTTATAAGGTTTTACGATGTCTGGGAAAGTTAATAAATATAATTTTATATCTAATAGATTGATTATGTTTCGTCAGTCTTGTCACAACTAACCTAGTGCGTTCGTTAAAATGGAAGTGATGTTAAGTGAACAAAATAAAAAAAATCTTCGTCATTAAGGGTGAGTGCGTTGAAGTGGAAGTGATGTTATGATATATTAACTACTAAGCAACATTTTTAACCATACCTAGGCATTCTTCATAGTGTTTGAACTATTCAAACTTATTTGAATTCTAGACAGTCCTCAGTCTGAATAAATGGGAAGAAAATTGTTGCTGGTTGAATATATCATAATAATTTGAAAAGTTAATTTAACAAGGTCGTATTATTATGAAAGCTTGCGGGAACCAATTCGTATATTACCTGTAGACAATCCGGGAACCAACTCATATGTTACCTGTAGACAACCCGGGAACCAATTCGACAATTGGGAACCAATTCGTAGTCGTCCAGTGTTCTATATCAGCGTTTCCCGACCTTTTTGGTATGGTGACCCATAAATTTAATATTTATTAGGTACGCGACCCCCCCTAAAAAAAAGTATGCCGTAAATAAATATGATTTTTACTATAATCCATTTTATCATTGAGTTTTTTATAAAATACAATACGAATACAATATACTGAATAATAATAACATAATTAATAAATAAATAAAATAAATTATAAAAAAATACAAGAAATCAGTATAGTAGAAAATGTAGTGTGAATTTTGATTTTGGACACTGTTGCATAAAATTTCCCACTGGGGTACAATTTCAGTAGCCTCGATGTACCGCTCGTTGCTCAACTGCATATTATAGATTATGGACAAACGACCGAGATCGATCGCATCGACTAGTCACTAGTCATTAGCACCTTTACTGATAATATAAAAATTGATAAAAATTAAATAATCGTAATAACTTTACGTAATTTATTCTACAATACTAGTTATATTTATACTATTTATCAATTTAAGACTAAAATAACTGTAATCGTAACCGCGAGTCGCGACCCATCAAAAAAATTTCGCGACCCATGGTTTGGGAAACGCTGTTCTATATTATATATATATATGAATATGCATGTATAGGTACATATTTAAATTTTCATCAGCCCCCCCCCCCCCAAACAAAAGTCTGGATACGCGCCTGCTTCGTGTAGTCATCTTCGTCGTGCCCACCACCGCCGGTAGTCGTTATTTTTACAGCCAATTACGCACCACGATGTTTCTTGATGGCAGGTCGGTGAAATCGCATCGTTCCCGGCCGCATATCATCACGACGTGCCTACGTGCATTGTTACGGACGCAATTTACGTTCTAATTATTCAATAAAATAACAGTAGTTTAACACTATACTCTACGAGTATACCTGAATTTCCGAGTTTGCCTTGCGATTTTTTTCTAATCGTTCTCGATGACATCACGACTTATGACCCCGTGGCTAAACTCGATTCGACTTCGGATGTACAGTGTAAAATCGAACTTGTCGGTTGATCTTTTGCGCCAGCGCGGTGCAGGCGTATTCGTACAGACGTCGACGGAGCACATTATCCGTTTATCGTACTTAAGGAGGTGTAACCTGTTGTTGACCAACGAACACGGGACGGTACATTTTCAGGGATCGTCAACATTTTCGCGTAAAACGTTTGTAAAAATAAAATATTATTTCGAATCACTGTACTCTATCGAACCGATTTATTATGATTCTCATAATATTGAAAACAATATTTTAGTTTTAAAATTTATACTTCTGTTTTTTATTATTTTTTTATTTTATTTTATATTTGTATCTACTATACTTAATTATTTCGTTTAAAAATAGTACTTTCGAATTTATCAACTTCAAAAAAAAAAAAATAATAATAAACTTATAAAATATCAAAAACTATATTTGATTTTTTTATTTTAGTATTTGAAAAAAATTTATTTCGTTTACTGAAATTTAATTTACCTAAAACGTGCGGTATAAACAAAATAATTTATGACACGCCCATTTTCCGTGAAAATCAATCTGAAAGTAAGTAGTAAATTCTTTCATATATTATTCGAAAAATCTAAAACCGAACTCGACGGTTTGGTCAAATTGATTTTCGAAGCGATTAAAATGTACAAAGTAACCACTTCGCGTTTTACGAATCACGACGCCATTGGTGATATAATAAATAATTTGATTTCATATTATATTTGTTTTGATAAAGTACGAAATTCCGTCCGTCAGAAATATTTTCCGGTTCTCGCGAGTCGATTAATTTGTATTTTACACGTACGGTTTAATTCAAACATACTGCGAAAAGAATGATATTGAGATTTGAGATACCTCTGTGAAACAGGTTAATAATATCAATAAGTCTAAGAATGTATGAACTACGAACATTAGTAGTGTTAGTATACAATCAGTAGCGGTCATTTAATATCTTATGATTAGGACCACGGTTTAACAGGCGATTATGTTGATAATAATAATTATTCAAGTTCAAAATGTAAATAATGAGTTCCGGAGTCGTGTGGGTAGGAACTAAATGTTTGAAAATTACTACTTTTTCATCAAGAAAAAAACTTCGGGCCGCCACCGGCAGTGCCCGTACGTTTTTTAGGGTTGATCTAAAATCTGATAACGTCAAAACGCCATAAACATTGTCTTTATTTTTATCGACATATCGTTGACAGTAAGGTCGTCGATGATGAAAAAATAATAATAGTAATAAAATAATGTTTTCTAATGATCGTTGTCTTAGCTACCGTGCACAAACACGAAATTTAATGAAAACGTTAGGTACCTTCTTGGTGATTATACGATAAAAAATATTACTTCCGATGGAACGTTTCAGCAACTGTGTACGAATCACTCGTGTACAGGTGTCGGTACAATCGGCCTTGGATTTAAATACGATTTTAGATGTATCGTAAATCATAAAAATTTTTTACTCGCTCGTTTCGAGAGAGAAGAAAAAAACACCAATTAGCATTTATATTTTATACGGCATTGTGTTATGTCGTAGGTAGACTTGTTAATAATTAGCCTGTGCGAGAATATGGCGGATTTTATAATTAATTAATTACGTTTTTTCAAGAACGAATGTAAAAAAAAAAAATCAACAAAGACGAAACGAAGTAAACTAAAAATCGTTCGGTACACGTGGTTTATTGACATTTTTTTTTTTTTTTACAAAGGCTTATTAAATAAAAAAAATAAATAAAAAACACAAGCACACATAACGCTACCGTTGACGTTTGCGAGGTCGTGCAGTGTTATTTTGAATTTTAAAAACGCGAAATGGTTTATTTTATTTATTTATTTTTTTTTTTTTCATAAATTCGTAATCCAACAACACGTTATTGCAGTGTATCACAGTGCATGACACGGAACATAATAATATGTATTTCAAAATCTGTTGAAATATTCGCGTCGGTTTTGTTTTGTTTTTAATTTTTTTAGATTCTGAGTGAAGCGAAGGATCTTATGGTTTTACAATGATGTTTATTTTTATTTTTATTTATTTTTTTTTTTTCTGTAAACACTTTTTCGTATAGAAATCCTTGTCCAAAAGTTTCGTCCAGCAACTCTTTAGATTCGAAATTGAACTGAGATGGTACTTTAGAGAGGTCATTTTTCCAAAATCTCCATAGTTTTTCCAGTAATCAAGAATAACGATCGAAAAACTGAGTAAAAACGGTAAAATCGGTAAAACTCCGCCGTAAACGAGATTTTCACTGTTCAGATTTTAGGTATTTAGTCATAAATCGAAAAGTATTGAAGCTAGAAACTTGAAAATTTTATCCAATATCAAATACATACTTTTTTACATCGGACAACATTTTCAGAGCAATTATAGCACTTTTGACTTAAATATAGAACTTTGAATTTACCAAATTGTTTGAAAGTTTTTATGTAATATAATTTTAAATATTTGACAAAAAGTTCTGAAAATTTAATATGACCTTACTCACATACCTACCTAATTATCCTAACAAAAGTTCAAAAATCGTTAGTCAGGATTTTTTTTTATACACACTTTAATAAATTATTATAACTCACCAAAAATTATACAAATAAACGTAAAATACGTAAACAGTATTTAAATCAGGGGCGGATCCAGACCAAGATAACGGGGGGGGGGGCGATTTTTAACGGACACGCATGATATAGATAAAATTAAAAATATTAATTTTGATATATACAGTTTATTTGTTTAAATAGTCTTACAAAAAAAAAAATTATATAGAAATAATAATAATATTTTTTTTTAGTTATACCACAGAATAAAATAATTGGTTATACCACCAATACGTGTTATAACAATAGAGCTTATAATTACAAAATTTTTGATTTAATAATACAATTTATAATATAAAATCTAATCTTCTTGACGATTTTGCAAATACATTAATTATTTCATCAATATCAATTTGTCTATCTTTGTGTGCGTGTATAAGAGCTAGTCCATTAAGTCTTCTTTCAGTCATTCTTGTTCTTAGCCAGGTCTTAAGACGACGAAGGGAAGAAAAATTGCGCTCTGCAGATGCTGTGCTTGCTGGTAAAGCCGATAATATTTTCAAAAATACTGTAATACAAGGATACAGTAGAATTTCACAATATTTTAGACTATCAATTGCTGTTTCCGGAAATTCATTTGATTTTATTTTAATATTGTTTACCCAAAACTCATACCATAATTCAATTTCTCCTTTTAATTTAATTTCAATCATCTCTTTGGAAAGTGATAAAGTTTTAGATAGAAGACCCCCAAATTTGTCCATTACATTTTTTATTTTATCGGCAATAACACATTTATCTAAAAATGCTTGTGTCAAAACTTTAGGTAAAAACAAATCCAAATCGAAAATTCCAATTATTTCATCACTAAAACGATTAGTTAAATCACTTATTATACTGTCTATAAATGGGATAAATATTGTGATTCGATAGTAATCAACTGGATCATTAATATTTGGATTTGATCTCTTTGACATATTAGCACACAGTCGAGGCAGGTATACAGTAATATTTAACTTTTCAAAAATGTTTCTACACACATCAAATATTTCAGAAAAACATTCATTACTCTCCTGACGTTTTGCTTTTAATCTCGACAGCACATTTTTTATAATATTAGTTGCAGAAAGTTTATCTTGTTTTTTGGACTGTAAAAAGCGACTAATAGATGAAGTTATAGAAAATATATTAGCAATAACATGCAAAGCTACTATAAATTCGCAGCATGTCAATGATTTTGAAAGATTGTGAGCTTTTGAAGATGTCACTGTATCAGACCATTCAGAAATATTATCTAAGGCTTCTATAATTTTAATTAAAGATGTAGAAAACTGTAAAATTGAGTCATGTTTTTCAACCCAGCGAGTTTGGCACAGTGAATGTAGAGATTGGCCCAAACATTTTTTTATTACAAAGTTTCGTTTAGCAGATGAGTTAAAAAATGTTACAACTTGACAAATCTAATGTCAGCAAATGTCTACTATAGGTAGTAATGTACATTGAGGCACAGCCGTGTAAATATAGATAACTAACGACTACCGAGGTACCTATTACTCTATGGAGGTACCGACTACCGAGCGATTTTTACGTTGGCCGTTATCAGTTATCACGTATCGGAAACACCGACAAACACAATTCACAAATCATGGTTACGAACACGAACATAATAGTACTATTATGATAGGACGGGGGGCCGGATCCGTTTTCGTAATTATCGAATAAAAACGTTCCTGACAGGCTCCAAGCTTACAACTTCAGACGTGGATCCAATATTCGATCAGCTGTCCGAGTGTCATTTCTATATTGTTCTGTGATAGTACGAAGGTTACGAATATTTAACATCATGATAGTAGTATATAACTGTGATATCAGTATATCACCAAATAATAAATATAAGTGATAACATACTAACAGCATAAGTTTGGTACTTTGGTATTAAAAAAATAGTTATAGATTTCCCTATATACCCTTGAAGTCATTAAGTCCAAAACTAAAGTCTGCTACCGTGAACGGGGGGGGGGCGATCGCCCCATTCGCCCCCCTCTGAATCCGCCCCTGATTTAAATAATAATATATTATATAACACTGAAGCTTTGCTCAGAATCGTTTTATACTAAAGAAATGAGTCATCATTTCTTTAAAACTTAATACATTCATCACCAATATCTTGTCCGAGGACCGAAGGGACGAAGGACGAACATGTACCACCATCATCTCACTTACCAGCTTTTTTTGATTTAGTAGGTTCATTTTGAGTTCGATTGTTGATTTAATGGACTCTATTCAACGACTAAATAATTTTAAATTCTATGGAAATAATTTAAATAATTTATTTCGATCGGTTGAGTTTATTACAAATAATTTCGATGCCGTCATTCAAAAGATTTGTTTATATTATGCAGTCAAAATAGATGCATTACATAACATACACGATTTTTTTTTTTTTTTTTATTATTTCTCCATATTTTATAATCAGTGGTAATGAAAACAATAATTAAACTTCACCTCTTGGAATATATTTTTATGCAGAGAATCGGTATAAAACGAACGTGTTCTATGAGCCGTCACATTTTACGTGCTAAAATAAGTAACACAATATTTCCAGCTAACTCGATAAAAGTTCAGTAAGGTATTCTTCATTTAATTTCAAACAAAATCAAGTTATGAGATAACCCAAATCCACTTATTAGTTATCGTTAGTAATTTAATTTAACTAGACGAGATCGAGTTAAAAAAACAATACGTCATTGACTTGTCTTTTGGATTGGAAGCCATTTGGGCCTGTTACAATTTTAAGACCCGGGAGGCCGGTATACGCTTTTTTTGAAATGAAAAAAGGAATATATCTAAGACTAGAAAGTATGAATATATTATTACATGACTCAAACCAAACGTTTTTCAGCTCACTATTATTTGCATACGTTGCATTCAATAACAGTTACTGTGCTTTAGTAACGAAACCATAGTAAAATAAATAACATCACAGTCCAATCCCCACGACTAAAGAACATTGCAGATGATCAATATTGTCAAAATTTTGTTGTTACAATACAAAGGCGATTGAAATCGTTCCGAAAAAAATATTGAATTATTTCGTTGTAATTAAGCAATGCCTACAAATTTGTCTATACGGTGAGTATGATAATATGTTAACCGTAAAAAGTCATTCAACATAAAACATTCGAGTAACGAAAAGAAATCGTTTGGGCTTGCCGCGAGCTCAAAAAACTTTCATTACAGGATGGAAGACACTCTTCAACTGACCGAACACATGCGGTATCAAATGTCATTTGAATGTTCTGTGTGTACAAAAACTTTCAATCAAAAAACCAATCTAACACAACACATGCGATGCCACACGGGTGAAAAGCCATTTGAGTGTACAGTGTGTACAAAAACTTTCAATCAAAAAACCAATCTAACACAACACATGCGATGCCACACGGGTGAAAAGCCATTTGAGTGTACAGTGTGTACAAAAACTTTCACTCAAAAATCCATTCTAACACAACATATGCGATGCCACACGGGTGAAAAGCCATTTGAGTGTACAGTGTGTACAAAAACTTTCACTCAAAAAACACATCTAACACAACATATGCGATGCCACACGGGTGAAAAGCTATTTGAGTGTACAGTGTGTACAAAAACGTTCACTCAAAAACCACATCTGACACAACATATGCGATGCCACACGGGTGAAAAGCCATTTGAGTGTACAGTGTGTACAAAAACTTTCACTCAAAAAACACATCTAACACAACATATGCGATGCCACACGGGTGAAAAGCCATTTGAGTGTACAGTGTGTACAAAAACTTTCACTCAAAAATCCAGTCTAACACAACATATGCGATGCCACACGGGTGAAAAGCCATTTGAATGTACAGTGTGTACAAAAACTTTCACTCGAAAATTCAGTCTAACACTACATATGCGATGCCACACAGATGAAAAACAGTTGGATTTTTCTGCATGCTCTCAAGTTTTCCTATGAGGTGTCAGTCTGGGTAATCACGAAAATCTCCATCTGACAAAAGTTACATCATACGCGGCCATCGTCTTGAGGGCTTCCTAACCGCAAGTTCGCTTAAAACACTCGTTCGATAACCTATTCCAAATGTTTGCTTTGAATGCCTACTGTACGATCGCGCTGGGACCTGATCGTTCGATAGTCCAGTATTTCATCGTGTCAACACTAATCATAACGATGATTCGATTCAACTACGCCTATTCGCGTGCAATCGGTGACAGCATTTTCGCCCCTTTTTTTTTTTTTTGATTATGTGTTATGTTAATAATTAAGTTATGTATGAAAATAAACAAAATAATACGTTTGTAGCATATTTAAAATTATTTTAGTTTCTGAGTGTACAATTTTTACGATATAAACGGTTTTAGTATCAATTTTCAACCTTGAACATATGATTATAACAAATAATTGGGTGTTCCAATCTTTTTGAACCTTTGTATGCAGATTGATCAATTTGTTTTCGATAAAAAAAAACCTGTTTTGACAAATAGTAAAACTTTAAATAGGTTTCATAAAAACAACCTATTTTTTTATATATATTTTTTAATTAGACTAAAAATGGTTTAACATATAAGCGGTATATTTTTATACTGAAGTTTTGCTTAGAATCGTTTAACTAAAGAAATTATGTATTGTTTCTTTAAAACTCAATACGTCCAATACCAAAATCTTGTTTAAGGATGAAAAAACATCCCATGATACGAATTACGTCCATTTAGTTTAAAGCAATTTGTAAACTGATATACAAATGCATTTAGTGCTACGAGTTACCGAGTTTACGTGTGTATTGTGTCCATTTTTTATCGCAGTAGGTATCGTAATATTTTTTTTTTTTTTTTTATTCGTCGGCGGCGTCGCTAAAAATTCACGAGCACTCCGCACCCCGAACGCCGCGAAACGCGTTCGAATTACGAGACACGTTTATTCATTTAATGCCACTAACGAAGTGCGCGTTAATTAACACACGCACACTATACGTGTGTTATATTGCGGACGTACGCTTGACGTTTGTATGTGTGTGTGTGTGTGTGTGTGTGTGTGTGTGTGTGTGTGTGTGTGTGTGTGTGTGTGTGTGTGTGTGCGTGTGTGTGCGTGTGTGTGTGTGTTTGTTTGTGTGTGCGCGTGTGAGTGTGTTTTGCGAGCTCTGGAACGTCCGACACCCCCGACCGTGCGACCGGCGGCGTTACCACCAATTAACCGGCGTTTTATCGATTTCCGCGATACTCGTCATGACGAAACGCGTGCCCGGCGGATACGTCGTATGTCCGAGAATAATAATTGCCGTACGTCGGAGAATGACCTAACCGTCGTCGCATTCATTTCACACACTCGGACGTCCCTGCCGTGGGCCATGATAAAATACGCCGCGGTGTATATGAGCGTCGTGAGAACAAAAAAAAAAAAAAAAAAAATCCCTATAAATCCGGTAAAACCCGTTCGTCGCACGCGTGTCGTGGTGGAACGACGAGGAAAATATTAAGAAAAAAACTGGTAAGTGAGATGATGGTGGTACAAGTCCGTCCTTCGTCCCTTCGGTCCTCGGACAAGATATTGGTGATGAATGTATTAAGTTTTAAAGAAATGATGACTCATTTCTTTAGTAAATAAACGATTCTGAGCAAAGCTTCAGTGTAATATAATATATTATTATTTAAATACTGTTTACGTATTTTACGGTTATTTGTATAACTTTTGGTGAGTTTTTTTGTAATTAAACCCTCATAAAATATTCAATTAGATATAACTCATTTAAACTTCAATTGTTATAACAATTTTAACTCATTAGAAATTTTCTGTCACCAAAAGATTCGAAAAATGTTTTTATATCTATGTTCCAAGTTTTATTGTGATCAGATACACCAAAAAAGTTTTAAACAGATTTTAAGCAGAAAATTAACGTAAAAACAGCCAATATTTTCGTATACGAATTTATATTAACTTATTAAAACATGTATTAAAAGAAATTCTGACTAACGATTTTTAAATTTTTGTTAGGATAATTAGGTAGGTATCTGAGTAAGGTCATATTACATTTTCAGAACTTTTTGTCAAATATTTAAAATTATATTACATAAAAACTTTCAAACAATTTGGTAAATTAAAAGTTCTATATTTAAGTCAAAAGCGCTATAATTGTTCTGAAAATATTGTCCAATATAAAAAAGTATGTATTTGATATTGGATAACATTTTCAAGTTTCTAGCTTCAATACTTCAATACTAACCATAAGATCCTTCACTTCACTCAGAATCTAAAATGTATGAATATGAATATATTATAATACCTTTAATCGAGATGATGATCCGAGGTTTATAGGTGATTTTAATGTTGTGTATTGATTATAAGTCGATTATTACCTCAGTATATGAATTATATTATTATCTACTCATATATTATCAGGTTTTTTATTAACTTTGAGATTTATGGAAATCATCTATAAATCCCTTGATGACGATCGACGCGTGGCAGGTACAGGCGGATTCGACTTTTTGTCACGGAACGCGTGTGAGTGGGCCACCGGAAGAAAAACAATCCATTCGTGTTTGGGCTGTACCCGAACGTCCGAGCGTCTTCCGACCGCCAAAGATAATAGCAAACTCTCCTGCGCCACGCGCGTGTTGTCGGCACTGTCGCGCTTGCCGACGACGGTTCCAAGGTCGTTGTAGATAAATAATACAAATACGTGTTTACACTGACCTTGGGTGGACGCGATCCGCAGGGAAATAAACTCATTTTTCCATGACTTCGACGAACGCATCGCATTTTCGTCGTGCGCCGCCATTTAGTGACACTCTAAAAGAAAAAAAAATAAACATCATTGTAAAACCATAAGATCCTTCGCTTCACTCAGAATCTAAAAATCAAACGAACTGACGAAAAACCGCGATTTTGTTCGCAGCTCACTCCGGAAAGGGTCAGACTAAACGGATACGATTCCAGTGAGACCTTCAGCGACATGTTGGAGGACGTGGCCGTCAATCACAGGAACCATCACGGCGCTCATCTGAGACCGGCGTGAGTGAATAGTATATAATTTTCATTATCATTATTGTTGTTATTGTTATTATAATTTTTGCTATTTTTTATAAAATATTATATTTTTTTTTATTCTAGTAAAAGAAATATAAATAGTATAAATGTATGTGAAATATTACTAGAAATTACTCTACACTGAGAAAAACCTCGTCTCGTATAGTAAGGGCACTTATTAGTTGGTACCAAACACAGTGGATTAATAATAATAATAATAATAATAATAAAAAGAGGAATAAAAAAATTTTTCAAACAATTATAATAAGAAAAATTCAATCATAGTTCATTTTAAAATAATTTAATATAATGAGAAATTTGTATGTGGTAAAATACACTTTATATAATTTATATATATATATATACATGTTTATAGAAAAAAATCACATTTTAGTAAAATAAAGATATTTATAGATTATTGTAGAACCAATTTTTTCATTTTAATTTAAATTTATAAATAATTATCTCAAACTAATATTTTCTTTGGAATTTCATTTAGAGGCCTTAATCCGATTTGTAGGAAAGACATTTTGGTACGAACAAACGGTATTTAAAAATCTTTTTTTCTTAAGTTATACATTTGTTGTTTGGTATTGAACAAATTATTTTTGTAAATAAAACGTATTGCCTGTTTTTTACAAAGATTTTCTATATCGAGTACTCTTAATAATTTAAATAAATCACATGAAGGGAAAGTTTTTGATTTGTTTGAAATGATTTTTATTAAGTATTTTTGTCTTATTAATAATTTATTTTTTAAACTGGCATTGCATACGCCCCATGTTACCGTAGCCGTACTGCATCATTGTTATTGTTATCGTATTACCCACGTATGCTCGAGTCTAGCACTCGGTCTTGTGTTGTGACTGTCTAAGTCATATTATAGCAACAGATCCGGGTTAGGTGTATGTACGTATGTACAGGGTGTCCTGCGCTAAGATTCACCCGTTCGCTATATCTGTTGTACTGTAAAATATATCCCGTGGTTAAAGGTAGCCGAATCATGTGTTTTTTTTTTTTTTTAGACGAGGTTAAAAACTACAATTGTTTTTCATTTTTTCACCACTCATAAGTTTTTGATAAAATATGTCAAAAACCGTATTATAATTTTAAGAAATTTGTTTTATTAAGTTTTTAATTTTTCCGAACGTTTTAACCGTACCGACATTTTGATATTATAAACCAGATGATAGTCCACGATTTGTTTACCGAAATACTAAAAACGTACCTATGTTAATGAAAATGAAAACTAAAAACGTAAATAATTTTTCGAAAAATTGTCTCTATAATAATGGCTATGTCTTCAAGCTTATCAGAAATAAGACGATAAAATGTTATTATTCAAAAATGTTTATTAAAACGTGAAAACGTAATTAAAACTTGAATAATTGTAGTAGTCCTTATTCCTGTAATAGTCATATAAAAACCAGGATTTGGATTCTCTTCATGAGCTTGGAAATTTTGTAAATGCTCCGTCAGAATAATACGAGTATGATCGCTGTTTATTACGCGTCATGGCTATGCGGCGCTAGAGTTTCGCTACGTAGGGCAGTGGTTTTCAACTTGGGGGTCACCAAAAATAATAAATGAAATGATTTTCCCGTATTATTTACAAATAAATTCAAGATAATCATTTATTTTGTTCTATATTTATAAAATAACATGCCGAGGAGCGTTATCTTATCGGACGATAGCGGATATTATAATATGTTATTAAATTTTTCGTAACTTGTATCGTATACGCATATTTGAACAATAAATTTCAGTCGCGAATATTTTTTATAACAATCAGTTCCTACCTAGGTGTCATTAGGGTAGTACGTGTTTATCATGTGATAAAAAAAATCAATTTTTACAAAATCAAATTAAGATTTGCAGTCTATAATTTAGTTAGAACAGTTCAAGTATCTGGGGACGATACTAACAGAAAATAATGATACAGCAAAAGAAATAGAAGCGAGAATTCAGGCTGGAAACAAATGTTTTTTCGAATTAGTGAAACTATTAGGAGCTCGATTCATGTCAAGAGACTTAAGAAAACAATACGACACTACCTCGATAAGATCAGTTGTCACGTATGGAGCAGAGACTTGGGCGATTCGGAAAACCGACGAGAATAGACTTCTCTCATGTAAAAGAAAAATTCTGAGACGAATTTTCGGACCTGTAAAGGACAGTGTACCTAGTGAAGGCAGGATAAAGAAAAACGAGGAATTAGAAGCACCGTACCAAAAACCAAACTTTGTTGAAACAATAAGAACTAAGAGACTACAATGGGCAGGACATGCCTGGAAAAACCAACACCCATCAATTCACACAGTCCTGGAAAAGAACCCTACAAGAAAAAAATCCGTAGGAAGACTGAAAATGAGATGGGAGGATGTAGTCAAAAAGGACGTGGAAGAACTAGAAGGAGGAAGTGATTGGAAGGTACGAGCAGCAGACCCAGAGCGATGGAAAGCTGGATATATGACGGGATGGTTTTAGAGGTCGTAAACACCAATAAAAAAAAATCTATAATATAAAACCTAATATGGAATCAATAATATCAAAAGTTCAAGCTCAAGTATCCCATTAACACGTGAATAACAAGTTCAATTGTACATTTTTTAAATTTTATTTATGTATTTTTTTTTTTTTTTTTTGTATTTTAATTTAGTGTGTATGCTTAACAATATGTTTCAAAAAAATGATTTATTATTATATTTAATTAAATTTTTAAATGTAAATCAATGAAAATTGTAAAACATGTAGATGTTTTATCAGTAATCAAGTCGAATTTCGATGAATAAAACAATACGAAAATAAATTGAAAATGGAGGGCCGCGATCCGAAAAACGGTTGAAAACCACTGGCATGGGGTATTCGCCGTGTAAGTCTACGCTCTCGGGGTCCACCGACCCGGAGGTATGACTGTACGTCGTGCCGCCGTCCTGTCGTGACGTCGAGCGCACGGATTTTCGACGTCGCGGAAAGCCGCCGTTGCGCGTCGTCTGCGACCGAACCCGAGTGGAACGGGCGCCAAAGCGTCGAGAAACGAGACATTCATTTCCTCCACGGCGGCGGTCGACGCGACAACGGACCGACGCGACGTGGCACGTGTGTACGTCAAGGCGCGTCCAGACTAACAGCACCACGCAGAGCCCAACTTTTGGGGCCCGGGTCAAATTTTCTAATGGGGCCCCAAAATTAATTATTATCTAAATTTTAAATTATCTACTTAAATTATGAATGTAGTCTTTATGTTATATAGATTTGTTGTATCTTATATTCAATTTATTTTATAAGATTATAAATCAATTATACCATAATAAGGCTATAAGTAATTATTTAATGACAATTAATATAAATAAAACGATGAAATTAAAAATATAAATATAAATAAAGAAGTGTTGGTATAGTTTTTAATTCAAATAAATGTTTACTGATATACATCATATACATTGTCTACAAAGTCAAAGTGGCAATGCATTTTTCAACATAGTCAATGTAAATAATAAAAAAATAAAACATAATAATAATTAAAGAAATAATTTGTTAAATAATTTAAGACAACGGTTTTTTTCTAGATTTTAGTTCACTAAATTTTTGAATTAGTACCTATATTAAGATAAATTGTAATCATAATGATATAAAGTGCTTTTGACCAACTTTATCTTAAAGCTTAATAGCTTATTTTATCGATTAGAGAATAATCATAAATTCGGAAATTCCATTTCGATACGTGACTTACAAAACTACGTAACCAGTAATATCATACAATTATTTCAAGATGCCACTTTAATAATTAAATATCAACAGGGACCCGGGGCCCCAAATAATATCGGGGCCCGGGGCTGCAGCCCCCCCCCCTAAGTTGGGCTTTGCCACCACGTATTTTATGCACGCGTTGTATTTGAAGTCGCTCGTGCGTGGCTAAATTTTTCAAAATACCGCGTACATCCTGCGTTGTGTGCCAAAATTGAATATGCGGCGAAAATTGAGGTACAGTAGATTCTTAATATGTCGAGCGTCGCTATCTCGAATTTTTCGTTGCCTCGAACTACATTGAATTCCCCTTGAAACTACTATTAAACTTCATAGTGTTTTGCTCTCGATATCTCGATATAAAATTAATCGTTTTTCGTTATCTCGAGTACACAAATAATATTTTATTCACATTGTGTGGAAAAGGATTATAATTTACACGTATGTGGAACATGGACAAATAACAAAATTTTATCAGAAACCACCGAAAATACCAGCGATAGTGAAGATGAACCACAAAATGAGGAAGAAGTCACTTTTGAAGTTACAATTTAGCTAGCTAAACATGATTTAAAAATATTAAGGAATTTTGTCGAGACTACTACAGAGTTATGGAAGACGTCGTGGCAGAAAGAAGTAATAATAAGCAAACTTAAATGACAGATTTTTTTGAAAAAAAAAATTATTCGTTCAATCATGTATTCAGTTATTTCAATTATTTCGGTATTTTAAGTTTTTAAATTATGGACTTTAAGCATTCGTATTATGTAGTATTCATATCCATGCATATATATATATATATATATGTATTTAAATTTTATACAATTTTTTAATAAAACTCGATATCTCGAACTTTTTCCTGTTCCCCTTGAGATTCGACATAACGAGCATCTACTGTATATCATCACAGTTGTGACTTGATTGTACAACTGGACACGAGCGCTTTTTTACTGTCCATTTTTTCTGTTTTAAAATGTCGGAAATCAAAAAAAGGGAAAAAATGCGCCGCTTTTATAGTTGTGTGTTCGTTACTTAAAAAATCAATCGACGAGAAGAAACGTCGAGATAGACGATGGTGTATGACAAACGTGTAGCGAAACAGAGCAGAACGATAAAGGATCAACATTACTCAGAGGCCGCGCGACGATATTATACCCGTTCAGTTTCAAAGGAAAACTATTGTATCATCTCGACGCGCTCCGAAGTTGTGCGGGTCACGACGAACTTCGTCCTACGTAGCGTATCGTCAACGATTATGATCGCGCGAACGAAATACCCCGGATCAAAACCGGCGGTCGATCCCCGGATGTCGGTCGTCGTCAGTGGCGTGACAAGATGGGAAAGGGCCCTGGGGCGGTAAATAAATAAGGCCCCTTAATTCTATCCATTGGGAAAACCACATCATACGTTATATTGTTGTTTAAAATATCGATATTCAAAATAAAAATGAAATCCATTTAATTACTAAAACAAATTTTAACAAATATTAACATTTTATCATTATTGATTTATTAATTCTATCTAATCAAATAAAACAAAATAAAAAGTCTATCAAAATCAAATTTATAATCTTTTACGAGCTTTAATTTTAGCAAAGTGATCTATCACTACATCACTTACATCCAAATTTGAAACTGCCTTGTTTTCAACTGCAATCAATGATACATATTTGAGTCGATATTTTCTTGACTACTCCGTAGTCGAACACCGACCATTGCATATTGTTTGTATTTATAGGTATACAATATTCATATTAAATTTCTAATATTCAATTATCATATTACAAATATACATCCTTTTTTTTCAATTTAATTCCAATTATTTTACGGATGTATTTTTAAAATTTACCACGAGCTCTAGGGGCCCCAGGGCACTGCCCTGCTTTGCCCGATGATAGCTACGCCACTGGTCGTCGTTGGATCAATACCGTATGATCGAAAAAACAGCGATGTTCCACGTGCGTTCGGCGCTGACGAAACGCCAGTGAATGTTCCCGAGCGTCTGTAGTCGCCCGGTGGAATTATTAGTTTGTCGGTTGTATTACGTTTTTAATTTATTTAATTTTTTTCTCGACGACCCGCAGGTCCGCGTACGGATCTCGAGTGCCACACTCAAATACGTATACGTATTAAACGACGTTTTATAGTCGCAGTACGTATTTTGTTCGGAACGGAGTACATACAATAATTATGAAATACGAGTACACGAGTATGATTAGTGTAAAACTATTTTCAACTTCCCAACTTTGGCACTTAAAACTATTCCATCGTAACTTTTCTCCTTAAAAATCTTTCAAGAGAGCAAAAATAATAATAATAATAATAATAAATGAATAAAAATAACTTATAAATAACCAACGTTAAATAATTAGAGCGCAAAAAAAGGTTCAGAAATTTACCATTCAGTCATGATACAAACAAAACAACATCGTTGTAAAGATCTAAAGTTTCAATTTTGAGTTGAGTCTTCGAAAAGGCTTGGTTTTGATTCATATGCGTGAGATGAGTGTACGTACGCACATACATATACACACACACACACACACACACACACACACACACACACACACACACACACACACACACACACACTGATACACGCACGCACGCACATATATATATATATATGTCATATATTTCATATTTATATAAATGTTAAATTTATTTATGAATTATATTTAATTGAATTTATTTTAATAAATAATAGCTAATTGAAGTATTTTAAATTTACGTATTCATAATAAGAAGACAAAAACATAATTTTAATTTACTGTATTAAAAATGTATGATAAAAAAAAAATACAGTCCATTCGTTCATTGTCGCAGCCTGTTAAAATATTCAATTTAAATCAATTCGAGAAAAATCGCATCGTTTAAAAATACAAATACATTTAAATTATTTATAAACGTTCGTAGTAAATTAAAATTCAATGTCGCCCTGCAATAAACTCGTACCCAATGTATTTCGAGTAAATCGATGACGAGGACAAATTCGCGAAAAATAATAAGTTTATCCTCCGACGGACATGAAATTTAAATCCGTGCCGTGTATAATCTATAGTATACGAAAGCTAAAAAAAAAAAAAACGTCGCTAGATCACTCCTTATTTGAATTATTTCAAACCCACAAAACGTCTTTTTCTTCGATATCATAGGTATTTAAAAACCCGAAAAACTCCCGGGGTGCTCCCGTGCCGAGCCTTCTGGTCTGTTCTGGCGTCACCTGCAGCTCGCTCAGATTAAAATAATTAGCATCGCCGGTGCGCGTGACTAGTGTTTTCGGTCGACTTTCCGTACAACCCTATCTCTATCGATGCACGCGACGTGCGGGGACACGGCCCGACAGCCGAAGTATCAAACTTAATGGCGGAGATCGACGTCGACGATATTGACTGATAGCAAGTTTCTTGAGACGACAAAACTTTATGCCACGACACATAACCCAGTCCCGGCAAATTACTTCGCGGCTTTTAGTACCGCCGTAATTTAATAACCTTTAATTGCTCGACGGTACCTTTTACCGAAAATTTAATATTTCAATGTCGATCCGTTGGGCGCATATGCCTACAAGATTTCCAAACAAAAAAACGCGTATTAACGAACCGTTATTGTGGTCACAAGTGCATAACCGTACGAGGGTCGTGCAATGATAGAATACCATTCTAATAATATTGGGCCGAGACGAGTGAAGCGACGACGATCCAAGGGCGTATTTCTGGGGGGGGTCGATGGGGCGATCGCCCCCCCTGGGCCTTTTCGATTTTTTTTTTTTTACTTGTTTTACATTATCTGTATTATATTATAATAATCATTAGAAAAAAATTACGAAATTATTTAAAGTCGTAGATTATGATGAAGGTGTGTAATATATTGATAGAAGCGCTCCGGCGCTCGGGATTTACCCAGCTCGTATCGTATCGATTTTATAACGATAGATACTTTTAGATACAAGTTATCTGATACTGAACGTCCGATAATTTTTTTTTTTTTTGTCAAACACGAAATAGTAATGATTTAATAATTGTAGTACACGAATACGTCTTCACAGTTAACGTAGTAGGTACACTAGATGCGTGCAAAATAATAGATAGATTTGCAGAACACAAACGGTTCAAAGAATTTGTTTTATAGAATAATAATTTTAATTAGTTTGTGCTTCATTCAAAAGAATTTTAATTTATTTTGAATCCTAATATTATAGTTTAATTATTTTTGTTTATTTTTTATTCCTCAACATTACAAGTCTTAAAGTCGCCCCCCCCTGAAAATAGGGTCAGAGACGCCCTTGCGACCATCTGCGTTTAAAGAACGCTTCTCTCTTGTCAAATAAAAATCGAAACCGTACGGACTCGATAATAATAATAATAGTAATAGTAGTAACAATATATTGCTCGGATAATATTTTACCATGAAAAACTCGGCTTCCGTTACGTCCGAATAAATTCTCTCCGGATCTGAACCGGCAACAGTAAAGAAAAACCCCCGAAAACTTTTGAATTTATTATTTTATTTGACATATTTATAGATAAATACATATTATAAAAATTGATTTTCACGTCATTAAATTATTGGCGACTTTAAATTGTGTAATGGATTTTTCGTGTTTTTATTAGTATTTTTTTTCGTCCTGATAAAACGTGTGTGTGTGTGTGTGTGTGTGTGTGTGTGTGTGTGTGTGTGTGTGTGTGTGTGTGTGTGTGTGTGTGTGTGTGTGTGTGTGTGTGTGTGTGTGTGTGTGTGTGTGTGTGTGTGTGTGTGTGTGTGTGTGTGTGTGCGCGTGTGTGTGTATAATATTTCCAAATAGTGAGCGAGCGAGCTGAATATAAGGGAAACATTGGTTGGCCTAGATTTTTACTAAATACGAGTATACGTACGGCAGTACCGCCTTTGCTGCTATCAACTAAATATAAATCTGAAGTACTTTTTCCTCGCTACATTTATCACTTATAAATGAACCGTGTGTTATAATAACGTAGCCATTCACGACTATACGTACTTTAGTTTTTACATATTCACAAACCCATGTGTACGGGTACTCCATTTTATACTCGAAGTATGTTCATTAACTCGAGGTTTTCAGCGTTTAAATAAAAATATTTCAGTTTCATTCAAACTAGTCCGTATGTAACACGACTAAATTATGCGACGTTTTAATCATGAAATTACACATTATTGTTCTCGAGAGCACTGCAGTGCCGCCGCCGCGTATTATTACGAATATTTCGAAAATTAATATTTCAACTATTAAATACCTAAATACTCACGAAACCGCACGCTGAAGACAACGATATATAAATATTAAACCGGAAAAACTTCTGTGAATGATGCGTTCTGAGAAAAAAATTAAAAAAAAAAAAATACACATCAAAAAAACCATAAAACATATTATTACGTCAGTTTAAATAAATAGTATGCACAGTGTGTGCACGCGAAAATTCTCGTCGACAATTTTATTTTATTTATTTATTTATTTATTTATTTATTTTTTTTTTAATTGCAATCAACAAAAAAACACGAGGAAATCCCTGTCATTGGTTTTAATTAATATTTGATCGTTGTATAAAATCAAATAATACAGTCTACTATTTAATAACGTCATGTTTCATTAATTCATGTTTGATTATAATATTAATATACAAACGAGCTGTTTGGTTTAGAAAAGTTGTTTTCAATTTGTTTTCCGTCTAAAGTAATATTTCCACGATCAAAGAAGTTTGTACATAACTAATACTAATTGAACTGTCAAACAAGTTTTGGTAAAAAGTTTAATTTTGTACGAGTAAACAAAGGAAGGATTGAAGTGGTTTGGATTCAGTCGCACGAACCCCTACGCGTTTTACGAAACCAAAGACGACGGTATCGATCGGAAAATTATAATTTCATTATGCGTTTTTAGATTCAGGTCGAAAATATCGTCTTGTAAAAAATAAAATCTCTCGAGAACTCTCATCTCGCGGTAAATTTTAATTAAATTCTTTAACGCTAACAGATTATCTTACACAATTTTTAGTGTGTGTGTGTGTGTGTGTGTGTGTGTGTGTGTGTGTGTGTGTGTGTGTGTGTGTGTGTGTGTGTGTGTGTGTGTGTGACCAATATTTCAACTTGATTTTATAGCCCACCATAATATAAGGTCACGAGGTACTTTCGGGCCGTCTCTCGACTGCCACAGGTGTACTTCGCGGACGGTCATACCGGCTTCAACGGTTCGAAAGACGTCCGAAATCGTGTATTTCCGGTGTTTACGGTCTATCGAAAAGTACCTATGCGATTTACGAGGAGTGATAGACCGTCCGCCTCTGCTCCGCCGGTCACCTCTTAAGTGTCGCTTCGCCCCCGGGGACGACGAAATATCGGCCTGACGGCTATCCGTACGACCCCTATAACGCTGCCGATAAGACGGTGTTTGTGTGTGTGTGTGTTTGTTTGTGTGTGGTGAACCTAGGAAATCGTTTCGCGAGACCGACGAGCGTGGTGTGAAAATCAACGGTGCTAAATAAATATACGAACGAAACGTACAAACGCGAAGATTGTACCCGAATATCGCAATATATCGATGTAAGATCCTAAAATATTTATATTTTATGTTATTAGCATTTAAACTTTTATAGATAATATTGAATGAATTCATAACTACACATTTTCACTGATTGTTTTATTAATTACTTACTAAAATCACTAAATAAAAAATGAAAATATCAAATAATTATTAATTATTGAACTTAATATTTATAATACCACCTGGCATCTAATAGCAGCTATTAGATAATAAATTTCGTAAATAATGTTAAATAATAATCCGTTATATACTAAATACTAATAGCTAAATACTTGTATGATATAAAGTGAAAAAATTGGATTTTGCCGATACCGCTTTATACCGATAGCATTTAATTCGATAACGATAGCGAAAAAACTGAAAATAAGCCACGGTATCGATATCGTATCGAAGTATCGATATCGTTGGCCAACACTAGTTTTGATTCGTCCACCGAGACGGTGTGATTCGAATATTAAAAACGTAATGCCGTTCGTTTCGTTATTCGTCGATCATGAAATACGAACGAATTGATAAAAATCAGTCTCGGACACGTTTCCGCGGCCCTGTAATTCCGGCGCGGAAGTACTGCGGTCGTGGCGATGCGATCCTATGGATTTTGCAAAAGGCCACCGCCGCGATTCGATTTGATTTAGTTTCTACACAACGTTCGCCGATAATCGAGTTATGAGATGCCAATTAATAAAACTCCAAACTTCGTTACTATTTTTTTATGCTCGTATTTATTAATTCATTACGATTTTGGTGATACGAGAGTACATAAAGTCTCTAGATCAAAAACATTATTAATACCTGTTTGACTGCATACACACTTGACTGTAACACACGTGTAATAGAAATCTGCGGTGGATTCAATACAAAATGCTGTTAATATTATACACATTTGCACGTTATTTTCCAGCTTTGGTGTTGATACCTACAACACTTACATGTCACTTAAACGGCAAGTGTAGAATAAACACTCAATTAATTTGTATTGACCGTAGTATGTGGTTAAAATGACAGCAACCTAGATAGTTAAAATAAAGTATTATGACAGTCACGTTGACTTCGAACAAATTATCAACTACTATAGCTACTCGTAGAAATAGCTACTACTAATTGTTAAAAATGGTCCGTCAATTGTAAATTTAATATTATATAGGATAAAACGTATATTTTTCTCGGTTCGAATTTATTATTTTAAATATTTACAGCTTGGCGATCAGTCGACTAAACACCGTTTGTACTATTAAGCAAAACTGTAAACGTCAGTATTTTTCTACGTAACGTTGAACATTTCTGGGTGAATACAATATTCATAAAATATGTTTGGTCGACGAGAATCGATAAATTTGAAAACGTATCGTTTATCTTTATCCCCCGAACCCGACTGTTAAATTGAATTTAAAAAAAAAAAAACCCCCGTAAAAACGTATTAATGGTTGATGTGAAAATTCAAAAAATTCAAAAAATCCGTACAATTTTTCGTTTCCGAATTCAAAATCAATAATTGTTTATCAACAAAGGTACGTCTCAATTACCGAGTGAACTATTATGGCCCCTGCGGTACCGCAGCGAACTACGCCCACGGAGTGTTTACAATATTCCAAGAATACAGCACGACGGTACCGCGTGCGTCGTGTAAGACGAGACGAGAGAGAGAAACGAAAAAGCATGTGTAATATAATAATAATAATAATAATAATAATAATAATAGTAATAATAATAATGATAATGATAAAAATAATAATAATATCGCGTCGGACGAGGATCAGGTACACAACTACACGAATTACACCGTACGAGAAGCGCTCCGGGGGGAAAAAAAAATCACAATAATACCCATAATAACTCCGAGTAACGTCGGAATATCGTGGAGCATTATTACGCATACACAGAGGACACGAGACTTTACGTTTTCTAGTCTTTCTCCCCCCACCCTCCACCCCCCGATATGCAATCGAACGACGTTCCTTCCCGGGAGCGGTCAAAAACAATTTCGATAACAACTACAAAATATATCATATATATATATATAAGTACGTACGTTTATTATACGCATATACAGCTACGTAGACTATTAGCCCATTTTGTAATCCTGTTTCCTGCGTACAGACGTTATTTTCCATTCGTCTTTCGCTCGTTGTGACATCTCCGTACGGACGTCGTCGTGTCGATCCGACGACAATCTTTTCAATCCGATCCGTAAAATACATCGTAATATTTGTCATTAGTCAGATCGTTAACCGGTAATATTGTGTTAGGTTATTTCGTATTAGTGCATTGTAAACGTATTTTGTCGTTATATCGCCCGCCTGTCATAATAATTGAAGACCTATCAATGAGATGAGTGTATGTTACAATATTTTCAAAAATCGTTTTATTATATAAATTGATAAAACTCAGTGTTATCAATATGTTATGATTCATATATTTTTTTAATTAATTTTTTCACTATTTGTTTTTAATTAAAATTGAAATTTTTAAAAGTGACCACTTATCGAATAACAACCAAGAAAAATATTCAAATTTTGTGAGACAACAACGGTGGGCAAAACCAAACACATAACATTGGTTTTTTCTATGGTATATATCAGGGGTGGCCAAACTTTTTTTGGTCACGATCTACTAAAAATATGCTTCACCTTTGAGGATCGACTTTCATAGAAAATTTTGTAGTTGAAATTATACAAATAAAACTTATCGACAATTTGTTCACTTCAACTTCGATTAATTTTCGTGCGCGTGTCCCTCGAAAAGAATTCCAACATGATCGATTATGAAACTGTCCGCGATCGACCGATCGATCGCGATCGACCGTTTGGCCGCCCCTGGTATATATCGTAGCTATTGATACTAAACGTGCACATACACTGATCTCGATAAACTGTAATCAGTTATTTGCCTCTCACGGACTCTTTTTTTTTTTTCGTTACATACACCTATCTCTTTGATAAGTCTTCAATTATGTCACCCTGTACACGATTCCGTAGTTTATAATATCGTAACTCATCGTTATTATGACTTGTAATACATTTTAAAAACAATCTACGATTTCACTTAATTAAAAATGTCCTGGGCATATTTTATTTTTATTTTTTATTTATTTTTTTTTTTTTTATAAAGAACGTGCGACCTGGAATAAGGTTTATGTTTAACAAAGTTTTAACAGTAGTATTAAGCATTTATAACGTATAAACGTATTATTTTAAACGAGTGACAAATAAATCATTGTACTCGAACCTATTTATTTTAAAGTGAGTCAAGACGATTACAAAAAACGCGAACACAATCAAAGCGTATAGATAGTTGGCCGGTAAGTGGAAATTTTAATCGGAGATTCTGAATAAATCGAATTAGTTATTCGAAGGAAAAACTAGACAATTATCGTGCTCTTGACTTGAAATAAATTATAAATCGAACGCGTCTTCATAAATATTTGAAATATTCAGAAAGCAATTAATTCCGGTGAATTTTTCAAAAGCAATAAATATTAGCCTTCGTTTAACTTTGAACTCGCAAAAGACTGTGTTCTCATCTTTTATCAGAATTTATTGTTCGAACTGACTCGAGTCATATACTGCAACGTCACACGGACGCGCTTTGTGTGTGTGTGTGTGTGTACGCGTTTTGCCGTCAGATATTATTGTTACAAACGAATAATGCTGCGCGCATTAATTCCATTTCCCTTCGTCGTCGTTGCGAAATAAAACACAACCGTAATGAAAATAATAATAATATGTTTCGACGGGTTTAGATCGCCGATGATACACATGGCCAGATCGCGAAGATCGTCCACGGCGTCGCATTCGGATTCGGACAAGTACGGAACTCTGGACGACACGGATCTGTCGCCGCAAAACTCGATCACGAGCGTCAACTCCATATCGAGTTTGCTGAGAGAAAAACTTTTGGTACTCGTCCGTTTTAATAAAATTATATACCTACAGTACAGTGGTCGGCAACCGGCGGCGACCCGCGTGGCTATTGAATACGGCCCGCTTTAAATTCTAGAACGAAGAAATTTAATCGAACATCGTATTGTATAAATAATAAATATAATTGAAGTTTTTTTTTTTTTTTTACTGGTATTTTATATCAGTCATATTTTATAATGGTAGGTATATCTTGACAATTACCCATAAGAAGTGTTGGCCAACATTGTATATAGATAATTATTCGAATAAAAAACTGTTCGAATGATTTTTTCACAATTATTCCAGTAAAAATGTATTCGAATAATTTTCAACCATGATTATTCGAATAATAAAAAATTATTCGACTAAATTTTAAAGACAGTTATACGAATAATTTTTGGTCATTTCATTGGTTTAAACTTAGTTGATAATCAATAACCCTACGTTAAACAAAATAAAATAGACGAAAATTAATCGAGTTTTTGTTTGAAATTTAGTCGAATAATTTTTTATTCGAATAATCACAATTGAAAATTATTCAAATAAATTTTTATTCGAATAATTGTAAAAAAAATATTCGAATAATTTTTTATTCCAATGATGTTTTCAAATTATTCGAATAAATTTTTATTCGAATAATTGTAATGAAATCATTCGAATAATAATTTATTCGAATAAAATGTTATCTTAATAATCATCTAGATAAAATTTCATTCGAATAACGCCCAACTCTACCCGTTAGATAACATCTCCACCATGTTCTTAGAGCGGGCACAAGTAATTTTAATGTGGAAATTGAAAAATTAGTTAACAACATCCAACAACGAAAATCACATTAAGCATTTTACCTGTACATTACATCCATAATTTCATATTATAATTATATTAAAAACTACAAATTTATAAACTATTAATTTTTTTGTTATACATTTTATTATTTTAAATTTTAGACTGTATTTTTTGCATGATAAATAATTTAAGAATAAAATTATTTTATTTTCATCTGGCCCGCGAGCTCTTTTTAATTTGTAAATGTGGCCCGACAGTACAAAAAAGTTGCTGACCACTGCTGTAGTATAGTGAAAATTCAATTTTTTTTTTTTTTTTTAATCAATTAACGCGGTCTTCCGGTGAAAACTAAACTGTTTAAAAATCGTCGTGTCTCGCAGATGAACATACAAAAAATGTCGAAGAGCAAGGAAGTGCAAGTCGACTACAAGCTGAGGGCATTCATTATTTTCCTGTTCGTCGTGATCGTGTGCGTGCTGAAATTCGCCCACGTCTACTACGACCGCCACGTGTTGCAGGTGAACTCACAGACCCTGCAGATCGGCCGGACAGGCTCGGATAGGCCTGTGGACTTGACGGGCTTAAGCCTCGGGCCCTTTATTTTTTTTTTTGGCCCGACGAATTTTCGTCTGGTACCTTAATTCTTACTTCAACCGTGATAAACGATAATGTCGACGGGCAATCATCAATCGTCCTGAATAGTCGACGGACCGCGTTTAAAATTTTAATACTAATTTCGCTATGTCACTTGGTGTCGATTTATAGTATGAGCTATTCAATGCATTTTTTTACCATTAACATAATATGTAAACAATTCATACGTAAATAACCGTCAAGTTATAAATTAAATACTAAAATTTCCTTTTTTTTTCATCATAGAATAATATTAGCCACTTGGAAAACATTTTTCGTCAAAATCGATACCGAAAATCTTCTCGAAAGTTGATGTAGAAAAATATTTACGATAAAAATTTTCATCGGATACCTTCTTATTTTAACCGTTATAAACGATCGTGTTTCGTTTCGACAGCAAATCAATCATCCTGGATATAGTCCATATAGACCACGTTTAATATTTTCATACTAATTTCACCATGTCACTCGGTCACGTCGATTTAGCATGAGTTGTTCAATGCGTTTTTAACCCTTTCGGTACCAGAATTTTTTTTTCAAATACATTTTTTTAAGATTTTAATTTTTTTAAACTAATTAAAAATAAGTCACATATAAAATTTGAAGTGATTTTAGTGATTTTTAAACAAATCGCACACAATTAATTGTCGCGTACCTGTAGAAGTATGCCAGGACTCAACAGTATCGGTTCACATAAAATATTTGGTCTACCCGAATAGGTGGTTTGGGACTAACTGCCCCCAGCGGCGTTTAACTGGGGGGCAAAGGTGTTATTTTGCCCAATCTATCATCTGTTATAATTCAAATTTACATTTAACCAAACTACTAAAATACTTTATTTCTAAATATTGAAAATCTTAACGTAACATAATATTTTCTACGTTTTGTACGAAACATCATGCAATTGAATCTATGTGTACTTAAACTATATATAACGTTTATTCTGTTATCGTATTGTTTATACAGTAAGCACTGATTCGAAAAATTGCAATATATTTCTTGTTATACTTGACAATATATTTGAGCATTAAAATGTAAAAGTGGAAGTACGGATTAGAAAGAAAAGCTACATTTTTCCAGCCCTTCAAAATAAATACGATGCACACAGTTTTCGAATTTGATAAGTGTAGGCTATGGAGTTTTTCGCTATATCGTTGAAATTTCGGTTAAAAATAAATACTACCTCCCTCCCCCTCCTAGAATTTCTCACAAGTTACGCCACTGGGGGCATCCACTTATCCCCCTCCCCCCTATAACTGCCAATACGTTGATCCGGGCCTATTCGCCGTCTGCACGATAACACTTATGACGACCCGTTTTGACCAGCCGCGCGTATACTATATATATATATATGCGTGTGTGTGTGTGTGTGTGTGTGTGTGTGTGTGTGTGTGTGTGTGTGCACGTTGCAGAAAGCGTATTTCAAGTACACGCGGTTCAACAAGGAGGACCGTTTCTTGCGATTGTTCGGCGTCGACGGGCACGAGATAGCGTTCGGCTACCTCGGCATGGAGCTGGCGGAGAGGGAGAAGGCTTTCGATTGCTTGGCGGAACATCGTAAACCTCCCAGCGTGCAGTGTTTTGAATGGATGCAAAAAGCCAGATTGTATCTGTCCCACGAGGAAAGACCCGAAGGCTTGAATTGCTACACGGTCGAGTGGTTCAGCCTGACGGATAAACACGACCCCATAGACTGTTACGAAGACGGAGAACAATACGGCCATTGGTTAGTCAAATATAACACGGCGGCGCGGCAGTGGCACCGCGGTGGTGGTTATCGGCGGCGGAATCTTATAACCGTGAACAATACCGTGTGACGCGGCGTCGTGTTGTAGCGAAACACACGCGAGTTTGTGTGCGTGTGTGTGCATGTGTGCGCGTAGTGTAGCGTGTGTGTTCTATGCTGCCAATCAATACCGCCCCGAACCCTTCCTTAGAGGGGCTGCAGTTCTCCGGCCCCCGGGAGAGCGCATTTTATTTCACGCGGGAGTCTCAAAGTGCTTTTACTTAACCGAAAATCCGTTTATGCACAGTTACTTAACTCACACGCCACCCGTAAACCTTTTACAGCCAACCCCTCCGTTATATAACGACGATTCATTAATTCAAACAATATAATATGTATTATATATATATATATATGTGCGTGCGTGCGTGTGCGTGTGCGTGTGCGTGTGTATGTGTGTGTGTAGAGGATCACATCATCGCTATTATAATTCATTAAAAATTTTTACGTTAAATTTTACGAAAAATCACGTCAGTTAACACGTGTACTTAATATAATATGTTCGCGATATTTTTCAAAAACACGGTACCGCAAAATAAAATCAAAACACTTATGTGAGGCTATTAAAAGCCGACCTCTTCGCAAAGGGTCTCCGAGGTGTTAACTCTAAGAGGCTCTAAAAATTGGAAAACCGCGCGGTATTATCGAATAGGTACGAGATTGGAGTCGGTTCACCGAAAAAGCATTTCATCGTCAAAACGATAATCTCGTCGTTTCCGATTTTTTTTTCAACTTAATCTTCAACGCCCGTGAGTATACATTCGAATATATAAGGCGGACCGTGAGAAACGGATCAAATCCGTCGCCGTCTCACGGCAAAGATCCCGTCCATTCTCCTGTCGACGATTCTTCTCTCTTTCGCCCCGTGTATAAGACCCGTGACGTAATCAAACCTATGGCCGGACGTTCGCGGTGAAAAAAAACCCACCGGAAACCCCTCGGATCGGTATCGTGATCGTTACAGGTGATCCACGACTATGTAGTAGTGTTCTGCACGGTCTAGTCTACACCGGTCTAAACCGGACCGGACCCGTAGGCGCAAATAGAGGCCACAAACTGGGGGTGCTAAAATTATGTAAATGATACTAACTTGTGGGGACTATGCCCCCACACCCCAAAATACCATATTTTAATTTTATAACTACTATAACCACTCTTAAATGAACCATAAAACAATTTACCTAATAACATTAGGTACCTACATATTATTATATTATATATTATTAAGTTGATACAAATAGTGACTAAAAAAAATAAAAAAATAAAAAATAAATAATTTTATTAAATAATCAGTAGTTAATTATACGATTTCAATTTTTTAGAAGCTACCTACTTGTATAAGGTACATTTTATAACTAAATATATCTATAATTCAATACGCTTACATATGAATATATTATTTCATACTAATATTATTTTTCTACTACTAGTAGAATATTTTTCCAATATTTCTGATGAAGTAATTTTATCGACAACATCTCTTTCAATATTTAATATCGATAAATCTGTAAAACGCTATTGCTCCATGCTTGCCCTTAACCAATTTTTTAGACGACGCATTAACGAGAATATACATTAATATATTTAATCGTACAGCTAACTTAAAAATTTATTATCTATGGCTGCAATTTGGCTGCAATTAGGTACCTAATATTTTGATATAACGTATAACTAATGTTTAATCATCACCAACTACGTGTGCATCTGCTAAAAACGTTAAATAAAAAAAAAACACTGCGTGAAATTAAGAAATCGTGTTTTTCACACGACGAATTTTCGGTGTTTTTGAACTGTGGGTGCTTATTTAAAGTTTGGAGGTGCTAAAGCATCCTCCTAGTTGCACCTATAAGACCGGACATAGCCATGGTCCGGTCTTTTTCGGTCTTTGTGTATTAAAATCTAAAATGGTTTGGTCTGGTCCGGTTCGCCTAAACGCGTTTCCTCCGCCGCGCCGACGACAGCGATTATAATATTATTATTTATTATAATATAATATCGTTTGAACGCGGTCGACACCTCCCGACACCCGCGCCACCTACTTCCTATACTACCGTTGCAGGTACGGCGGCGGCAGAACGCTGGGCATGGCGTGGCCGGTGCAGCTGGGCCGCGTGGAGATGTCGCCGTTCGTGACCGGGCACGTGGGCCGGCACCGGTGGGGCAGCGTGCTTGGCCGGTACTTCATCAACTCGAAGGGGGTCGCGATCACCGTCCACTCCAACACGCCGCTGCACGTGTCCATAAACGCGGGCCGCGACAACCGGTTGTGCCTGAAGGTGAGTGGTGATGTCGGGCAAACGCTCGCGGCAATACGCGACGGCTATTCGCACGACGCACTGTATACCAGTGGTTCCCAACCTTTTAGACACTTTAACCCATAAATCCGGTTGAATATTTACAATAACCCCCACATCGAAAAAAAAAAAATGTTTCGAGTAAAAAGATTTTTTTGCAATTTGCTTTGACGGGACGGCCTTTGGCCTATTAAGAGCACCTGGCTGAGCCTTTTCTCTCTGAATGAGGTTTTTCGTCAATAGGTTTTGGTCTGTTCATGGGACTAACCTAACCTAGCAAACTAATTTCTGGTCTAATATACTCCCCGTCCCTTCTTCAATGCATTAATTTCAAAGTGCCTTCTTTTTCTTCACGTTCTAGATACTCTTTCTATGTCCCTGTCTCTGCAACCAACTATGTTTCCAATGAACCCCTTACGAGAATGATGAGGATTGCCAATGCTGAACCCTCCTTCTTGTCTTAGTTAATTATGTTATATCTTACTATGTACTATTACTTTTAATTTTATTTTTCTCTGTTTTTCACTTGTGTTTTCTTCCTTCCTTAATTGTTTAGTTTAAGTTAAATTGTAAATTAACCATTGCCCATATTACAATAATAATAAATAAAATAATAAATAAATAAAATAATTTTATATTTATCTTTTTTATTTTTGATTTGATAAATTTTTAATTTTGATAAATAATTGTATTATATTAATTTAAAATTGTGTTATTTTCTAACCTTTTTTTGTTTGTTTCATGCATCCGAATGTTGCGTTTTTTTTATCATAAGTACTTTCACTATTTAATAAAAATCGTCACATAAGTGGTACAACGTCAGCACTCATCTTGACAACTGGTGTTAGGTCACAACCGGTGTGACAAAAATCAATCCACAATTATCGTGTTGTTCCGTTCTGTTTTGTCAGTGTGAATGGGAATTTGTTCCGAGCTGCTTAGAATAAAATGTTCCGAGCAGCTCGGAGCAGTTTTGCTCTTTCAGTGTGCGCCCGGCCTAATCGATTCACACATAACAGTGACGTGACGTGACCGTAGCCTTCCGTGTTCAGTGCCATCCGCGATGTATTTTTCACTTCCATCCTCACAATACCGTACCTTTTCATATCAGTGATCCCTCGTGATCATTCGTGTCTACTGTCTACTGTTAAAATTTGTATTTTGACGTCCGTGAAAAACAAAAATATATCGGCGACGACGTATTTTTTTTTCTATCACGGATGCCTGACGAGCACTGTGAACGTCGGAGCTTCACTGCGTCCGACGCGTGTGAACACGCACGGTCTATCATGGTCTATTAATATTTTTTTTTTCACTGAAGCTCACTGATGTCACTTCACGTCACGTCACTGTTATGTGTGAATCGACCTTAAAGGTTTAATCGTACCTACCGTGTTTCAGGCGAGTCACGATGAGTTCGCCTACCGGCGAGCGGACGGGCTGCCGGTGCTCAACTACACCATATGCTCGGCCCGGAACATGAAGACGCTGCACACGGCGCTGTCGGAGAAGATGCTGTGGGACGGCCTGAAGGCCTCGGACACGGAGATCATCAACTCGTTGCTCACCGAGCCCGTGTGGCAGCTGGCGCCCACCAGGAAGGAGCTGCTGAACGAGTCCACCATGGTCAACTACACCGAAGACATCATCACCCTGGGTTTCATCAAACAGGGTGAGCGCCGGGGCCGTCCGCGACGACCCTTCACGCAAATCCCTTTCGGCCGATGATATCGTCGTGTTCGGGCGTATTCGTGTGCGGGGCTCCGGCGCGATTTTCTCGTCGCACTTTTACGCCCTCCGGACAAAGGGCGGAACGAGAGGCGAACAGATCGAATGGCAACACCAAAGTAGTCGAAGTGACCGTACTCGTAATGTCGTCTGTTGTCTCCTGCCCCGGACCCGCGTGCACACGAGATCCGTCGGTCGAGTTTTATTCAAAACGTTTTTTTCCCTCTCGTTCTTTGATTTCGACAATGTTCTGTACTCGCGTCCACTTAATCTTTTCCTACCATCATCGGCCGTTTTTACAACTTATTACCTAGTTTTATCAAAACGAAATCTCTAAGAAAATTTACGTACAAGACGATATTTTTATAATAATTAAATTGTAAATTTACTAAATTTAACCTATCGTCAAGATTGGAAAATCGTCGTGTAGATTAGGGTGATCATATTAAAAAATTTAAATACAGGACTAAAATGATTTTCACAGTTTTTTAAATAATTTTAATCTAATTTTTTACCACAATTTTTAATCATAATAAAAAACATAATTTAATATACCTAAAATAGTACCTAATATGTATTTAACATTATTTCAATTCTAATGAAGCAGTTACAAAACTAATTCATCATTTTTAATCAATACATAAAAAAAAAATAAATAAAAACAAGAGTTACTTAATAAATTAAAACTTTTTATAATATTCTCAAACGCTTCATTCCTATACTCACTTTTCTCAGTACTTTTTTATTCATATTGAAGATAATTTTGGGTATATTGAGTATATTTAATATTGTACCTACGTAATATAAACATATCCAGGGGCGTGCCTAGAAATTTTTTTCGGGGGGGGGTTCAATATTTTTACTGACACGTACCTATTTTAATACATATATATATATATATATATATATATATATATATATATTATAATATTAAGTAAAACTTTTATTAACAATTATTTTAATTTTTCGGGGGAGGTTTGAACACCCAACCCCTCCCCCCCTAGGCACGCCCCTGAACATATCTGTAGGTTTATAAGATCGACTAAAAAACAGGACAAAAAGCGTCCTGAGAGACACTCGTCAGGACAACAGGACACATCTCTAAAATATAGGACAAACCTGCGAAAAACAGGACATCTGGTCATCCTAATGTATATTGATGTTTACTTTTGAGCGAAAAAAAATTAGTTAAGTTTGATTTCATCAAATGAAAAATACATTTTATAATTTTGTAAAAAAAATCGTTGACATTTGCCGCCCTCCAATGTTTCCGTTCTAGGCCCGGGACTATGATGGGCCTGTGCCTCAATACGCCTCTGTCCGTGCGCCACGCGTCAGACCATCATCAGTCACAGGGTGCGTACCCGACGCGTTGAACAATTAAAATCGTGTCATTATAATATTTTTAAATCGACTGGCCGCCACCGATTTGGACAATAAATGGTGAAACCCCCGACAATAACACTGTACGCGCACGCCGGCGATGGCCTATCAAATTACGACGTATTCATTTCACTCAAAATCCCCTCCCCTGTGAGATTTTTGTATCCTAGTCACGTACGTGATTCGCTCGAATTCGTGGTGTGGCGTCCCTGAAAGACTTATAACCTTTTTTTTTTTACGGGGAGGCTGTTGAAAAGTTTCCCCAGACCTCCACAAATCGAATTTCATGGATTTCGAGCCTTTTTTGTGCCGTGCTTTAAAACATTATTTATTCGATGATTTTCAAAATTTGTCTAACGTTACCAAAAGACATCGTTCTTTAAGTCAGACGGTTGTAGAAACGTCCCCCTGTCCTAGAATTTTTAAATTGAAAAATATCGTTAATGTAATGTGAGGAAAAATATGTGACAGCGTTCTCATCGCGTCTTATACCCACGTCACATATTATAGGTCCAGTGTTAGGACTTATCTAGATAAATTATTTAGATAATTATTATTTTATCTTTTATATTATCTAGATAAATAAATTTAAGTTATCTAAGTATTTATTTTCGATAAAAATTTCACTTATCTAGATACATTTAAAAGATAAATTTTTTTGTTTATAGTCATTTGTATATTGTACCTTTAGGCTTTAATACATATTATTCACTACTAACTATTTTTTTTCAATAAATAATCTACCTAATTTATTTACATTTAGAAAAAAAAGTTGTATTAATTCATTTGAAGTATTTTTTGTTTCTTTGATATTTTCTCAATGATGTTTATATTTTATTTTATAACCTTTAATAACAAATTATTTCTAAAAATATTATTAACTTGGTGTATTATGCTTTTGGTCCACTCGGCAGTCGACACCTACTTTACTGCACGGCGACTTCCTCAATTTTTATTCATACCTTTTTTATTACCTTTCTTATGTTGTGTTGAAGTTAATGTTTGGTAATACACAACATGTTAAAATTAAGAAGAAAATAAACATATTATTCAGGCATGTACTCACATGACAGTATACATATATATTATATATTTTTTAAATTAGTTATTTTCATTTTAATTTGTGTAATCATCTATTATTTATCAAGATAAAATATTTTTATCTTTTATCTTTTCGTTAGATGAATTCGATTTGTTTATCTTTTATCTGTATCTTAGATGAAATGTAGTGTTGTTATCTTTATCTTTATCTAGATAATTTTTTTGTCATCCGTTCCTAACACTGTACAGGTCACGTGTTGCTGAACGAATTTTGGCAAGCGGAAATGGGCGATTTCTCGCTGGACCAGAAACGGTTTCCGACCATGAAGGAGACGATCAACATAATACACAGGAGGGGTTTCCGCATAGTGGTCACCATCCAGCCCTTCATCAGCACGGAGTCGCACAATTTCGCCACCGCCGTCCGGGAAGGCATTCTGGTGAGTGAAACGAAATCACTCGACGTCGACGTGTTCCGTCGTCGTGACGTCCCGCCTATATTGTAGTACTGGTATAACAGTACCGGTCAAGAACGTTTAAGCTCTTTGTCAACAGTATCAATCGAAAAACAGTTAATTCAAAAACTTAAAGAATCGGAACCATTATTTATGATGACATAATAAATATTATGTATGCTGGCCAAAAATATAGAGTAATACTGTCCTAATCTACAAAACACAATATTTCATTTTTTTTTTTAATTTTAATATTTTAATCATGAACCATTCATTATAATTTATTAGAGTTTGTCGCGGTCGGGTATCCGGCGATCGCGACCGTGTTCCCTCTACGTCCGCGCGTCGCATCCGATAGCCGGTTTGCGCGCCGCCGGTCCGCGGCACCGCCGGCAAAGGCTAGCGGCGGCAAAGGCTCGCGGCGGCAGCGGTGCGACAGACACGGAGGTCGCCACTTTATTAATTGTTTAAATAAAAATATTATTTTCCACATATTTCCGAGGTGTTTTTTTTTTTTTTTGTTATTTCATTTGTGTCTCTCACCTCTCAACACCGGACACTTCAAGTTATGTTGTATTGTTATTAGTATTGGTAACGTATTTTCTGAAAATGAAAATGTAAAATTTTTATTTCTCATTATAACTAACACTAAATTAAAAATGTTCATGCGTAATTTTTTTAATTTTATATTTTAAATGTCAATTTTTGCGGTGGGGGGCAAAGGCCTTTACACGAGGAACATTTTTCAATAGTTAGCTATCGCCTCCTCAGCAATGTATCGTCAAAACCGGCACTGGCCTATAATGTCGGCACTCGTTTTCGCCGTGTTGCAGGTGCGGCAAATCGGAAGCGAACGTTACGTGCCCGCCCTGACCCGATACAAGACGGTGCAGAGCGCCGGCATGCTGGACATAACGAACGAGAAATGCGGCCCGTGGTTACAGAGACAGCTCAAAGATCTCGTGCAGAAATATCAATTCGACGCGTTCTACTTAGACATGGGTACGTTTTTAGCGGGCGCGTTAACGTCCACTCTTATCAGCCTTACAGTTCACTCGCGCGTTTTTCACGATACTTTTTACGACCGAATTCAGTCCGATTATTATTAGTCCAATGAAACAAGTCGAACTGAAATTTCGCCCATTTTTAATTAAATTTACATCGATCACGATCGATTTTGCCACGAAAAAGTGTGTCACTGATATTACAAAAAAGTAAGATATTTAACGGTTTGCATTAATCATTAGATGTACAAATTAATGATCTATATAATTATTAAATTTATCGTGACACAATGACGTCCGGAGGGAGGAGCCAGTGGGGACCATTGCCCCCCTGAGATTTTTCATGTCAGTTACATTATTGGAGGTTTTTTTTACACGAAGTCGGTCTCACACGACTACGGCACTCAGCGACTCTCCGACAATCATTGTACCATTAATTACGAGTATAATATTATTACGTACCTACTCGTAAAATTAATAGTTGTACTTCACGAGTCACAAATATTTTTTGCCCCCCCCCTCCCGAGTGACATATCTGTTGGCGTCCTTGTCGTGACATGTTTATAAATTAATATAATATCAGTCACAGTAAGTCCCCTTAAGTAAAATAACATTTAGTCAGATTTATTAATTTATATCTGAAACTTGAAAAATTAAAAAGTTTGTATTGATAAATAATATTATTGAAAAGAACACGAAAAAGAAACAATATTTTGAGTCCATCCGAAACTATTAAGCCTACTTCAATAGTAATCGACTGACTAACTGTTATAAATTGTATTAATATTGTAGCGACCGTTACAAATTGTTTAAGGGTATTATAAACCGACGACCGACAAACCAGAGTCTATAAAATGGCAGACGATTATAAACTTTCCCGATTTTAATGACCTGTAAATTTTCCCGACGGTCAACTCTCCTGAGTCTACTTCAGTACTACTACCCAAAGGGTACATGTGAATAAATCCTCTCGAGTCTGTAATAACTTCGTTTGTACGTTGTGACTTACGTATAAACGTCGAGCAACACAATAGACAATAGACACCAGTAGAATACGAAATCACTACCTAGTTAAAATTGAATATATGCATTACGATTGTTCAAAAAACTCTTGTTTTAAGTCGACCAGAGCCATACTTAAAATCCGGTCGAGCCGTTATCGTTTAAGTCAATGTTTTTATAGTTTTTAATATTTAATCCACCATCGTGGATTAATGGTAATAACATATATTATCCCTAATTGATAACGAAAGCTTTTAATGAGTTTCACGGTCACGGTGAAACTTATCCACAGTGTAGCCGTAAAATACATAATGAATTGACCCAGGAGAGTTTACTCGTATTGGAAATCGAAAGAGTTTATCGCCGTCCGAACGGGAAAGCCGAGTCGGATCACGGTACTCGATACCGCCCACACGATTTTATAACATTTTTTTTTCCGGTTTTACGATCCATTGAGGATCTTTACCGCCAAAACTATCTCCTCCCATTTCTCTCTATCTTGCGCTATGATTTGCCAATTCGTCCTAACTTCTCGACCTACCGCATTCCATATTTCATTTACTCTGTCTATCCATCTTCTTCGGGGTCTTCCCCTTGGTATTTTCCCTGTTGGCGTCCAAGTCATTATTTCTTTTATCAGGCTTCCTTCCGCTCGCCATGCATGTCCAGCCCATTGCATTCTTATACTTTTAACGCATTGTACAATATTTTCTCTTTTGTATTGGTTCCCGAGTTGTGCGTTCGATCTTAATTCCCATTGTTGGGTTTCGGTATTAAATACTGGACCATGTATTCTTCTTAAGATTTTCCTTTCGAATCTACTTAGTTTCTTTTCATCACCTTTAGTTGTGGCCCATGCGGCACATGCATACGTCAATACCGGTATTATGTAACTTGATTTTATAACAATACGTTAAAGATACGAGTATATTATATCTGATTCTAAAATCGTCTTGTTTGCGGGTTAAAACTTGAAAACTTATACCATATTATATTGAATCCTGGCGTGATTCAGATCTTCTTCGGAGTGACTCGAATTATCTAACTAATCGGTGTAAAGTCAATGAACAATCTCACAACGCGAATAAACGTACATATATTTCTTATAATAATGGCTCTCGTTCAAGACTAATACCTCAGTGGACTAGTTTAGTCTATAAAATGTATTATAGTCGTTACGATTCCACCCATAAGAAAAGATATTTTCATATTATTATCAATTCGCGTACAAACATTGATTAAATAATAAATATTATTCGATCTATCTGAATGCAGCCGAATAATCGGAGTCGTCATGATATCATGACAAATACGAATGAAGATTAAGAATATAATACTTTTTCACCCCTTATGAACATGATTGAACAGTCATATCCCTTAACTGGTATCATCGGGTCAAAAAAGACCCATGACATTTTATTTTTAACTTTTCTACCATAAATCGCGCTTTTTTTTGTTGTAGAATGCATTGTATTTTATCACAATACTTCAAACAACGTATTACGTCTTTCGTTATCAACAATTATTGAGTATTTCGTTCAAAAAATCTATTTATAAAGGTTTCGGGTCATAATTGACCCGATGATACCAGTTACGTAGGTTTTTTCTTACCTTTTGCCATCACGAAAATAATCGTTATTTTGAGACGAATATTTTCGAACTCCATTACGTGTTGGTATTTAACATGTGTCCAACTTCTAAAGATACGAAATATTCAAATATTTGTTCTATATGCAAAAAAACGGTTCGTAAAACACATGGCGTTCAAGTATTGAAATGTGTTACCTACCTAATTGTGTATGTATACGGAGTAAGAAAACATTTTTATTTATTTTTATTTTATAATGAATTTCATTAATTAACTAACATTTAAAATATATTTCATACAAAAAAGTCAAGTCTTAAATAATAAACTAATACCTAAACTTTAAAATTTGTAGTTACATAAAAAAACGTCCTGAGAGGTACAATAAGTGTTTGCAATTTTATATAAATAAATGTTTTATGTTCTAAATTGTATTTTATTTTGTTGTCATTGTATCTAAACTTAGATACGTGATGCTGGCACCCGCATGTTGTAAATGTGACTCGGAAATCATGTCAGTATTTGTTATACAATTTGTACAAATTTGTAACCACAACTTCAAAATTTGTACACCCCCCCAAACCGTCTAAAATCAATTTTTTTATCGCGGGTGCCAGCGTCACGTGATTCTGGCACCCGCATTTCGAAATATTTGTCCGATTGACTCGGAAATCATGTCAGTATTTGTTATACAATTTGTACAAATTTGTAACCACAACTTCAAAATTTGTACACCCCCCCAAACCGTCTAAAATCAATTTTTTTATCGCGGGTGCCAGCGTCACGTGATTCTGGCACCCGCATTTCGAAATATTTGTCCGATTGACTCGGAAATCATGTCAGTATTTGTTATACAATTTGTACAAATTTGTAACCACAACTTCAAAATTTGTACACCCCCCCAAACCGTCTAAAATCAATTTTTTTATCGCGGGTGCCAGCGTCACGTGATTCTGGCACCCGCATTTCGAAATATTTGTCCGATTGACTCGGAAATCATGTCAGTATTTGTTATACAATTTGTACAAATTTGTAACCACAACTTCAAAATTTGTACACCCCCCCAAACCGTCTAAAATCAATTTTTTTATCGCGGGTGCCAGCGTCACGTGATTCTGGCACCCGCATTTCGAAATATTTGTCCGATTGACTCGGAAATCATGTCAGTATTTGTTATACAATTTGTACAAATTTGTAACCACAACTTCAAAATTTGTGCACCCCCCCAAACCGTCTAAAATCAATTTTTTTATCGCGGGTGCCAGCGTCACGTGATTCTGGCACCCGCATTTCGAAATATTTGTCCGATTGACTCGGAAATCATGTCAGTATTTGTTATACAATTTGTACAAATTTGTAACCACAACTTCAAAATTTGTACACCCCCCCAAACCGTCTAAAATCAATTTTTTATCGCGGGTGCCAGCGTCACGTGATTCTGGCACCCGCATTTCGAAATATTTGTCCGATTGACTCGGAAATCATGTCAGTATTTGTTATACAATTTGTACAAATTTGTAACCACAACTTCAAAATTCGTACACCCCCCCAAACCGTCTAAAATCAATTTTTTTATCGCGGGTGCCAGCGTCACGTGATTCTGGCACCCGCATTTCGAAATATTTGTCCGATTGACTAGAAAATCATGTCAGTATTTGTTATACAATTT
Source organism: Therioaphis trifolii (assembly GCA_027580255.1). Classification (NCBI taxonomy): domain Eukaryota; kingdom Metazoa; phylum Arthropoda; class Insecta; order Hemiptera; family Aphididae; genus Therioaphis; species Therioaphis trifolii. The sequence continues at coordinate 30,811,850 of CM050409.1, read as the reverse complement.
GTACAAATTTGTAACCACAACTTCAAAATTTGTACACCCCCCCAAACCGTCTAAAATCAATTTTTTTATCGCGGGTGCCAGTGTCACGTGATTCTGGCACCCGCATTTCGAAATATTTGTCCGATTGACTCGGAAATCATGTCAGTATTTGTTATACAATTTGTACAAATTTGTAACCACAAGAAAATATTCCCATAAAAATTTCAAAATACCAAACGACAATTACACTAAAATAGTACACATAAATACTACACTTTTTATGATTTGTTTTCGGTCGATAAACCGCATAAAACACTGTATATAAATACTACTTGGTTTCTCTCTATTAAATCGGACTCGGTATAGTAAAATATAGTATAATATTTTTGTAAAATTATTTCATTTCTAGAATTTGGTCACACTTGTTAAAATTGACACTATGTTTACATATTATCATCTTTAGATAATTTACGGTTATAATAGGAAAGTGCATGTTTTGTTTCACTATAATTTATGATTTTTTTATCGTATTTTTCGTATTCCTAGTGAAATTGTTTATTATCTACTATAATTACCTATAATAAATAGTTATTCATCGTTAAATCTAATTTTTTGATTATTATGCCACCAATTATGAAGGTATGTATTTTAAATATATATTCACTAAGAATTAGGTATACCTAGGTATATTGTTTTTAAATAGAAAATAATCATAATTTATACCATAGAAGGGACGAAAACCAAAAGTGGATCCATCCGTTATTGATAATGAAATACTCAAGTACAGATCTAAAATTGTAGGTGAAGATAATAAAAGTAAGTGGAATTTTTGTAGTTTGTTTTTCATTCTTTAACAGATAGGACTATTTTTCATACTTAAATTTTTCTTACTTAAAATATGTGAAGAAAAATCTGAAAAACAATTTTATAATAAATATAATAATTATTTTTAACATCACAAATATTTTTTGTCTCAGGGTTTGAAGCATCCACGAGCACATTGAATATTGAAGAGATACTATTGGATTTAATTAAACAAAACTTTGTTCAACCAATTACATGGAAATTAAATGACATCCCTAAATGTATTTTTGCGAATGGTGATAATTATTTTATAAGGGGAGTCATAATTTTTCATGGTGGAGGAAGAAGAGGACTCAGGACAGCAACCGGACATTACACTGCCTACACGTATAGAGGAGATAATATATGGGAAATATATGATGACGTTAAAAATAAAGTCCAAAAAGTAGCATCATCTCACAAATATGACATCGAAATATTATTTTATACATTATAGATAAACCGATGTATTTAAGTTTAAGACAATAATTTTTGATAATTATAATAATTATTTAATATTTAAATAGAAGTGTCACAAATTCCTCTACACAGGTTTATTTTGAGTGAATTAATAATAATATTTGTAGTTTCCTCATTTTATTTTTTAATAATTTTGTAGTTTAATTTTAAAAAAAGCCGATAAGATAATGGTGGTGGAAGTTCGTCCTTCGTCGCTTCGCTCCTCGGACAAGATAATGGTGAGGAGTGTATAGCACTTTCTATCATGGGATCACCTGGTTTACGATAGTTTAGTTGTATGGTACTTTACATTTGAATGCAATGATAAATCATTGTAAGTTAAGTACAGGATACAGTAGTTGGGTGGGATACACGAGATGCATTGCTAGATTAGGCATTATTGGATAGATTTTGGAATTATTTTATATTATAAAAAAAAAACGATTCTGAACGAAGATGAAGATGTCAGCCTTAAATTGTAATATATATTTTATTTTAATATCCTAGATTGGGTTAAATTTACATTTGTCTATTCATGTGACTTCTGCTCGTGAGCATTGGACAAACCAGGATGTGCATAGATAGGGCGTAGGTAAATACCATATTATTTGCCTAAATGCACTATCGTGACGGTACCACCCGACCCCGCCGTCCATATATGCTGAATGCTCCGTGGCTACGTCTATTTAAATATTAATAATTAATAATAATATATAAAATCCGCATGTTTATGGAACTGATACACACATTAAAATAACTAGAAATTGGAAGTTAGTAACGTTCTATTCAACCATGTAAAGGTACGTTATACACCTTGTGTTTACAATCTACCAATATTTTGTATAGAACAGCTGTCAGCTACTGATTATATTATAATAAACTTAATCTATTTAATTATATTTATTCAACGCGTCAATTTTTGATTTTGTAAAAATTATAGATTCAGACAATCATTCAAATTTTTTTTTAATTTAACGTATCGCGGTATTTTTATACTTATCGTAAGCAAAATTTATTAACAATCTTGTATTGAATTTTCATTTCTTATCTTTGAATACAAAAATTTTTATACATTTTCAACTACAAAATAATTTGCAAATATTCGTGATTTTGACAAATTTTGTCGATTTTTGAACTTCAACTGCTTATAAAAAAAAATTGTGCCTATGTATTTGAATAATTTTCGAATCACTCTTAGATCAACTTATTCAAAACCTTCTATTAAATTTTCAAGCGATTTGGTAGGGCCAAAAAATTGTTATCGACTTTTATAAAAAAAAATCTAAGAAAAATCGAATTATTCAAATGCCTATAAATAGCTAAAAAATAAACGAAATATTTTGAAAATACAACTATGTAAAGAAAATGCCTATTTAAACATTTTGTAAAAGTTTTAAGTTTCTACGACCTATACTTTTTGAATAAGAACAAATATCAAAAATCAATGATGCCTAAATTGTTATTTTACGCGATTATGTGAAAAAATTGTAATTTCAAACACTCATAAAAATTTTTGATTTTATTCCAGTGCAAATTTTTTTTACAGATAATTGAAGGAAAACGTATGTCATACTTTGTACCGAATTTACAATTCTTAGTTTTGAATACTTAAAATTTTATGAATTTTCAACTGCAAAATAACTTCAAATTTTCGCAATTTTTACATATTTCGTATAAATTGGAACTTTGAGCACTTATAAAAAAAAATTGTGACTTACGATTTTGGATTTTTTTTTATCAGTTATGGAACAACTTATAAGAAACCTTGTATTAAATTTTCAAGATTTTCTGGCAAAAAAAAAAAATTTTATCGTTATTTTAAAAAAAAATACTTAAAAAAATTGAAAATTTCAATTGTCTATAATTAGCTCAATAATAGTCAAAATACTTTGAAAATTTGAACGGTGTAGAGAGAATGCTAATCTAAACATTTGGTGAAAATTTCAAGTATTTACATCGATTAGTTTTTGAGTTATAGCAAAATAAAAAATTTGATTTTGTCGAAAACTGGTTTTGCGTAAAATATACCGTTTTTCCCTCATTTTTTAAGGGTTTTTCCCGGCGCGTTAAAAAAATATTGAAAATTTTTAACTTTTGACCCCCCAAAGTACCAACTAGATTCAATTTCCTTTCAGAAAAGTTGCTATATAAGGCAATCGAAGCATTTTTACTGCCCCAAATCGTGTCGACAGACACAAAAATAAAAAATAAATAAATAAAAAAAAAAAAAAAAAAAACACACATCATTGTAAAATCAATACATTCTTCACTCCGTTCAGAATCTAATAAAGAAACAGTTTAGAGAAAATGTCAGTTCATTATGTTTAAACTCTTATGTTTTAGTAGTTATTGTAAAATAACAGTATCAAAAAATTGTGTACTACTTGGTATGAATTAAAACACGATTCAGTTTTAACCCTGACGTTTTGATACAAAGTTTTTTTTTAATTTTTAGCTAGAATAATCCTAGATATTGGAAAGTTTGTTTAAAAAGGAACTTGTTCACGTTCACGTAGAAGTGGATCTAAAAAAGATGAAAAAAAGGGGATAGTAACAAAATTGTAAAGTTGTTATAGTTAAAGTTAACATTCTCTAGGCTTACCTTGATCTAATCCTATTTGATATATAAAGCTCTTAGTCTTCAATTTAGAAAATAACTCAACAAATTTTAATGAAAATGCAAATTTAAGTAGACCTGTATGAATGATTAGTAATCTTGTGTACGATTTTCAGTTTTTGAAACAATATGGGTATTGAAAATGTTATGAAATAATTATGAACGAAAAAAAAAATACTTATGATTTTATAAGGTTTAGGAGGGTGTATACATTTTGAACTTGTAGTTACAAATTTGTACAAATTGTATAACAAATACTGACATGATTTCCGAGTCAATCGGACAAATATTTCGAAATGCGGGTGCCAGAATCACGTGACGCTGGCACCCGCGATAAAAAAATTGATTTTAGACGGTTTGGGGGGGTGTACAAATTTTGAAGTTGTGGTTACAAATTTGTACAAATTGTATAACAAATACTGACATGATTTCCGAGTCAATCGGACAAATATTTCGAAATGCGGGTGCCAGAATCACGTGACGCTGGCACCCGCGATAAAAAAATTGATTTTAGACGGTTTGGGGGGGTGTACAAATTTTGAAGTTGTGGTTACAAATTTGTACAAATTGTATAACAAATACTGACATGATTTTCTAGTCAATCGGACAAATATTTCGAAATGCGGGTGCCAGAATCACGTGACGCTGGCACCCGCGATAAAAAAATTGATTTTAGACGGTTTGGGGGGGTGTACGAATTTTGAAGTTGTGGTTACAAATTTGTACAAATTGTATAACAAATACTGACATGATTTCCGAGTCAATCGGACAAATATTTCGAAATGTGGGTGCCAGAATCACGTGACGCTGGCACCCGCGATAAAAAAATTGATTTTAGACGGTTTGGGGGGGTGTACAAATTTTGAAGTTGTGGTTACAAATTTGTACAAATTGTATAACAAACACTGACATGATTTCCGAGTCAATCGGACAAATATTTCGAAATTCGGGTGCCAGAATCACGTGACGCTGGCACCCGCGATAAAAAAATTGATTTTAGACGGTTTGGGGGGGTGTACAAATTTTGAAGTTGTGGTTACAAATTTGTACAAATTGTATAACAAATACTGACATGATTTCCGAGTCACATTTACAACATGCGGGTGCCAGCATCACGTATCTTCTAAACTTAACTAAAAACCAATGGGTAATTCAAATTTGAATGTAAATATATTTTTTAAATTAATTTATTCAAAAATGTATTAATAATCATGCAATTTTGCAAGATTAAAATAAATTTGTATAAAACACTTATATTTTATGAAAAAAAAATTGTAATTAGATAAAAAAATATTCATTTCAATTCATAGAATGTAATGAAAAAAAAAAAAGAAATTGAATAACATAGTTATTCAAATTTCGGGTCATTTTTGACCCGACAATACCAGTTACGTAAATACAAATAAGGATACCAGTTAAGGGATATAATACGTTTTAGTCGGCATAAAAAAAAGTTCAGTCGGCTCATCAGTAAAATGGTCGGCCTAGTCTAGAAAAAACTGAAACGAAATCGCCACTGGGTCGATCGCGCGATTCATGATACGGCCTCGTGTTTTTCCAGGGTCCGCTTACGACCTGCCGCGTCACTACGTGTTCGCGGAGAACCTGACCAACCCGGACTACTACAAGCCGCTGTTCACGCAGACCGTGTCGGACGCCGTGAACGTGTTCGGCGTGTCGTCCGCCATCAGCCGGCCGCCGGCGCCGATTTTCGTGTCGCTGCTGCCGTTGGCCTCCACGTGGGACTCGCTCCAGGTGATCATACCGACCATGCTCACGTACGGCATCGTCGGCTACCCGTTCCTGTTGCCCGGCCCCGTCGGCGGCGAGTTCCAGGTCGGCAACGTGTCGTTGCACTCGCTCACACCGCCGGGTAGGTGCCACGCGACGCGACGCGACGACCGCGGGTCTCGGTAGTCGGTTTTTTTTCTCGTTTTTATTTATTTCCTTTCTTTTTCTTTTTTTTTGTTTTTTTTTTTTTTCACGGTCCGAGAGCGAAGCGGAGGATCACGATATATTGTCATATTGAAATAATACGAGGACGTTTTTTTTTTTCGTTTCGTTTTGGTGTTTTTCTTTCTCCGTTTTACCTGTTTCCGGAGCGAAGACACGCGCTTTTCCGTACGCTCCACTCGGTCCGAAAATCTCGTCCGGCGACTCTGTAGTTAGGACTCTGCGATTATTTCGATTATTTAAAAATATCGAATAATCGATTAATAACCGAATCCCCAAATTCGAATTACCGAGTATTTAACACGTTCAGTGCCGCCGTTCGACACGATTAGATTTTTACCTATGAATGAGTACTATATATTACCATACCTAAACCAGCGTTTTAAATAAATATTAATTAATTTTTAGATTCAATACAAGACTGACCCTTAAGGTAAACGGCGGTTATTTTTTTAGATTTATGGTTGATGATTTGTTCTTTTTTTTTCTCAATAATAAAACTTTCAATAGCATTATAATTTTATTACTACTGTTATTAAAATACCTATTCTATAGTAAGATTTTTTTATTATTAATCGATTTTTCGATTATTAGTAAATTATTCGATTATTAATCGGTTGTTCGATTATAAATGAAATAATCGATTATTACGGAGAAAAAAATAATCGCACTTCTACTCTGTAGATTAGCGATTGCATTAAATGGCACCCTCGTTTTTCAGAATACTCATTTTTGGAGAAACTGCCAAAAAACCGAGTGAAAACAGTAAAATTCGCCTGTAACGAGAATGCAATCGCTAAATCGATTCTAGTCGTTCAATCACAGCTCCGGAAGTTATGTCGAAACTTAAAGAGGCCCACGCACGATCAGTTTAACTGTGCAGTTTATCACGTGTGACGTCATGCCTGAGCGATAAACTGAGGGAACTGTGCAGTTCTTGCAGATTTTTACGCAGACATTTAGCCTGCGCGACAGATTCTACTTTACAACGATAAACTGCGCAATCGCGCAGTTCATCGAACAGTTTGCACAGCCTTGTCTAGCAATTAGTTATTTTCTATTATTTATTTAATTTAATAATTCTTTTGTCACCACCATAGCAAAAAATAAAGAAAAACTTCTGCACTTCATTGACTCGTACAGAAATCTACCCGAATTGTGGGGTATAGAATGCCCTTCATATTCAAACCGTATAAAAAAAAACTGCCACGTACGATGTTTTGATTTAAGAACTTAAGCCTATGAAACCCGATAGCTCCTCCCTGTTGCTAGAAACCGAAGCGTAGCTATCAACCTAAAAATCTAAAAATCTAAAAATCAATCTAAAAAAACTGATGCAGCCAACACGCCTTTGCAGTTCAGATAACGGTACAATTTTTACTCAGTTGATTTCCCAGATAAACTGCACAGTTAAACTGATCGTTTTTATTGGTTATTAAAAATCGTATTTTAAACAATGTAAATGAAACACTGTTTGTCACTATTGACTTCTATGTTTTACTCACGTCATGAATGGTATTTTCCTACGATTTGTAGTTTTGTAGATGTAATGTAAGAAAAATATTGTAAATCTTCATTTATTTAATTATTTTAAAATAAAATGTATGGAATAGATAGAAAATATATTTGTCTGCGAGTGACACGGGCGGCTTAGCAAAGTGTCTTGATACGTTTTGTTAAAAGGGCCCACATGAAACTACAGCCCTGGGGCCCAATAAGTTCTAAACCCGGCCTTGGGTTTCTTACATCTAGTGGGTGAGGACCTAGAGCTTGGCAGATTTGTTCGGAGATGTGAAATTGGTTGCGGAAATGTCGGTATTTTTTACATTCGATGATGATATGGTTTACCGTTAATGGAACACCACATGAGTCGCATAGTGGGGGTTCGTCTTTGCTCATCAGGAAACTGTGGGTTAGGTGAGTGTGTCCAATTCGAAAATTCGGTTGATTACAGTTTCATCTTTTCTATTAAGTTCAAGATTTGGACATAGGTAGGTGCTGTTTACTTAATTTTTGTAAAGTTTATTTCCAATAACTCTTTTCAAATTTTTATAACAAAACTTTAAAATTTCATTTGATTTTCTCATACACTCAACCAATCATATTGAAAATACTTTAGAAACTCGAGGTGTTTTTCCATTATGCAATAAACTAAATTCTTAAACGATTTTCGCGGAATCGACATCGATTTTCAACTTGAAATGTTTATGAAAAACTATTAGGCGTTACGTAAAATACGTTAACAGTTTACGTTACACTGAAGCTTTGCTCGTGATTGTTTAACTAAAGAAATCACGTATCATGTTTCCTTTAAAATGCAATACACCCATCGCCAGTGTGCGATCCGAAGAGCCAAGATTACCCGTGGCGTGAAGTTTGTCTGGGTGTCTATTATTATTATTATTATTTTGTTTTTATCAGGCAAACGCAATAGCAGAGTAATTATATTATGATTACAGTCGGTTCGGTAAAACGTATTTACCGATAGGTACGTACGTATACAATATATTCGGTGGATTCGTATTCGAATTAGGAGGCCGAGATGGTTTTGCGTCCGCGTCGTTCGTACCGTCGTCGTTTTAATATACGCGTGATTACTATCGATTGTCATTGCATTCAGATAACCCGTCGTCGGAACTCTTGGAGACCCAGTCGTTGAAAGAGTGCAGGCAACGCGGTCAAAACTACAACGAAAGCCGAGAACTGGTCATGCGGTGGATGCAACTGGCCACCTTCTTGCCGGTCATCCGGTACGCCAGACTGCCGAGCGACTGCGACCCTCAAATACTTCAGCTGACGAAAAACTTGACGGCGCTGCGACAGCAAATAGTGAGTATAATAGTAGACGACGATCAATATTGTGTAACGCATAATCGATTCGACGACGAATAAATTGAATCACTCGAGTACCTCGAAAATCTTCTAGACCGCGTTACGGGTCGATCATTAAAAACTTTCTCACAGATCTAAAATCGTTTTCGAAGCTCCCAAAATGTCTAAAAAATACAAAACCTCATACTCTCTCTTTTCGGGTAGGTACCAGTGTAGTTTTAGCTAATTGACAAACCGAGGGAAGGGTAGAGAAAAATATTTTGTATTTTACACGCACCGTACCCTGTTTTTCAATAATTATCTAGGAACCATTATAAACCACCGTAACAATATGCACAACGAAATCAAATCAAGAATCGCATCAGAGAACAAGGGATATTAATATGCACTTTTGAAATTGTTTAATTCGAAACTATTCATCCAGGAAGTCAAAAGAATATTTATATTCCAGCTTTTTACGACCAGTCTTGACGTATGGCTGTAAAACATGGTCCGTAACTAAGGGAGATGAATAGAAGTTAAACATATTTGACAGAAAAGTACTCCGTAGAATATATGGCCCTGTAATATTGAGAATGGTGAATATAGAAGAAGAACTAACCAAGAAGTGTATCAAATGTTTAATAAACCCATTATAAGTTCGTATCTAAAAAGTAAAAGGTTAGAATGGGTGGGTCATATTTGGAGATCGGAAGGTATTGCAAAAAATCTGTTTCTGGAAAACTAAACGGTAAAAGACCTAGGGGTAAAAGACCAAGACAAAGATGGGCGGACAGAGTGGAAACGGATCTCACGGATCTTACGAAAATCTCAGAAGCATTAATAAGGATTGAAGATAGCGAAGACAGAGATAGGTGGAAAGATGTGGTCCTAAATGGACTGTAAAAGCTAGAAAGAAGAAGAAGTGCTCTGTTTTTATTTCGTTTTCCCTTCCTAATTAATCAAAGAGTAATAATATGTAAATAATTGAGAAACGAGTAGTCGTGATAATATTGTATAGGTGTGTTTTCACAAACGAAATCGTAGTTAAATTTTTTATTTTTGTTTATAAAATTATTTTATTTTTATTTTACATAATTAAACATATAACAAATAATTATAATACTTTTTTTTTTTTTTTTACGAAAAACATTTTTGTTTTTATTTATTTTACTCGTTAATCTTCTTCGCCGTCAGATATTTCATCGATTTGGATGTCCGACGTTTCGGCGTTAGCCAGGACGAAATCGTCTGATCGTCGTCGACAAACGCCGCGGCCACGACACGCATAACACTCGACGTTACGTTTCGTGCGAGCTCGTATGGTGTGTTTTATATTATACGTAGGGGCTACGAAGTGTGTTTTGAAATTCAGCCGAAATCCAATTCGTTCGGTAGTTAAAACGTTTATAGTCGGTTTTTTTTTACGATCGCTTTTACTATCGTAGCACTTTGTTTTCAGACTTTGCAACGCTATGACACAGAAACGGGCATGGCACACGTTAAAATCGATCGTATCCGCGCGCTTGGCCCGCACCAGCGGCGTATGTACATACGTACGTGTGTATAACAACGCACGCGAGTGTGAGAGCGGAAATTTCAAAACGAATATAATCGCGTGAAAAGTTCCGCGCCGGGGGAGTCACGTATCGGTTATAAAAGTCTTGCCACTTTGGCCCGTTAACGACCGATAATCTACAATTTCACCGGGCGAGTGTGCGACGTAGGTATACCTACGGCTGCGACGCGAACGCACTCGCCTAATGGAAACAACCGAAATCATATTATTATACACGTACGCACTCCTAAAGTTTTTGATCACTGCACCCATAATCCTATCAGCCCTGACGTCATCGTCGTTTCCGTCATAACCGTATTACGCGGGCATTGCTCGCCGCGACGACGTTTCGTTCCGTTTCGCACGCACGCGCAAACTTTCGATAATACAGACGGCGATAATCCGATATAGACCGACGTCCGCGCGCGTCGTTCTGTTCCATTGTTCGAATTTAATTTGGGTTTTTTTCCCCCGCCCGTTTCTTCCCGATTCCAGACGCACGTGTGGTACTACGTACTGTTGTCACAGCGTACGTTTAACAGTGGTGGGGAAAAATTCGAAAAAACCGAATTCTCGAAAATGTAAAGTCCGAAATTTGGATTTTGAATTTTGAAACGCTGCATTTTAGTATTGTAGTATTGTATAATATTACTTACAATAATGTTTCGATGACCACGCATATTTTGTAATTTTCTAGTAAATGAATGCATTTGTATCTAAATACTATTAAAAAAAAAAAATAGAACAACAATAAATATCATAACAGTAATTCCATTTAGGTTTTACAATTTAAATCGAATTCATTAATTATTACAGCGTGAGTGTTAAAAAAAGAATTAACAAAATTACATTTTTGTATCATAGGGCAAGGGAAAATTGTTTTATACAAATTTTGTTTTATACAAAGTTTATACGTTTTTGTTTTATATCAAAAGATTAATTTTTGTCGTTTAGGATACAAAAATCAGCAAATTTAAAACTCGAATTTCGATTTTTTTAAATCCGAAAATCAGAATTCCGGAATATGAAATCCATAAATCTTGATTTAGATACTTGAAATTCGAAATCCGAAACCCGGATCTTTCGGATTTTCGGATAATCCGGATTTATGTCACACCGCTCACTAGCGTTTGACGCGAGACCGCTTTTGATCCACAGATCATTCCGCTGCTGAAGAGATACGTCCAAGAGGCGCTGGAGACCGCGGTGCCGTTGATACGGCCGCTGTGGATGCTGGACCCGTCGGACACGACGTGTTACATCGTCAAAGACGAGTTTTCCGTCGGCGAAGAGGTCATCGTGGCGCCCATACTGCGGCCCGGGGCCACGGAACGCGAAGTGTACCTGCCGGCCGGCGTGTGGAAAGACGGGATCGAGGGCAGCCTGAGAAAGGGGTCCCGGTGGATACACAACTACAAAATACCGCCGGAGAAAATCGCGTACTTCGTGAAAATGCCGAACAACACGAGGTTTTGATGATGGCGAGTCGTTTACGCATATTAATATAAAAGAAAATAGATTGTAAAACAAAACGTAATGAAAACAAAAATCAGTTTATATTTAATATATAATATATAGACGTTAATGCTGTACGAGTCGGTCCTATTTATCACTCTGCAGGTCGATACACACACATACACACACACACACACACACACACACACACACACACACACACACACACACACACACACACACACACACACACACACACACACACACACACACACACACACACACACAAAAGAAAAAATCACAAACTCGACATTATGACGCCGTCGGGTATGGCGTTGCGTGAAATTAATTAATTAAAAAAAAATCTGCGTAGTTTAACTTCGGTAACGCCAAAATGTCGACAGTCAACAAACTACTTTATAGAGATAGACTTAAGATAAATTAACTGCGATGTAATTTACAACCGCGTTTAGACGAATGACGTTGTTCTTGATGGTCTCATAATATCGTGATATTTATTAATGACGTGTAAAAGTTTGCGTGAAAAAAAAAATACGGGCGAGTGTTCTGTGAAAATGAAAAAGATTCATACAACAACTAACTAAAAAAAAAAAAAAAGTAATTAATTCTGAAAATATTCGTGAAAAATCGCTTTATTTTAACGGGAAAATAATTTAAACGCGCAAAAACACCGTTTTAAATACAAAGAAATCATTCCTAACCGTTTAACGAATACACTAAAACATTACTACAGACGTGTACACTTGTAAAAATTATAAAACCGTTTATGGTCTGCGCTGCTATTTAAAATTGTTTATTGTTTAACCCACGGCGTATTGTTGTTTGAAAATAATTTTAAAATCGCTAGAGCGCTTAAGTGACAGTAGACATAGTTTTAAAAAGGTAACGTAAGGCGATTACGACTAAATATTTTTGTCGAAATTCAAAGTAATTTACAAATATTATATAACATTATTTAAATGCCTATTGTTTTTATTTATTTATTTATTTATTATTTTTTTTTTTTTACCGTAATATCTACCTAAAAACCGACCTAAATTTCTCTCGAAATAGATGCCGACTTCATATCGTATGTTTGTTATATTTAATGCATTAAAAAAAAAAAAAAAAAAAAAAAATGTCAACTATATTAACATGTATATTATACGTATTGCGTATCTCCTATATTTTACCAACGTATACTGACGCACACGTCTAGTATTACGTCATTTATAAAAAATAATAATAATAATAACAACAACACTATAGAATTAATGAACGACTATATTTTCAACAATGAACGGTATTAAAAGAATGGCGCTGTTATTGCACAGCGATAAAGCTCTCCTCATCCATCTGGAATAAAAATTTGGTTATTCGACTAATGGCTACCGTCGACGCGTCAAGTCATTTTGCTCGCGAGACGTCGTTTTCGGTGAAAATAATGAGTCCGCTGCACGTCGAATCGTATTCCCTGTTCTAAACGTTTCAAATATATATATACGTATATATAGTATGGTTTTTCTTTTACACAATCATACACGCGTAAAAACAATCGCACAAAACGCGCCTATACGCGTAGCCAACGGCAAATTCATTATTTAATAAACGTTCCTAATGATAATTAAAATCTTTGTTTTTATACCTCGTGAAAATATCTTTATATATATATATATATATATATTATTAAAACTTGGAAACAAACTTTACAAATACTACGTCAAATGTTGATGTGAACCCGGAGGTGAACCGTTCTCTACTTTCATTGTCCACGTGGAAAATCCATTAAAAAACGAATAGATAAAACTCTCGGGAGTAAAATGAAGTTTGACAGTTGAAAAAGAATAAAAAAAAAAAATCGAATTCTCTTCTGATTTATCATTACGGTAAAACGTTTCGAACGCAAGTTTTTTTTTCTTTTAAATTTAATTAAAAACAATCACTATATAACTGTGCGGTTATATGATTGATATTAATCTCATTTCGCGCAATTAACTATACGATATACTAGAGTGAACGCCGATTCGTTATTATGCGCAATTTGTTTTGTGCGACGAAAAAGTGCACTTTATCGAGGGCAAAACCGAGGTTTAAAAAAAAAAAAAACTAAATTTATGGAGACGGTCATAATTGCAGGGTCTTTTGAATTTTATAATATTTATGCAAGCATTACGAAAATGTTTAACAATATTAATTAAATAAAAAAATATTCTTCTGGCGTTCAGATTTTGTCCGGGCAATAATTTCCACAAACGGGACAGTGCCTGCTGCCAAAAATCTCAAAGTTTTTTAAACTTTAATTAATTTTGTCTCTTTGAGTTATCAACATTCTTCCGTTTTAAATAAAAAGTTTTCAGGCCATTTGTATAATACACACATAAATTAACAGTGACGAATCGTCAAAAAAAAAAAAAAAAATCTCCTAATATACAGTGATCGGTGATCATATTTCAGATTTTTGCTCGATTGTTTCTCGTGAAAACACTCTCAACGGTGCAGTGTATTAACGAAAACGTTTGACCGTCGACTTGTCAACACTCGATTATCGTGTCGCTATAGGAGAGCAGAATGATTTCGTGATTTCGGATGAAAAAAAACCGCGTACGGAATCGTTTTCGACCAGCGTCGATCGATTTTTTTTTTTTACTTTTGTTATACGCTCTGATCGTAAAAATTCCAGCGGTAGGTCGGGAAAAAATTATCCATTTGTCTGTTGACGTTGGACGCGAGACGCAGCACTCGTCTTTATCCGAACACGGTACGTTTCGTGATCGGCAGCGCCATTGTCTCGACGGCGATTGCGAATTTACGACCTGCGTCGCGATAAAAAACGGGACAGAAAAACGTAAACGTGTGACAACTGCAGTTGTTGCGCGTGTAAACACGAGTATTTGATATACGAGCCGTATTTCGTAAACACGGCCGTGCGTCGGTGGAAAAAAAAACACGATAATTATTATTGTTCGATCGCGAAAACCGCGGGTACCCGGAGTCGGCCCGCGGCCGCGGCAGTGCGATCGCGATGATCGAACGCGAAACAATCGTCCGGGCGCTCGTCTTTGTCGTGTTGTGCTTGATCGTCTCGCTGATCGTCGTCCCGCGTCTGCAAGACAAATGCTGTTGAGACTCGACGCGAGAGAAGCTGCGGCGGGGTGGCCGTCGTCGTTGAAAATCAAAACGCTAATGGCGCGGGAGGAGGCGATGACGAAATAAAAAAAAATTAATAAAAAAAAAGTGAGCTAATAATATTCGAATACAGTTCGTCACGAGCGTGTTTTCGAATCGTTTTTTTTTGGCTTTTTTTTTTGTTTTTGTTTTTGTTTTTTTTTTTCTTACTCGTGACTAGTGACGAATCTGTTGTGTTCGCGTTTGACGTACGAAAAATATTGTTTTTACAGACTGTCTATCGAAACGACGAGCTGCGCACGACGCCGAACGCCGAGCGGATAAATCAAAACCACTGTCGTCGTCGCTCGGCCCGTAATGATTTCGATTTTCCGACATTTCTGCGCGTTTATCACGAGACGCAAGAAAACACGACGTACGGGACGACAGTTACTGCAGTGCACGGGGACTCGTCGGCGAAATCGAACGATTCGTCGCGTACGACAGTCGTGTGTGTTGTTATGTTTGTCATTACTGTAATATAAAATATTTCTCCTCGCCGATTTCGCTCGTATTAATTATGTTTATCGCCAGAGGTAACGTTCGCGTTACGTGTCACGCGATATGAACATCACACGAACATCGACCCACGGTTAGGTCATGCGGTACTCAACTCTGGGGTGCCGCTAAAATCTCGTCTACCGACGAAATCCAAAACAGTCCGATCGTACATCTCCATACATCTCCAACGATACCGTGTCCACAATGGCAGGCAAAAGAAAAACTCGGGAGGGGTCATGTTTTATAAAATGAAAAATTATCACAACTTACGCTGTTATAAATGTAAAACGAAAGAAAATGTACAATAATTTTGTATGTACCTACTATTTTATATTATAATAGAGCAAAAAAAAATATAAAAAATTCCATAAATTATGCATGATGTAATAATTGTAAAATAAACATAACGTAAAGACCTAAGTTAAATTCTAGAGGGGGTCATTACCCCCATGACCCCCCCTAGATCCGCCACTGCACAATGGTTTAAACGTGACTTGGGCTCGGATTCGTACGTATTCACGAAACCGAAATACGTATTTTTACATGCTACCAAAATATATACGTAGTAAATATATGGGCTAAAAAACTCAAAACGTGTGTTTCGCTAATACGATTCGTCTTCAGACGTCAATATTAATTTTCATATATTCATTATCTTGATTACAATTTATGGTAACGTGAATATTTCAATTTTCGATTTCAAAAGATCTTCGATTCGGTCGTAAAACTGCCTTACATCGACTAAAATATGATCTTTCGACTTCCACTGATGTTATCGGACAGTATTGCATTTCGACCGTGTCAATGTGAAGGAGTAAGTTCTACACCCAAAAAAACTTCAAAAAGAACGACCAGTGAGAATATACGTTTGATAGCTTTCATTTGTGCAAAACCAGAATTTTTTTTGTAGAATAAATTTTACTTTGGCATTTATAATTTAGCCGATTCTTCCTTGTGCTTTTTGGGAAAAACCCGGATTATCGGTAATTATGTAAAAACATGTACTCGTGGCAAAATACGTAAAAATATGTAAAATAAAATATATTTCATTTCATTGGAAATCCCTCGAAACAAATTAATCACTTGCCTAAATTAATTTATCCAGTAAAAATATGTATTTACGTATAAATCCGAGCCCTAAACATAACTATAGTCAAACAAAGCGCCATGACTCGACACAAACAGTTTCATAGTCGTCTCTATAATCACCCAAACACCTTGACTAACGAATTATCCTCTCTCTCGCACTCCTCGGAAATCCTTCTCGTCGCCTCAAAAGATCATGGTACACAGATCTACTCTAATTTGACGGGGTAAAAAAAAGAGAGAATAAAATTACTCCCTTCAACCCCAAAAAACCTGAATAACATAACCTAATAAAGTGGAGTTATTAAACGTCAGTTAAATGTGTGACGAACACAATATTATGTGTTGACGTGAATTCTATTATTTAAAACGTGCAGATTGTATTTTTTTTTTTAAATAACAAAAAAAAGAAAAGTAATTTATCGAAAC
Source organism: Therioaphis trifolii (assembly GCA_027580255.1). Classification (NCBI taxonomy): domain Eukaryota; kingdom Metazoa; phylum Arthropoda; class Insecta; order Hemiptera; family Aphididae; genus Therioaphis; species Therioaphis trifolii. The sequence continues at coordinate 30,794,994 of CM050409.1, read as the reverse complement.
GCCACACAGCGAGCGAATAAAAATCAAAACCTATCGTCGCTCGGCCGTAATAATTTCGATCGTCCGATATTTCAGTACGTTTTTCACGTCGCTAGAAAATTCAATATACGTAGTAGACTTGTCCGCGAAATCGAATGAATCGTCGCTTACGACAGTCGTGTGTTTTACGATTGTTGTTAATAAAACGTAAAACGTTTCTCCTCGCCATTTTCGCTCGTGCGTTTATCGTCGCAGGTACACGTCGACGCAGTGGCGCCGATCCTTATATCCGGGTATTGCAGTTGCCAATACCTGTCAAGGGTGGGTGGGTGTGATAAGGCTGCGAATCACACTAGCTAAAATAATATTTCAACGTAAGAAAGTCGTAAATTATTTATTATTATGTCTAACATATAAAGCTATTCGCTAAACCATTGAGTAATATAATAGGGCCTATAAGGGGGTCTCCAAACCTTTTTTGTTCAAGGGCCACAAAAAATATCAAATGCTCTTGGCGGGCCAAAAGTTTATTAACACGTATAATTTTTAATTTTATGAAAATATAAGTTTACTTTAAATATTTTTATGAAATATTTTCTTCAATATGCTTAAATATAATTGGTATAAATTTAAATGATAATAATACTATATACGTTGTAATTTTAATAATTTTTGAAATAATTTTTTTAGTGAGGATTATGAAATTGATATTTTTCTGATAATATTTGATCGAATTGAGGTTGTATGTTACTAGTTCTAATTTTCAAAATTGACTCCAAGTATTTGTCAGTCACGACCGATCTATATTTTGATTTGGTGTATTTCATTTTGGAAAAAGTTTGTTCCCACAAATAAGTTGAAGCGAATACAGATATATATATATTCAATTGCAAATTTTTTAAATTTGAATACCGTGAATCTGGGAGAAATTTGTAAAAATCAACTCAAGTCTCTTCACGATGTTTGATTTTCAGTGCATCATTACTTTGTAAATCAATCGTTTCCATTTGAAGGGTAGGAGGTAACTTCTCAGTACCACAACTAAACGGGTTTTGAAAAATATTTATTTCTTCCGATTTTACGCCAAGGTCAGAAAAACGTTGTTTAAATTTCGTTTTTAAGTTCAGAAATTATTTGTTGAACGAAATCGACTGGAAATTGTGTTTTAGATTCTTTGTTATATTTACCGTCCTATGAGTGCTGCGGGCCGGTTAAAACTTGTTCGCGGGTCGTAGTTTGGAGACCCCTGTAATATGTAATATAATTACCATATAAGGACTATTGCACCCCTTGAAACGGCCCTTTTGGCAATCTGTACGGTTCACTTTTTACTTGTCGTCATTAAAATTATTATTTCGACGGGAGGAAAAACATCGAGAGACAGTTGCTCGACCTATCGTCGGTAGGTGGGTGGGTACTTGTTTTGAAGGTACGAACTACGATTTAAATGCTTTGGTGCAATACCTCTAAAAACAGACTTTGACGCCACTGCGTGGGCGCGTGTCACGATAACAAACATGATCGTCGCACGCGTACTCGATGAAATAACAAACGGTGATCGGGGGGGGGGGGGGAGCCGATGCGTTTGACGCGCGGCGCCGCCCGTCGTCGTCCTGCGTTTTACCGATTCTGAATGAATTTGACGACACGACGACAATGATATGATTAACGTTGATCATACCGAACACAATCATAATATTACCGTCAAAACACCGACTAATACACACGAGCATTTATACACGTATCGTCGTCGTCCGTATAGCAGAGACAGAGAGACAGAGAGACGGAGAGAGAGGAGAGAGAGAGAGAGAGAGAGAGAGAGAGAGAGAGAGAGAGAGAGAGAGAGAGAGAAAGCGTTACTATCATTATTATTATTTAATTGTTACTTTTTAACCATACACGTCCCCACTCAGCGTAATTAAATTCGTGCCGTTTGTGCGACACGTTACACGTAGTACGGTTTCATACAAACAATACGCGCGCGTGCGTGAAAAACGTGTGTGCGCCCGTGCGCGCGAGTCGTGTACACACACACACACACACACACACACACACACACACACTTTTGTCGTAATGTTTTCCCGTAATCACGTGCACCTCTACATTAGAATAATTCTCTAAGTACACCTACCGGCTACAGTGCCGTGTTTAACGCTGATGTTTATTGTGTAATTATTATTAAAAAGCAGTTTCTTTTGTAGCGCCGCGCGACGAACGTAATAATAATAATAATAATAATAATGATAATAATAATGAAAATAATAATGAAAATAATGAAAACAATAATAATAATTATAGTGATGATAATAATAATAATAATAATTCATGATAAAAGTGTGTTTCGTTCAAATACGCACACGTAACGTCTCGTTTCCTGCGAATATATTTTTATAAATGATAAAACACTTCTCCCCCCCCTACTCGGCGACACAAACGACGTGGTGGCCCGCGATTCGTGAACGAAACGACACGTTTTTACCGTGCACACATGCATGTTTCACCTATTGATGGGAATAATCGAATGATTTCGATAATCGAGTAATTAGTAATCGAGATATTACTATAATCGAGATATTCACTCGATTAAAATAATCGAAATATTATTATAGTCGAGATATTCACTCGATTAAAATAATCAAAACATTAAACATTATTGATTAAAAATCAACCAATATTCAACTTGGACTTGTCGGTATTGATATTTACTTATGTTTATGTAATATTGTTAACTAACTTTAAATTAAAAAAATTAAATCTCTCCATTAGAAGTATGGAATGAAATGATCAAATACATTAACTAAACAGGCTATTAAATAAGTATTATAATATAGAAATATTTCACGTCTATAATGATTTGATTATTGATTTAAAATGTTTAAATAATTCAAAATGAATAATGATGGATAGGTAAATAATTTATTAATAATTTTTGTGTTCTAACGTTCTAAGAATTCAAGTGTAAGATCAGATATTTTTAGTTAACTGATGAGTAGAATAAAACAATTAATACTCGAATTACTAATGCTGCGGAACATATTTTTTAAATTTTTTTTTAGCTTTTATAACCCATTAAGGGCCTTTGCTGCTTCCATTATTTCTTGCCACTTCTCTCTATTTTCACTTCCTGCTAGAAACATATGTCTCTGGTGCAATCTTTGCTAGATCTGATTTCACAGTGTCCATCCATCTATGTCTAGTGTGGCCTCTGGGTCTTCTACCATTGAGTCTGCCCATCAAAACTTGCTTGCACATGCCATTTTCTCTCCATAAGTTCCCAGCCCATTCGAGTCTCTTGCTTCTGATGAATGTATTTATATTTGGCTTTTGAAATAGCTGGTATATATATATATATACAGTAGACGCCGCTTATAAGAGTCACTTTGGGACCAGTACAAAGTGAGTCTTATAACCGAATGAATCTTATAGGCGAAGTGGAAAAAAAAAATTAATTACGTATTTATAAATTTTATTTTACTACATATTTTGCTTTGATTTTAATACATTCGAACATATTACATATTACATACTTTATTATTGAATACATTTCTTAATTAATTATTATTGAATAAATTTAATAATCCCGATAAAAAAAAACTGTGTGCACGTGTACGTATGTGTATTCATGTACCCGTAATTACGATAACTGTGCAACCGCCAGATAATCAGTACACTATAATAACGATAATCGTTGCGATTAATTTTTCAATATCAATTTATTTCTTAATTATAACCAAAAAAGTTTATTTTCTACTATTTATTTTACAAAATTTGAGTCTTATAACCGGAGTGTTGAGTCTTATAACCGATTTTTTTTTAATGTATTTGAATACGTCCGGACCGTTCCAGTAGATTTTGAGTCTAATAAACGACTGAACCTTATATCCGTGAGTCTTAAAAGCGGCGTCTACTGTATATATAATATAATAATATAGCCATTTTCGTAGATAGGACCATAGATTCGGCGGAGTATTTTCCTTTTGAAGATTAGCAGTTGTTGCCAGGGCCGCATTTAAGGGGGGCGATTGGGACAACCACCCCGGGCGGACAATTTTTGGGGGTGGCTAATTTATTTGAGAGTCAAATGTTAATTCATCTAATTATTATTGTATTTATTGTGAATTAATTCACTTAATTATTAAAATAATTTGTTCAAGAAAAATATGATAATCATAAGTCATTATAAGTTTACGTATTTATATCTTTAATAAACATTTCATAAATACTAAGAACTATCAGCATTGAAAATTATTGATCATAATTATTTACATTACATTTTGGGGCCGTCCGTTGTCTGGTATTATCGACATAATTTTTGTTGCGATTCTATAGATGAAAGTTATTCATAATAATATGTTGTATTTTGTTATCGTTTTATATTATTCAACATACGTGAGTTATCGATTCGTCTTACATTTATAATTCCATTTGTTTTTTTTTCTTTTGTTTTTTTAGATCTCTCGTATAATATTATTATATTATATTTTCTTACAATTTCCGCATCTGCAATATTTACAATAGCATAGTGAAAACAGAAAATTTTGTATGTAATGAAAAAAATCGTGTATTATGTATGTAAAAATAATCTATTAAAGTTGGGGTGGCAAAAAAATGTTGCCCCGGGCGCCGAATTTCTAAATGCGACTTTGGACTTGTTGCGGAACATATATTTTAGTAAACACTCTCTGTTATTTCGATATGAAATTCAATTTTCGATATTACACTCATTTATTGATTTGTTAAAATGTGTTTATGTATTGATTCGATTGCAACTATACTTTTTATCATATAAATAAATTATTTATTGCGAATTTTCGCAATGGGTACACTAGTTAATCATTAAGTGTGATACTGATTATCGATTCGTCGTAAAATATATAAAACTTATTTCTGATATTGTATTCATTTTTACTTTGAACCTAGTTTTTATTGGATATGCACATCATTGCTGTTATATATTTCACTTTCTTTGCCATACTTTAATTTATTTTAAGTGTACTTTATGGCTGTTATTGTAAACCGTATTGTACATCAGGACATTTTCCGTTTAATTCGGTTCCGGATTCAAATCGATTTATGCCGGGGGACATTTTTTTTTTTGTCCTATTTTATATTCAAACCTGACTTTTGACGACCGGCCCTTGAATAATTTACATAATTCAAGGGCTCCGACAATCGCCGGGCATAACCTTGGTTAGACCGACACTGGTTTATACGTCATGATTATGATATTCATGTGCACACGATACCGAACGTTATCGTTCGGTGTTTGCCGTTTTCAATATTGATAAATTATTATTGTATATACCGAGCGAAATCAAAGAGGTCCTCGGATTCGCATAATATTAATAATAGCACGACCGCCGGTGTAGCCCGCGGGACCCGTATTATTGTACCGCTCGGCGCGGCGTATGTTATCGACAATTTATCAACGTATATAAACTAAATACTCACGTCGGAGCCATTGAACATCATTGATAGGAAAGAATTTTCTCCCGAGAAAAACATCGACAGGGACGTTTAACTATATTATCTATATTATCGATTTTTCGCCACGAATAAATTGCACTTCTTGCTTACGTTGTGTGATTTCGGACGATCAGCTATAATGACCGGCAAAAAAACGTACGCCGCCGTATAGACTAAAGACGCGATTCGACGTGGGTCAAGGGCGCTTAAAACCCCCAAATCAAATATTTTTTTAGTACCCCTAAATTTTATTGTATCGATTGATTTTTTTTTTTTTTTTTTGTGGTTTACGCTAGTCCGTTTAGAAAAATAATAAATAGCTGTATTGTATTTGGATTTGTTACGAGTATTTTTTTAACTAAACTGATCAGTTCAGCAACGTGTGAAACCACGAGAAAACGTTTTAACTCGTATATTTTGAATAATAATAAAATAAAAAAAACTGCAAGTATTAATTAGCATTTGACACGAGAAAAAAATGACCGTCGTGTCACTTAAAAGGTTTGACGAATAAATTAGATTAATAATAACGTTGAAGATATAGGAGAATTGATTTGAAAATGTAGTTTTTTTTTTAAATTTTATAATTATTAATTATTATTAATAACGTAATGAAAAAAGCAATTTGTATCCTATGTGAACTTTTTGTGGAATTTGTTATTTTTTTTTTTTACTTTACAAGCCTTTTAGGTTCTTAGCAGCTTCAATCAAATTATTTTGGTCTTAGCGATCTTCTGAGTTTTCCAATCTCTTGGATTCATCAATCCCTCCGGTATCTTTCACTACACTGTCCAGCCACCGGTACCGTCTTTCACGCGGCGGTTTTCCGTATATACCTAACGTCCTTATCGCCACGTTTTTTTAAAAATATTTTTCCTTTTTATGGAATTAGTTTTATTAATTAGTTTGATGTTTATAAAGTAGAACGAAGCGAATAGTTGTGTGGAGGTATAGACTCCACGGTTCCGTAAACGCTGCAGTACGATTTTAGCGCCCCGAAAATACGACGTCTAGTTGGGCCTATGTCACAAACGGGCCGGCGGTCACACCCAGTTTTAACTAGCGCGCGGTTAATATTGTATATAGTAGGTGCAGACGTGTCTCAAAAGACGGGTCTACGCGGTGTAAATAAATAAACAAATAAATACTGACTAATGAAATGCCTGTCACGGAGTGAGGGAGGCGTATTTACTTTTACTTTTAACAAGCTTCTTCGGGGAAGCCGTAAACGAGTAATCTTCAAGAATTTAAAACAAATATAGGTGTAAGTATACCGTCAATCAATCAATAATATAATTCTATGAGTGACGAAATGAATGGATTCAAAAAATAATGACGATTTAAGTCACGAAACACGACTCATCAATATAAATACATCAAACGTGTCAGTTATATAATGCGTATTGACACGAATAACGAATACACTATACTATATCATTATCATTTTTATTTTTATTATTATTATACACTATTATTACATTTTTGACGCATCAAAAGTCTTATATTGTACACGTTTCACGCGCTGTTTTCGAATCAACTGAATAATACACGAGTTTATTTCAGCGTCATTGTGAATATATGACGTTTATTTCAATAATTTCAATACCTAACTAAACAGTAATCAAAACGAGTGTAGTTATTTAACCGTTTGGAAAATTAATTAAAAATATTCGTCGTGTTTTTTACAATAATTCGCGAAACTATTAATTAAGTACTTTTCAATTAAAAAAAAAAAAAACCTCCTTCTCGGTAAATTACGGTATGAAAAATAAAATGTTAAACTCGGTGTCTATAAACAACACATTTATAGTAAGATCCGGAGTAAACTCGATTGGTACTCGACGATATCTACAAAAATATTTTCATTACGTCAAAGTTTTTCATTTACGACTTATATCGACCATTATGATCGATTCATTAGACGTTAATTGAGAGCGCTTTAAATTAAATTTTCAACAGTTTTCGGTTCTCGAATAATATTCAATAATTATTTTACACAACATAGAATCTCCAGATATTATGACTTTTAATATTTTGTATTCTCCTTTTTATCTCGTACAATATTTTTTTTCTTTTAGCTTAAAATCATACAATTGTTTTCTGCGTCTAAGAATCTAATAATTGTGTTTTTTTTTATTTATTTCATTTTCAACGGTTCGCGTTAAATATGAAATTTTTTTTTAAAAAAATCACAAAAAAATCGATAAATAATCATTTCTAAGTTGTAGAATATATTATAGCTCTCAATATCCTCACAATAGTGTATATAATTCACTGTACAAAATAAATGTCATACAATGAAATACGTTATCCATTACTTAGCTTTCATCAACTGCAGTAGAAAATAAAACGGAACTTTTATTTAATTTCACATGTTATACACTTATTAAAAAATTTAATTTTATACAAACACAAACTTTTATTTGAGTTATTTAATTTTTTTTTTTCGTTTCGGTCACAAATGAGTCTCTTTGGTGTACTTTGTTGAGTTTTACCTATGGCGCATACGGCTTCAGTCAATACGGTACAGGTCCAAGTCGTAAAATTAAGTCGAGCTTTTTTCAAATAAATACAAAGCGGAAAACCGTGTTTACTCGAAAGTTTAATATATTATAAATAAAATGTTTTTTTTTTTTTTTTTTACGAAACAAATACTAGTTCGGTACACCGTTGTGTAATATTAAAAATTACGTCAGCTCTAATGTAAATAATAATTGTTTGATTACCCGACGAGTTGACATGATTGGATTTTTTATTATTATGATTTTAGTCGTTTTTTTTTTTTTTTTTTAAACGGTAAACATCCCAAAAATCAGAGTGCAAGCGTCTCGCTGTTTACTGGACAGACTCGACCATAAAATATGCATATTACCCGCAGAAGGTAAAAACGAATAATAATCGCACAAGTGTTGTTATTTATTAACGATCTAGGACCTAGGTGAACAGGACGCCGGCGTGAAAACAAAGATAATATACGCACGTGTTTATCGCGTATACGGCGAGCAAATATAATATTGCACTAGTAGTTAGTATAAACGGGAGTGTCGTGAAGCCATTTCCTTTCAAGACGGGCCGACGACAGCTATGTTATAAACGCCTGTAAAGAGGTCTGTATACAGAGTGCGACGGGTTATTACGTTCGTAGTATGTTAAACACCGGTCGAGTGCTTGGAGCGCAAAACGTAACAGGTGATCGTTGGCGCGGAGGCAGGGGTAGTGAATCGGTCGATCCTTGTAAACAGCGATGCTGACATCGGACGGGATACGCGTGGTCGAAAACGATAGCTGAAAAACTGCTGTGGCCAAAGACAAGGAGAGAGGCGTGTCCTCGTGACTCTGGTGGAAATATGACCGGGCGGAAAAAGCTCGATATATCCTGGCCGCGAAGACGTAATATATTATTTTGAAATTCTTCGGTGCGGACGATTTATTGTATAACCACTCAAGGGCGCCCGCAGAAAATTTTCTTGGGGGGGGGGGGGGGGGGGATGAAAAAATGAAAAAAAAAATACCGTTACCGTAAATTCTGTTTTTTATATCCCGTTGTAAAAAAAAATTGGATTTCAATTTAATATTAAATAATGATCCACATCATATTAAACTAGGAACTAAATTGTGACTTAGAATCATCAGTAAAATATTTAAAGATTAAATAACGCATTACCTAAAGGAGCGGGGGGGCATCCTCCCTGCGGGTCACCTTTACCCACTACTATATATATATGTATATATAATATATATATATAATACATATGTATACAGTGTACGTTGTATAGCGTTATTAATCGCCGAACGTTTCATCGACGCGTAATACCTGAACAGTCGTCGTTTCGAAGTCTTCGGGACCCGGGTTATTTACACGCCGTAAATAACGTGCGGCGAACGACGGCGGAAAGAACAAGGTCCGGCAGCAAAACAATAATTAACAATAACACGGTGGGTATTATCATATACCAAAGGTCGTGTGGCGTCGTCGTCGTAGGTCTCCGGTCGTTTGCCGACAGACTGTTTGAGATCGTCAAACACACCGTGTGTGCTGCGCGGCATAAGGCACACGCAAACGTTATTAAAAAGGCTCATGCAAATTATGTAGGTATAAATAGGTAGGTAAGGAATTAAAATTTGTCTCTTATTCAAATTTTAAATACAAATGCGCGCACGGACACGACACCCACCCAACCCACCCCCCCCCCCCCCCCCACACACACACACACACACACACACACACACACACACACACACACACACACACACACACACACACACACACACACACACACACGATTGCACGAGAGTCTAGACGGTATATTATAATCTATAATATATTATGTACTACTCATGTAAACTGCGCGTCTGGAAAATAATATGATTTTAATTTCACCTCTACAAGCAAGGTTACGGAGTCGTAGCACTTAAAATCCTTAAAATATGAACTCGAAAATTTCAAATCACACGGTTAAATATGCAGTAAAAAGTATTTTATGTATTTAAATATCTAAAATGAAAACAAAAAAAATACCCGACAAATCAAAAATACGTAAAATTAAAAGCACGGTTCAATTAGATTAATTAAAAACGGCACATTTTTTTATTTTTATTTTTAATTAGTAGTAATAATGACGTTTTTATCGTTTTTGAGCGTTGTGTATGACAACAGCGATAATAATGAAGTCGACAAAAAAAAGATAAAGACCGTTCGAATCTCGAAAAATCACTAGTTGGCGAACCGAAAGGAATCAAACTAAGTTGGAGTTGCTAAAATAAGCTCGACTGTGTCTAATCAGTAAAAAATATACAAACATAAGCTTTAAAATGAAAATATGCAAATGCTATGAGCTCATAATCTTGTTTCTAATCTATATTTACGTATAACCAAACGTGTCCTGGCTGACTGATCAACGCGCGGTCAAAACTACCGTACCGATTCGTTAAAATATCGAAGGAAATGTTCTTATGATCGTATTGTCTTCTATATGTAGGCGCTCTAAGATCAGATTTTCCGAAATTCGCATTTTAAAGGGTCGAAACAGTTGTATAAAATGTCTAATAGTAATAAATTATAGCTCCGTGGGTATCTCAGCTTATTATTACTATTATTTGTATTATTATTATTATTTTTATTATTATGAACATAGAGGCTGACCACACTCGAGGTTTAATCCTCAGACCACGCTGCGATGACTATAAGACAAATGTATATATTAACACAGAATAAATGAAATTTCATTTCAAATGAATTTCATTTATTCTGTGATATTAATACGAACATAGATGCACGCTGCGCTAGCTATGGCAAAACATCATTATATCGTACCGTTATTCCGTGGCCAAACGAACGAAATGGTGAATATATTAATTATGGACAATTTCTAAAAGTTAAAATTGTAAAATAATTTGTATTTCGAGTCGTCTAAACATTACATCGTGGCAAAACGCATTAAATATGTATTATTACATAACGTTTGATTAAATTTAATAATATTAAGTAGGTACAGAAACGAAGAAAAATACTACTGTTATTATTATTATTTTACTGATAGAAATTAACGAACCGATAGACTTCGCGGTTTATTTTCCGATTCGTGTTTTTCTAGACTTTTATGGTGCGGTTTTAGTGCACGCACTTATCGACTAAGAGCAGTTTAAACCATTATAAAATGTTTTAACGGTAACTGGGAGCTTTAACATGGAAACATTATCACATTTAACAACTCGTTTATTAGTTTTTTTTTTTCTTTGAATATATGTTTTAATTCCACGGCAACGGGTAATTCAGCTAGTAACCATAAAACGCACGAAGGTCTTTTTTCCATATACCATACACGTACGTATGCGCCGTAAATAATAATTCAACGACCGTATCTTACGCTGATACAGCCGACGAGTAAATAATGTCGTGTGCATACGAATAACGATGATGGTTCCCAATCAGCAGTGGCTTTAAGGGGGGGGCCTTGGAACCGTTCTCAACCCCCTCCCCCCAAAAAGATTCTTAAAACAAATTGTATTATGGTATTGTAGCAATGAATAATGATAATAAAGTAAATTATATTATGGTTATGGCCCCCTCCAAGACGAAATCCAAGAGCCCAATCGTCGTTTGGCTAGCAAACCGGTTGGAAAATAACGAAAAGTGCACAAACAGCAGTGTACTGTAGCGTTCAACAGTAATCAATGGCGTATTTCCAATTTTTTCTAATGGGGGGGGGGGGTCCAAAAAATATTTTTTGTATTCTGAGTGACCCTTTTTACCGTTATCACTGAATTACAAGCTATAACATAATTGAATGTAAATATATGTATAAATACATAATAATATAGGTAGTAAATGAATGTTTTCTTCCTCAGTTCTTACGAAATAAGTCATTTATGACTCCTAAATGCAATTTTATAATATATTTTGTATTTTAGTCTGGAATCTTGTTAACATAATTATTATATTATTATGTAATACGTTTAAATTCAGACGTTAATTAATTTTTTTTTTTTTTTACTTCTGGGGAGAGTCAATACCCGGAACCCTTCTACCCCGTAAATACGCCACTGACAGTAATAATAATAATAATGATAACAGCAACGACAACGACAATGCCGTATCGTATGACGCGTCACTGGGAGGACCGCAACGTGCCGCGGATCCGATCACGTCGCGAAAAGACGCGAGAAAAAAAATTGCAGTACATTTTGACACTAGGAAACAAAAAAGCGCTGGAAACGTTTTGGTTTTATCGGTGAAATCGTCATACGTAACGTCGGGACCCGGACCGTACGACGTGTAAGCAGTATGTCCCGTTTACGCATACGTAATGAATGTGTGTGTGTGTGTGTGTGTGTGTGTGTGTGTGTGTGTGTGTGTGTGTGTGTGTGTGTGTGTGTGTGTGTGTAACGGGGTGTAGATAAAACACAAACGGTTTTACGTGAAATCCAATCGTTACCCTCACGCGACGACCTCGTTTTTTTGTCGCCGGGGCGGTCGACAACTTTCGACCGACGGGTATTGTTTACCGCCGACGGGGCGGGACTTTTCTTTCGTCGTGACGTTATCAAATAACGTTTTTTGCGAATTTCACGGAAACGAGTGTTCTGTCGTCGATCGGTCGAGCATTAGTAATTTTCTTATAATAATTATTATGATAACGTCGACACGATATGGACAACGAATTAAAACATCCCCGGGTTCTTCGTACATCTGTCCGATTTTTCCGCATAAAAGTTATAAACACGAATGAATTTTTTATTTTGTTTTTTAGATAATTAACGGACTTTTTTGTTTTTTTAACTACCGTGTATAATCTGTGTTGATATGTGACTGTGCGTGGCACATTATAATACGTTGATTTGTCATTTTGTTTGAACGTTTTCATCAGTGGCGCCGAAGTCGGTTTTTTTTAGAGGTATCGGAAAGCATTATAATAAGCATAATATTCTACTAATTTCAAATCTCGTGATTGTTTAGTAGCTCTCTATAGGTATCTTGTTAGGTCGACTTTAGAATATGGAACATTGATCTGGTCACCTTACACAGCGGTTGACAAACGCCGGATTAATAAGGTTCAAAATAGATTTTTAGGTTTCGCTGGTTATACCCTTAATATAGTGCACCCAGCCCACGATTACGGTCCAATAAATGCAATTCTTAAGCTTGAGTCCATAGACCATAGACGTGTAAAATTCGGTAAAAATTTTATTGACAGATTATTATGTGGTGATATTGATGCCCTCCGTCTACTAGAGCGACTTAATTTTCTTGTACCCGGCAATACCAGGTTTCAGTGTCAATTTTATTCACCTTTAAGTAGCTCTAATTTTGCTAAAAATTAATTAAACTTATGCGTGAATATAATGATAATATTTAGCTTTGTACGGATACATATTTATTATTATACAGCATATAAGTATTATATTATTACAGTCTAAGTATTATATTTTAAGTTATTTCACTGTTTACTAAAAAATGTTATTACTGTTATGATTATTGTATCTCGTTCAAAAAGCCGATTGGCGTTAATTAATAAACAAATAAATAAATAAATACCTCCAGAGCAAGTACCCATCCACCTAACCACAACAGGTCGAGCAACCGCCCCTTATTTTTCTCTTCCCATCGAGTGGATCTAACCCAGCGTGTTACGCAGCTTTACCATCATACCCACTCACGCACCCTTAACAGATATTGCGACTGCAATACCTGGATAATATAAGGATCGGCGCCGCTGGTTTTCGTATTGTAATCAATTATAATTTATTCCGTAATATAGCGACGTATTTCCACACATAATACGATGCGTACGCACGTTCGATTACGTAATCATTTTTATTTGAGTTGGTATACTCAACGAGCATCGTAGTCGTTATGACAGACGCTCGCCCACGGCGTACGTGCGATCGCGGATTCTACGACTATTACGTATTACTGCATGCTGCTCTCAATGATTGTGCTCGAACACGTTTAAACGAAATCCTAGTTTTTTCAAACAAAAGTCCCGAGGATAATATCGAATGCACCGTGGTTCGTTCGAAACGAAGCACTTCACGAACACGTCCAGTCACTCACTACGACAGACTATGTAAAAAAAAAAAAAAAAACGATCGTCAAATTTCTTCGACCTCTTAAATTCTTCTAGCAGCGCTCGATTCTATCGATTAAGTCGACCACCTTTAAACACGGCGACTTAAACGTGGACGTCAGCAATATAATTTAGTTTTTATTTTTATTTTTATTTTTTTTTTTTTGCAGTTTTTTGTTGACAACACAAATCGTATTTATTGCTGTCAATAACTACTACTATTATATTGTATGTTTAACCGCTAACATTTAATACCTATCCGATATATATATATTGTATACACATATATATTACAACAAAAAAAAGATAAAAAAATGCCACTGTCATAAGTTCAGGGGACGATATTACCGAGAAAACTTTAATAACTGATAATAACAAAAATTAATTTCGAATAGAATAATGAACGTTACAAATTCTAGAAAATATAATTCAAGCTTGGTAACTCGTTGACGGCAAATTACATTAAAAAAAAAAGAAAAAAATCAAGCGTCCGTAAATATTCTCAAGTTATTGTGTGTGTTCAACGTAATCGAGACTTTTTTTTTTAAACAAAGCGCTGATTTAAACAACAATTAGTATTGAGTATGTCTTATAAATTCAATTTTCATGTTTTTTTTTTTTTTTTTTTTTTTTTTTTTTTTATGTAGTAATAACGTACATTTGTTTTCATAACCATTCGACCTGTACACGTTTTCCACGAAACGAACACAATGCTGAACACGTCTATGATTTAATCTTTTCTTTCTTTTAAACTTGAAAGTTTTTCAACGATTCCGCGAAAAATTTAAAAAATATGAAAACAATACGAAATGATTAAGTTTTTATTTCACTTTAACTTGTGTTTTTATTCGGGTAGTATTTCAAATTTAAGGCGTATACGGTAGCATAACATGTTCAAATATTAGGACACACGCAGGTACACTTAGTTTCATAACGGAGTCGTATTATTTATCGTTATATTTTTAACAATCATTTTTTTATTCATTTATGAAAATTCGGAACATTTTAGGAGCAAACTCTAGTCACCCCAATCCCTATAATACGTATATGTACATTAATCTACGTAGGCGAATAATCCCAGTAATGGCTTACAATCGATTCCCTGCAGCGCAATTAAAAGTATTATTCCGCCACGTTATAATGCCTATCTGAACTTGTCCCTGAATCATATACTATAGTCTTTAATATTATTAGTAAATAAAAAAATTTTACTTTAAACATACTCATTTTTAATGACAGCTTATATTCACACTTTATGTAGCTGTATATAGCTTATCCAGTTCACTGTCGTAAATTGTATGTTGTGTGTGTGTGTGTGTGTGGGTGTTTGTAGGCGTGTCACTTGATTTTCAGTTCATATTTCACTCAAGTGGATTTCAGCTATCAGAATACCATGTTTCAGGTAAAAAATTGGGTATCGAAATTCGTTTGATGGGTCGCCTACACGTATTTAAACGAACAAAAATAACCATTTCGTAATATTAAAAGTATATCGAATGTCTATCGATGCTTTTGTGTTTGGAACTGAAATGTTATCGGTAATAACTCACAATTCATGACAAATAATCGTCATAATATGAGTAATATTAATACGACGTGAGTTATCGTTATGATATTACGTGTACCTCAGTACAGACTGAAACGTTTTCCGTTCAGATAGTTTTCGAGTCGCACTGCAGAATAAAATGAAAAAGTTACGAAAGACATTTTAGGTTTCCTTTTAAACATAATTGAAATTAATTCAATAATATTCCCATGCGAATGAATGACGTTTTCGTAAAATATTATGACATTGCAAAAGTCTTGGCGACAAAACAACGAAATGGCCTTAATTTCATTGTCTTGGCCGATTTTTGTCATTTCATATCATAAAAAATTTGGTTAACGGCAGTAACATGGTTTCATATACATTGTTCTTTGAATTTTAAGGCTTCGGCTCCAATTTCCTGACGTTTGCAAACGCTGGCACAACTTTTCCCTAAGGACGTCACAAATAATTTATCCGATGGACGCACTAACCGAAACGGTTTTTTCCCCCACTAACTGTATTAGCAATAAAATAACATTTAGGTACAATGGAAAGTGCTTATGGGGTTTTTTTTTCCTTTTTAAATAATATAATATTACGAAATCGTTCATTGCAGCTAAGCAAACAACCAACTAAATAATTTAATTCTTGCAGAGGCTGCGAGCTTGTTCAAAAACATATTATTTTTCAACTGAAAATTGTCAATCATTCGTGATTCGTACACTACAACAACCACTACATGCGAAATTTCATTTAACATATATATAAATATATTTTTAATTCATTATTCAAACTTCAACGGTGGGATCGTGCGAAATATAGATTTATTAATTATTGGCAATCATTGTTCTGGTTATTTATTGAGTTATGATTGTAATAAATACTAATATTTACGAGTTTGATCTTGAATTATGAATAAATAAATAATTAATTTCACAACAATTCGTCGGTGGTTTACATTATCCCGCAAAATAAAATGCTTAACCCAAAAAAACAAAAACGTAATAGTTTATACGTAATAATTGCTACCAAAAAACTATAGAGTTATGGTACGTAGAAAACATTAGAAATAATAATTTAACCTTTTTCATACGGCCACGTTTTTTTTTTTTTTTATTATGATTATTCATTCTAGAGGGTTAATTAGTTTTGTATGTATTAATAACTCTTTTAGCTATTATTTCTATAACACTACTCCATATGTTGCCCATGGATAACATTTTTCCAAGTAAGTATGGAAAACAATTGAAAAAATTGTAAGGTCAGTTGCAGCATAACCGTTTTTTACGAAATTTATTTTATTCATCACGTTAATATTCTCTGAGTTAATTATACTAAAAACCGCATGTTTACTCGTTATTTTGAATTACTTTAAAACATTTATTTTATTTCATTTTTCTTTAAAAAATGTACAATTTTTATATGAATATATAAAAGATACATTTTTGGTTTTTCCAAGTTTTCATTTTCATAAGATGTGACATTTTTAGATTAGGCTAGATTAAAGTCAGGAGCCTCTGTGAGAAGAGAGAATGAAAGTGATTACTCCCTCTCTAGTGTGCCGAGTGATATTTTACATTTATTTTATGATAATATATCATTGTCAATAACTTAATGTTATTGCCATAACTTAAATAAAAAAAAATATATTCAAGTAAATCGATTATTTTATACCTATACATTCTGCCTGTTTCTATGTTTGAATCGATTATTGTTAATTAGATTAACAAATCGGTCAAAAATCCGAGTAAATGAGAATTATAGACTGACTGGATTGGCGTGTTTTAATTTTTGTCGCAAAAAACAAATAGCTAGTAAAAACATTTACAGTGTCATTTATCGTTTTACTTCTTCCAAAAGGAAATTATAAATTTAGTAATTTAATTTAGTTTATGTATACAAATACATATATTTTTTTTCATTTCAAACTGACAAAAGAAAATGTTTAACCATATTTATCTAATAAAAATACAATAATACATTTATTTGTAGATAAAGTAGGCAAGTACTTACTACTTGCAGATAGTGCATTTTTACTTAGCTAATTATATTATTATTATTATTTTTTTTTTTTAATGAGACGTCACCAAAATTACAAATAACTTGCAAATTAAATTTTTAAATATTGATATTATTTATTATAAATCAAATTATATTAAATATATCAATATATATATCTTCAGTTTGTTTTGGCAACACGAATTAAAATCACCCTGATATATCTTATAACGATAATAATTCTAATTACTTCGTTTTACATCCTTTACCCGTGGAATTGACCTAAAAACGCCTCTGAGTGAACCGAGAGCATTTTCCATTTCGAACACTACATAAATATCCTAGCTAAACCACGTTCAAAATCAAAAAGGCCGACACGTGATTGTGCGATTCAAAACAACTTCTAAAACGCTTTTTGATAAAAAAAAGACTTAACTTACCAGTTTTACTCATTTAACTTCACTCTCAATGTACAAATATAATATTTTGTTGTGTAAAATTATTACGAAAAACAGCGGTGTAGGTTAACCAAAAGCCCATTTTGTTAAGACTGATGTAGGAAAAATGCAGTAAACCCCACAAAGATCGCAGTCGAATACAATTTTATTTTGAGCCCGTACACTTCAGTTATAGTTAGAAACTTAGAAATAACTAAACATTTCATTTGTCGATTTAAAACCATTATTAACCAGACCCTATTTGTGTGTAATTCTGAGCTTTTGTTTGCAAACACGTTTGTGTACGGTTTACATGTGTACGCAACGATATAATACAATTATCTCTTTTACGTTTTTAGTTCTGCGGCCCCGCTGACGTGCGCGGAATAGGAATAAGTAATATTTAATATGACACGTGCGTCTCCGGGTACCTGGGTATCTTAATTATATAACATCACGGAATTGTTTGCAGAAATTCCATAAACTTTGATCTTCTTGGGAAATTTTTTTATTTATTTTTTTTTATTCGTACTTCTATAGGCCGAGTAACGCACTAGACGGTGAAAAAAAAAATCATAATAATATTATATTATATTGCGGTGACTCATTTTTGTTTAATAACAATTTTATATTTCGCTTATTACCGGAACGAATGCATTCTGTTCGGTAACCAAACACAGTAGTAAGCTTTCCGAGCACGTAGCGAGGGGAGGCCGCCCTAAACGTTTTCTTAGCCACCCCAAATAAATTGAGATTATTTTATTTTTTCACGCCACCGCCGTTTATCGCGTATTATAAGTATGGATTTTAATTCAGCGTCGGCTGGTGCGGGGGTGGAGGGGCAGTGGAAAAAGCGAGTTTTAGCTCCCTCAGGTATATACAATATTGTCTTATCCCGTGGTTAACGCGTACCGTCTATTATATATTTTTCTTTCTCGGTTACGTGTCGAAAGCTTTCATCAAAATTGACGTCTATATAATAATATTTATAGGTTATATATTAGACGGGGAGGGATCCCCGATAATAGCAACTATATTTGAAGAGCTTTTTCCTTCCCTTCATTTTCCGTTTCATTTTTTTTTTTTGCCCCCGTTTTTGTTCTACCCGCGCCTATTCTATTTCAAAACTGGACTCGTGTTATCAAACTCCTTTTATATAACCGATCGAATGTCGTCAAACGATTTACGTTCGACCGTCTCGAATCGAGTTTGACTCGGTGAATGAGCGCCCGAACACGATTTTGTTTTGAAACGGCCGCTAAAACACCCACCTAAATCTTTAAATCACCCGTAACGCGATTCGGTGTTTTCGCCAAATAACGGTGTTTATCAACATTTATCAACATGTCGCGGAAACGCCGTCCGGATAGCACGCGGCCGCACCCGACAAAAGGCTCGGGTTTCCTTTTTTTCTTTTTTTTTTTCGTTTCTTTTCTTTTATTTTTTTCACTCTGCAAGTCGACCTACACGTACGTTCGCGACACGTGTACCACATGACACGCGCACGCAAAGATCGTAAAAGGCGCACGTATATTCGACGACAATATTCGACACGTATACTGTACCCCTGGCCCGCACTCCCGACCGTACTCACCGACGCGGCACACGCGGCGTTGGCGGCGGCGTCTCGACGACAGACTGCGCGCGGTCAAACGGCGGCGTTCGGTGTAAAATTCACTCGTATAAAACGAACAGACCCCGTGCAGGGGTTGTGGGGGGAGGAGGAGGGACATGATATTTAACGACCGACAGAGTACACACAGTGACATTATAACGTACTGTGTGTGTGTGTGTGTGTGTGTGTGTGTGTGTGTGTGTGTGTGTGTGTGTGTGTGTGTGTGTGTGTGTGTGTGTGTGTGTGTGTGTGTGTACGGTACGTATAAATTATGTATACATAATAATATATACACGTATATTACGAGTGTGTGTGCGTGTGTGTGTGTGTGTGTGTACGGTCTTTTGTCTGGTCGCGCTTTGGTACGCCACGGATGTGTTTTTTGGAAAGAGCCGGGGGAGGGTCGCCCGCCGCGTCTGTTGGCTTCGGGCCACGCAACCCGCTCCTGCTCCTCCTCCTTCTCCTCTTGTCCACCGCCGTACGGCCAATATATATCACACGGGCAGATATTACGCGCGCGCGATTTCCATTTAAACGAAAAATTCAAAGGGTACACATCTCACACACGCGCACGGCTGCGTGTGTACGTGTGTTCGAAGAGAAGACCGCCGCGGTGTCCCGTTTTATCGGCTATACATATACATACGATATATACATATAATGTCGTCGTCAAAGGGTGTTTGCGACCGATACGCATACTACTACTACACGTGTGTGTGTGTGTGTGTGTGTGTGTGTGTGTGTGTGTGTGTGTGTGTGTGTGTGTGTGTGTGTGTGTGTGTGTGTGTGTGTGTGTGTGTGTGTGTGTGTGTGTGTGTGTGTGTGTGTGTGTGTGTGTGTGTGTGTGTGTGTGTGTGTGTGTGTGTGTGTGTGTGTGTGTGTGTGTGTGTGTGTGTGTGTGTGTGTGTGTGTGTGTGTGTGTGTGTGTGTGTGTGTGTGTGTGTGTGTGTGTGTGTGTGTGTGTGTGTGTGTGTGTGTGTGTGTGTGTATGTGTGTGTGTGTGTGTGTGTGTGTGTGTGTGTGTGTGTGTGTGTGTGTGTGTGTGTGTGTGTACTCGGCCAATATTCGCCCCGGTCGCACGCTCGGCTCACTGGGCTCCGTTCGCGGCGGCGGCGCCCGTGTAAACAAGTGAAACCGGACGGAGTCGATACGACGACGAATAACGCGCGTGTACGACCCAAGGCCGGTGCAGAGTAATATCGATGCGCCTTTGGCCTTTTAATAACACACCACGCGAAAGGATTTGCCCGCTGCAGGATTTTGCGCTCTTTTGTTTCCCCGATACCGCGACGTTATTGCAAACGCAGTCTCTCGTCGGCGGTATAATATATTGTCTCACCGGACGGTTCGCGATATATAAGAATCGCTAGACGCTGCAGAGCGGGCATATTATAATCCGGTGCTCTCGTTGGTCGATCGATTGTGTCATCAATTATCATAACAAACTGTTATCAGAAGCTTATTTCAAAATTTAAAATCGATTTTATTATTCACACAAATGATTTCGTTGTTCAAGTTGTTTCCCATTTGAATATACGAAGAAAATGGACGACCCAGAAATAAACGAATTTACGTATTATTTTTATTATATATTAAATTATGTTAGTGTTAACTATGTAAAAATACAATTAAAATGCTATTTCTTATAATTCACCTTGCAATTTCAATGGTATTTTTTAACTATTTTTTTTTGTTTCCTGAATGAACAAGAACGTGCACTAGGTTTCGTTGAGTATTCAAAAAAAATCATAAATATAGTGTTAATGGTTTATAGTACCTATGTATTAGAATGCTATCAAAGTTAAATTTGTTAGTGACACATGGTATTTTAACTAAATTTCTATCTATTAACCTATTTTCTATTGTACCACATCAATAGTTATAGCGTTGGATTTTCATTTTTATTACTTTATTTTCATGAAATTTACACATTTTATTAAACCTCTTTCTATTATGTATACATTAAAGAATATATATTTTACTCAGTTCATTTATTAATGTATTAATATAATTATAATGTACATATCATCTATCACCTACGATGAGCCAATGAGAGCACCAGATTATATGCCCGCTCTGCAGCGTCTAGGGATTCTTATATCGCGGACGGTTCACATACACAAGCACACACACACGCATAACGGATCGACGTTTTGAGGTCTATTCATACTACGACGGAACGGAATCCGTACGGAACCCGTCCGGTCGTGTGACAAAAATATTGTTTCTATGTTTTTGAACGTAAACGTTTATCCGTAAATATTTATCCGGAACGGTGCAACTGCCCGGGGACGAGCGATAAAAATATCCTTTGCGACTATTCTTGAACGGGTTTTTCTTTTAGACTCGTCATCCACAAGCTCTTTGTACAGCGTGACGAATTTGCCTTCGACAGAACCTGTGGCGTAGACATAATTTCTGAAAGGGGGTGGGGTGACAAAAAAAAAAAACTGTCAAATGAGAGGGGAAACTTGGAAAATCTCTCACCCTCTCAAAACTTTAAACGTAGTAAAATATTTAACAATAACTAATAAGAAATAATGAATATATTAATTGCAGTATTGATTCAAAATTCACATCAAACACAATTTAAAATGTAATCCACTCCTGAAATACTCCATGGAGTCAAAACTTATAAAAATCAACATAATTCAATTTTATTTATAAATAAAACAAATAAGAATTAAATTAAAAAATCTAGTTTTTTCTTTTTTTTTTTTTTGTGCTAGTTCGTCTAAAACTCTGTCACAGAACGCTTCTGTCAAGCTGGATGTACCCAAACATTTCTTGTTTTTCTTTTTTATTTTTTCTGACTCTTCGTCTAAAAGTAACGCCATCATCGCCAGCTCTTCATCAGAAAAATCAGTCATTTTCGATGTTTTTTTTTTTTTTTTTTTTGATAAATGTACACTCGGTAAAAATTGCGATACAACTACACGAGAAATAAGGTGCTTAAAATTATTGACACGTCAGGACACAAATGACTTACATTTTTGAAATGTTCATTAAATATTGAATAATAATAGTCGCTATTACGTTATCCATTTAATCTAGCCCGGTCCGTTCCGCGGAAGGTTAAACGCGTTTAGTGTGAACGCAACGGGGCACGGGTGACCCGGACGGATGAAATTCCGGCACGGTTCCGTCCCGTCTCCGTTCCGTCGTAGTGGGAATAGACCTTCAATCGTTTGTGTTTTAATCTCCGTGCGACGCGTCATTTATACAATATAATAAATTTTATAGTATTAGACGTAATACGTATATACCTGCGCGCAGGCCGTATTTCTTTTTCTCCACACGGTCGGGCGAAAAATGAAAATACCGCAAAGGAATCGAAAACTCTAATTGAAAACGTCCGTCGGGGGTTATGTGCGTGAAAAAAAAACCTATATAATAAATAAAATATACACGCGGCCGGAAAGCGCCCGGGCTTTACGTGCGTACGCGGCTAAATCGCACACACAATGCCACCGCTTCTGCTGCTCCTCTCGCGCCCCACCCCGCCGTTGGACGACCGACCACCCCCGTACACAAGCCCCGTGTAGTAAATATATATGTGTGTGTGTGTGTGTGTGTGTGTGTGTGTGTGTGTGTGTGTGTGTGTGTGTGTGTGTGTGTGTACACACGACATGTATATGTGTACGTGTGTGTGGCGCTTTGCACGCACGTCGCGTTTCTCCGCCACGAGGAATTTATCCGAAAAAAAGAAAAAAAAGATAATAATAAAAATAAAATAAAAAGCGTTCGCGCGCGAATAAAGCCACGGCGGCGGCAGATACGTAAACGACGATAATATATTACACGCACTGCGACGTACGCGCAAACGTTGCATCGGTCTCCGCAAAATGTTGAGAATTTTAAACTCGGCAACGGCGGTACTCGTGTGCGTGTGTGGGTGTGTGTGTGTGTACCGTGTAAATTTTACACTCCGGTCGTACGACACGCGTCGTTTTTCCTCGTTGTCGGCAAAACAGAATCCCCGTGATCAGTGGCGTATTTTTAAATTTTTTCTGGGGGGGGGGTGGTCCGAAAATATTTTTTATATTCTGAGTAACCCTCTTCACCATTATCGCATAATAACAAATTATAACATAATAGAATAACAATGTGTATATTATATATATATATTATATACATAATAATAAAGGTAGTAAATGAATATTATCTTCCTCTATTCTTACATAATAAAGTCATTTATGACTTCTAAATGCAATTTTAAAATATATTTTGTATTTGAGTGATAAAGTCAGAAATCTTGTAAATATAATTATTATGTTATTGTATAGTACATTTGATTTCAGACGTAAATTTAATTTTGTTTTCTTCTGGAGGGGGTCGAGAGCCCCCCCCCCGTAAATACGCCACTGCCCGCGATTGTGTACAAGAAACGAACCCCGCACGATTCCGTCCGAATTTCCGTGTGGCGCGAAACTCGGCGTCGGCCCGAAAACACGAGAATATAAATAATATAGCCTTGTGCAGTACACACCGCAGGGACACCGTGCACGTTCCGCGATTCATAACGTTATCCCGGTGTACCCGAGATGGTCGAAAAAATCGCGGAAACATTCGTATTAACGAAAATCGTGTCGAGCTCTAGTCAAAATATAAAACTCTTATTATTATTTATTTATTTATTTATTTTTAATTATTACTGGTATGTCTACGTAATCTTACGCTCCATAATGACTTGAAAATTCCAATCCTCCTCACTCTTGCATCCAGTCACTATAAAAAATTTCACAAAAACACTTTTAATCATCCCAATACTCTCATCGATAATCTCTCCTCTCTCACACTTCCCAATAACCCAACTCGTCGTCTTAAACGGAATTGGCCACGTGACCTGCTAAAAATAATAAACAAAATCTCCTAATTGAAGTAGTGTCACTGGGCACTCCCTTCACTCGAGCCATCATGACTTGTAAATATTTTATCACAATCGCTTGGTGTAAAAAAAAAAATTACATATTGCCTATCGTCTTTTATAATAATAATAAAAAAAAAAATTATTCATATTCGATATTTATTCAAAACGCGTTCTTAGATCACAAAGTCATAAAATAAAATACCGCCGATGACATAAAAAATTGCACGTCATATCACTCACATTGTTGCCGGTGATTATCACTCGAATAACGATGATTTGAAAGAAAAATGTCAAACCATACCCGTTTGCTTTTCCTCACGCGGTGCAAAACGCTCTGTTCCGCGACGGGTCGGAAAAAATTATTTCCATTGAAATCGATTGGGGATGATTCGTTTTTCTTGTGAAAAAAATCGAGTGCATGAAATTTTTCTTGGCTAAAAAGAAAAAGTCAGTACGCGACTTACCGTCAACCCCTTGCCCCCCAACGTGTTTTGTTTTGAAATCTAGGTATACTCGCGAGACGGATGTCCCCGCGCGTGCGCGTCACGACGATTTCCACGGACGGACAGCTACAACTGCGAGCGCACGTACAACGTTACGGTGCGTTCCCACGGGGCGTCTGCATACACGAGAGTGAGCCACGTTTTCGTGGAATACGTACACGCTTTTTGTGAGAACGGTACAGTCGTTAAATTTTCTTTGGTAATATTATTGTCAATAGTGAAGTGAAGGCAAGAATTCAAGCCGGTAACAATAGTGTTACTTTGGGCTGACAAAGTTACTGCGACCAAGAACACTTTCAACAAATTTAAAGATTCAGATATATCGGACATTAATAAAACCAGTAGTAACTTATGGGTCGGAAACATGGACTTTACGAAAGACAGATGAAAATTCGTTAGTTGTCTTTGAAAGGAAAGTACTTAGGAAAATATATGGTCCATGTAAAGATGCCAATACCGGTAAATGGAGAATCTGAAAAAATAGGGAACTAAAAGGAGTGTATCAAAACCCGAATATAGTGGGAGACATTACCAAGAGAAGACTAATCTGGGCAGGACACGCCTGGCGAAAGGAAGGATCGATGCTGAGAACAGTGATAGAAAAGGTTCCACAAGGAAAAAGACCACTGGGACGCCCAAGATTAAGATGGGAAGACAGAGTAAAAGAAGATGTGGAAAAAATAAAACCAGGAGAGGATTGGAAGGAATTATCGTTGGAAAGAGAAAACTGGAGGCAAATTTGCTGGACGGTATGGTCTTGAAGGCCGAAAACCAAGAAGAAGAAGAATATTATCGTCGCACGACTCAAGCGCGGACGGATCAAACGCGTTTGATTTTCAGTCGTGAATCAATATCGTTCGTGAAGCCAAAACGTCGTCACAACAACACGATCGACGTCGCGACGTAAACTAAACTAGCGAAAAATTAGTGGAGGCCACGAACGCAAAATCGTGTGAACTATTTTTTTTTCACACTTTCATATGTAGGTCCGGCTCAAGGGGTACACGATAAAGGCCCACGCCTAGGGCGGCATTTTTCAGGGGCGGCATTTAACATTTTTGTAAATAAGATATTTTTTTAAAGATTCCTTACTTATATCAAATCGTGTGTAGTGAAAAATAAAAATAAATATAAAAACATACATTTTGTTCAGTTTGATCGGACAAGTGACAAGATCGTTTAGTGGGCCTTGCAATGATTTCAATTGAGAAAGAATTATCCTATAATATGGAGGACATGGAAGAAGTTTTATCTGATTTCGCTAACGCAAAATCAAGAAAAGTCAAGTTTTACAATGATGTTTATTTATTTTTTTTTTTTTCTTTAAACACTTTTTCGTATAGAAATCCTTGTCCAAAACTTTCGTCCAGCAACTTTTTAGATTCGAAATTGAACTGAGATGGTACTTTAGAGAGGTCATTTTTCTAAAATCTCCATAGTTTTTCCAGTAATCAAGAATAACGATCGAAAAACTGAGTAAAAACGGTAAAATCGGTAAAAATCCGCCGTAAACGAGATTTTCACTGTTCAGATTTTAGGTATTTAGTCATAAATCGAAAAGTATTGAAGCTAGAAACTTGAAAATTTTATCCAATATCAAATACATACTTTTTTATATTGGACAACATTTTCAGAACAATTATAGCACTTTTGACTTAAATATAGAACTTTTAATTTACCAAATTGTTTGAAAGTTTTAATGTAATATAATTTTAAATATTTGACAAAAAGTTCTGAAAATTTAATATGACCTTACTCATATACCTACCTAATTATCCTAACAAAAGTTCAAAAATCGTGAGTCAGGATTTTTTTTATACACACTTTAATAAATTATTATAACTCACCAAAAATTATACAAATAACCGTAAAATACGTAAACAGTATTTAAATAATAATATATTATATTACACTGAAGCTTTGCTCAGAATCGTTTTATATTAAAGAAATGAGTCATCATTTCTTTAAAACTTTTTATATTACGTTTTTATAAACGTTTATATTATAATAATACAACTATTTTTAATTTTTTTTTCTTTTTTCAAATAAAATTAACAGTGGTTTACTTGTCTATAAAGATATCAATCTAATCAATTATTAACTTTATACGAATAAATATAATAAACTCAGAATAACCTATATTTTAGTAATGTTTATGTGAAAATATAATTGATATAGTATTTACATGTATAAGGGGCGGCAAAACTCGAGTTAGCCCATGTGTGTGAAATCGCTCGAGCCGGACCTTTTCGTATGCGTCACGAACTAAAATATCTAGCGTGGCTCACTCTCGTGCAGTATCACGCCGCACGGGAACGCGCCATAACGGAGACGGTGTGCCGCGCGGGACGTGGGCGCAGGTCGTTTTCGACGACAGAGTCGGTAAGGCGTCGTTTCGCGGCCGTGGAGTATCCGAACAGAAAACTACAGTTATTGTTATCCGTCACGTGCACTGAACGTGCGCGGAATCCGCCGTTTCTCCCGGAGAACGCGGCGTGATACTGCGACGATGTTAACAAGTGCAGTGGTCGATTACGGTTCGGAAGACGTTTCTTCTAACGGTAAGAAAATCAAAAATGAAAATCGAACGTGCGCTCGAAAAAGGGCGAGAAGACGAGAAGTGACGAGAACATAATGTAAAGAAACGGAAAACACTAGACGCGCGTGCAAAAAATATAATAATTAAACGTATCGTATCTCATTTGCATAATATTTGTCGCGTCGGTGCGAAATGCGTTTGAGACGTTTCGTTTCGAAAAAAAAAAACAAAACAAAAAATCGTCCACCTGTTTCCATTTCGCGAGGAACGGTGTCGCGGTTAGAGGAAAGAAAAAAAATGGAATAAAAAAAAGAGTACTTTTTGTCGTACGCTTTTTATTGTTATTGCTGTTTGTTTTTTTTTTCCACGCGAGACAGAGTAGGTCACGAGGATCTGTCTATTGTTTGGCGTCCGGAGCCGTGACATGGGTTCGTACATCAGCGAAATTTTCCTAACCGGAAAACGCATTGTTAAAACTAAAAGTGGCGTCCTCGATTGTCGTACACGTAGATCGTACACGTCGCGCGTGCACCACCCCCGACGGTCGTTTCGTCCCTCGGATTTTTCTCCGAGACCCGGCGGCCACGTGGCATGACCCGTTCGTGGGATTCCCGGCCTCTGCGCCCAGTGTGGGTACGGCGACCTAATATAGGTTAGGTACCTAATCGAGAAATGAATCGGCTCCCCGGACAGGCAATATTGAATTGGCTCCCAATATAATTTCAGACAAGTGGTTCTCAAAATGTAAAAGTTGAAAAAGTACACGACTTTGATTAAAATATAATTCCAAATACAAATACTCCATCGAAATTGTAAACTAAAATAAAAATAAGAATGCATACATAAAAAAATATTCACTGACCGGCACTGTTTTAATATTATTCAGTATGCTTAAATCTGTGTTCAAGAATTTTTGTATGAAAATATGTATTCAAATCTGGATACTACGTATACCATTGTCATATTTTTTATTCAAAATTGTTCTACTTTTAATTTTTAATGTATAGTCGAATTTATTTTCGAACAATTTTGATAACCAATTGATTTATAAAATAAATGTACAATGAATAATGAAATCGTATTCGCCGCATGCACCGTGTAAGTTTTAACGACCACCCGATGGTTTCTGTTCGGCAAACGCCTCGCTTGGACCTTTTAGGACGATAGCGCGTTTATTATTATCCGCGAAAGATCTTTGAGCGCGTGTGGCCGGACAGTGACGGTCAGATTAAATACTCTTGCTTGTACGTACAATATACATAGGTACAATAGGTATGTCCAACGAGGTCTAAAACACTGTGATCTGACCGTGTATAATGTATAAATTGGAAAAAATTGTACGCGTTTTTCTGTTTGAATTTTCGTGATTGAACCGAACGTTAAAAAGTGTTTAAAGCCGAGAAAAGTTGAGTGGAAACTGGAGAATGAGGGTGAACCGTCCGTAAGAACGTACTGCCGATTCCACGCGAATACATATCGACAATACGAATCGCTTTCAAACAGTAGTCGGTCGAAAGACTTCAAAAAGCGACCACGGACGTCGGGGTTTCAAATGTTTTTCCGTAAAACATAAAGGCAATAGCTCCTCGTTATTGCAACGTTTAAACATTGTAAGTGTTCGACTTAAGACTTTTCGCAATTTTTTACCTCCCGTCAAATCATTAATATTTGAATCGAAAAATCCGTATACACTAACGAGTCGTGTTTTTGTGCGCGAATGATTTGTAAAAAAAAAAAAAAAAGGAATCGCTCGGTAGCTGTGCCCGACACCGACGTGTCGGCGAATTTCTCGCGAATTCTCTTGAAATATACAACACGAATACCCACAACGATCACTGCGCCGTTTTAGGGTCGATGCCAATAACGTTATATAACATATTATACATATGTTACGGTATACGGTTACCGGTATACTATTTGGGCAATACATCCATATTACACCGTATACCAGGTTGTACCGTACGAGCAGTGGCGTTCTCAGGATTTTTTGTTGAGGCAGGATATGAAAATGTATTGCGAATTGAGCTGTGGGGCCTAAGCCTCCTTCCACATTTCAATTAATTTTTAAGTACTTCTATGAACGCATTGGACTGTCATAAACGTACGACCACAGTTATCGTAATTATTCTATGAACGCAGATGACTATCAGAAGATATCACAGTCATAAGACTATACCATGTCTATTCCATTATGTCTATACCATTGAGTATATTTGTCCATATTTGTACAACGATCGTTATAGAAACAAATGAAAACGATACCGATTCACATCAGGTTCGACAAGTCAGCTATCATACTACACTCTTTATCTAAACACAACTTACCACCAATAAAAGACATAAAAATCCATGAATATAAATATACAATAACAGACTCGTGTTCCTGTCAATCAGTTACCGTAGTTAAAAACTATAAATATTTAGGAATAGAAATGTGTTCAGACATGAAATGGAAAATACAAATAAACTGTATGTCTAGTAAATTTAAAAAAATGATATACATAATAAAACAACTACGTGAGATATTACCATTGAAGGAAATTAGAAATATATATATATAAAACACGATTTTAATTAATAATTACATACGACATAACATGATAGTGAGGGGAATATGATAATGTTCTAATGCAGTTCCAAAAATGCCAAAACTCAATTATAAGAGTTGTGACTAAAAAAGATTGGGTCTCTGTAAATTGCGTCCCGGGTATATTTTATACATACGTAAATTGCGACCCGGGTATATTTTATATATACGTAAATTGCGGCCCGGGTATATTTTTGTACATATGCCTATCTAACTATTTCTTATTAATATGTAAATTACGTCTAAGCCTTTTTCCCACAAAACCAATATTTTCCTTCCCATTTTTCAGACTTAGGACTATAACTATAACAGACTTCAGACTATCTATACAAATATTATTATCATCAAATTTCAAAAAATACTTGCACATTTTAACTGTGCAACACCAACGTTGAATATCATTGTTTAGAAATTTATGAAAACGAAATTTGAAAGCATCAACTATTTTCAACGTTTTATTCCTTTCACTTTTCATAACGTCCATTTTTATTAGATTGAAAAAAAATACTGTAAAATATTACCTATATTTTATTATAGTAAAAATTTACCGAGCTTACATCTCTACGTAAAACGCATACTGTATAATATGCATATATCACGTGCTGCACGACGACGACGGTACATGGACTTATGTCGAGGCGTTTTTCGCTGGGACGTCGCGTTATCGACGGCTGTGCGCTATGAAAATTCGAGAAGAGAAAAAATCCGCTTTACAGTAGCCGCACGCCACCGCGTGGTTCGTCGCGGTGTAATCTCGAGACAAAAATCACATTAATCGTGCGCGACGGTTTTACAGCTGTTTGTTATTTTCGATACATATTTTATTATGTAAATTCCGAGGAGGAGGAGGAGGAGGAGGAGGCGAAAAAAAGAAGAAAAAAATAAAATAAAAAACACGAGTAAGTAAATGTCATTTGAGATTATCCTGTTTGCGAAATAATAACATTATTTATAAACTCGCTCCGCCACCACCGCCCTTGCCACCGCCGCGTACTTATACTAAGTAACGACCGTAGCGTAGGCCGTTAAACTTCGTGTGACAGCAACCTCTTAACATTTAAGACGCGTTTTCTTTTTAGTTTCGCACTTTACACACTTTTCTAGTGAGTACTTTGCCGAACGCACACAGACGCACGAACGCGCGACGTGCCCTCGTGATTGTTCAGTTTTTAAAGAAACGAACCCGAGTCATTATGCCGTGTGATCAAACAACGATATTTAAACAAGTCGATCGAGTTCAACAAGAGCGACCTGTGTAAACGGACGGCGGAGTGATTCTTTTATCGCACACTACCGCGGTTTGCGCGGCGAGTATATATTCGGGTTTTTTACTCGTTATAAATTTTTTTCTCTGATTACGAGATAATAATAATAATATCGTATTATATTTTTTATATTCCGAACGAAACAAAAGATCTTTCAATTTTACCGTGATGTTTATTTTGAATTCTAAGTGAAGCAAAGAATGTATCACAATATTATTGTTTTTCTATTTTTTTTTTTTTCATGTCTGCGAACGCTTTTCGAGTAGTAAATTTCGTCCGAAAGTTTTGTTCGACCCATCCACAGATTAGAAATTTCGTCTGCTCGGTACTTTGAAAAAAAGAAACAAACATTTTTCCTCTGTTGTCAAAAGTTATTTACAAACGCACGGGAAACACTACTGAAAATTGAGAGAAAACGACAAACGATATTATTTCCATCGAATCGATTTCGGCCGTTTAGTCATAATAACTCCAATCGCAACGGCGGTGCTAGAAACTTGAACCAACACCGTATCATATCGACGTGGGGTTTGAATTAAAACCGTTTCTCGACATACCGTCGTACCGGCTGTCACCGCGTTTCCGGCACCTCTGCCAACACGAACGTGGTAATATCGGGATATGTGTCAATAATTATTGTTCGTCTAAAATAGATCACGCGATAATTATTCGCACGACAACTGCTCGCGCGTCTGCAGTACCTACCGTAACCGGTGGCGCGTACAACACGGTTCGTACATCGCGACAACGAGGAGTAAAAAATACGAACGCGGTTTTCGCGCATCTTCAAAGCGTACATATTTTAATAGTTTGTCACGCGTTTTGAGAATGTCAAAAAATTCGTTTTGACGTAACGTTTTACTCGCGCTTTTTTTCGCATTTCAAGCATAAACGTAATTTATTCAAACTCGTGCTGTGCCCGGGGAATGGGATGTACGGCTATAATCAAAACTTTTAACGACTGATCATTTTCCACTGCGAACTCGCTGACACGGCATTTTTTTTTTTACACACTTTATAAATTGTATAATTATTATACTTCACTGACGACACGGTGAAAATCTCGAAAATCGTTAGGCAGAGTTTTTTTTTTTTTTTTTTTTTTTTATTGTATGTTTGAAATATCGATGGAATCGTCCGTTTTTACGTAAAATTCCAACTCGTCGACTTTCACCACCGATATCTGGCCCGAATGGCGAACAATACGTGATGCTGAGTATGTCCGTCTTTTCATGCTTGTAATGATTAGTCACGCGTGCGTTGTACTTTCAACCGGTAACCATCGGTTTTCGTTTCACATTATGAAGGGTACTATTTTTCAGACCGTTTTTATTTTAAAATTATAAAACAGTGGACCAATCGTTCGATGCAGTTGGAAGTGTTTAATGTTTAACGGAACAAAATCGAAATGGAAAAAAAAAGTCCGTAACTTAGCATTAGTTCGGAAATTCCACTTAGTGACAAAACTCTTGAATACAAACAACTGGTTTGTCCTGCAATGACATACGGAATTAAAATCTGGGGCTCGACCAAAAATTCAAACTTAAATCTTCTCCAATCCTTACAGTCGATTAGTCTCCGTTTCCTGACAAATTCACCCTGGTATGTTAGTAATCATACAATCCATAAAGACCTTAACTTTACATTCTAATTCAAGCAATCATTCAAACCCACTAATCTCAAACCTCTCCTCTAAGACACTCCCTGATAAACATCCCCGTCGACTAAAACGCAATTGGCCTCGTGATTTACTCCGCTAAATAAATAAATAAAAAAGTTTGAAGTAGTATCAATGGACGGCCCTTTCACCCAAGCCTCCAAACCTTGTAAATAAAAAAAATTATCAAATTTACTTATTGTATTATTATATTACAGATTGTAAAATATACTAAATACATACCTATTTATTTATCTTAAAAAAAAAAAAAAAAACAGCATTATGCGTTTTAGTAGCCATGTAATTTATTTATTTATAGAAATTAAACGGGCAAGCCCAGTTACAATTTAAATGTGGTACAGAAATATTTACATAGGTGAGGTATTTGTATACAATAGTTGATTGATTAAATTACTAAGATATAATTTAACAGAAACAATAGAATTAAATATAAACATATCAATATTGTAATTATTAACATGTTGCATGGATCTAATTAAAGGGGCGTTTTAGTCATATGAAATACGCTGGAATGGCCCATAGAAGGTATTAGTTTGTCTAGTCGTATGACCAGGAACTAAAAAAGAAATAGTTGACAATAGATCTGAACAGTTTACACAATCATTCAAAAGTTTATATATAAAATTAATGTCACGTTTAACCGTTCTGATCTGAAGAGTATCAATGTTTAAATATGATAATAATGGTTCATACGAAGTGTGAGGCAAACGTTGAATATTACATTTATGACTAATAATCCTCAAAAAGCGATTTTGAATTGCCTCTAGCGAATGAATTGGACCAGATTTGTAAGGAGACCAATTATGTGGCGTGTGTAATTTTTATCTATTATTTAATTGTTCGATACACATTAGAAACACTATATAGTATATATACACAGAGTGTGCAAAGTAATTATGTACGTAAAACAATTTTTTGGCCTTTTAACTACAATAAATTGTAAATTTTTAATATATGATACAATGATTCTTTTCATTCATGAAAAGTGGTGCCCTAAGGGCACCGCGGTGCACAGGTTGGTAACCGCTGATCTACACACACACGACTACCGACGCGAAACACGATTCTGTGTGTGCACTGTGCAGTACGCCGCCGTGTATGAGTACGATTTAACATTAAAACGCCTGTTCGCCGTGGTGTTGTTCCGTGTCAAGTGACCAAAATATACGTATGTTATGTATTTTCGTCAAAAATTTTTATTTAAAAACAAACGGGTCGGCTCGACGCGTCGTGGCCACGCCGGGACGAGACCGTCGCGTGCTGGTCCA
Organism: Therioaphis trifolii; assembly: GCA_027580255.1. Classification (NCBI taxonomy): domain Eukaryota; kingdom Metazoa; phylum Arthropoda; class Insecta; order Hemiptera; family Aphididae; genus Therioaphis; species Therioaphis trifolii. The sequence goes on along the minus strand of CM050409.1, from coordinate 30,760,694 downwards.
TCTCAGTAGAGCCCGCCAACGGATCGAACGAGCGATAATAATAACGGCGTTATCGTATCGTGCTCGTGGACGCGGTGGAGGTGGATGCTGTGACCGCGGACCGACCGGCGCCGTCGTCGGCCGCGTCCAGCTCTGCCGCCGCCGCCGCCGCCGCCGCGGGCCAGTCGTCGTCCGCCGTCGCCGTCGTCCTAATATTATTATATGTATATCACCTACACCCTATTCCGGTATCGCGAGTCATCGCGGGCAACTGCCCTTTTTTAAAAAGGGAGTCACGGACCTGATTGGCGAACAAAACAATATACTCCGTTTTAGTTTCGTTTATCTGTAGTCGTACTTTCGCTGCTATTCTTTGTAGACGGTCGAATAGTGATTTCAGCGCGTTTGGTGATTCTTCCATTAATAATAAATCGTCCGCGTACGCCAATAGGCCTATTGATGAGTCCTTCGTCTTCACCCCTTCGTCGAGTCCAACGTTCATTGCTCTAATAACTTTCTCCAACACTATATTAAATAACACCGGTGACATTTGAGTCGCCCTGTCTCAGACCTGACTTTACTAATATTGGCTCCGTTTGGCTGGGTTAACTGTAGCTTGAAGTATCTGCCCGAGGTTTTGCACTTCCCTTGTACAATAGTACCAGCCTCGCTACCAATTGGGAGATTACATACGAAAGATAGTATCGAACGCTCTGAAACCGGGCTAAGCATAAATAAACAGGTTTTTAGGGGTTCTTAGATTCAGTACGTGCCGTTCGCAATTATATTTGTATGATGAAAAAGATACATTGTCACGTGCACAATATAGTTGAAAGTAATGTATTATTCTTACGATTGTGTTAACACAGGTATCATTCCGAGTAATAGTATTTCTTGTGACGCCGTCAAAGAAGCTGTTAATACAATAAAGAATGCACCAATGATACCATTCTTCCTATACTGTCTGATGTTGGAAATCATACTTTTTTTGTTTCTGTACGGTGTGGATATGGTATTAATGATGATCCTTAAAATTTGGACTAGGATGAGGAGGCAATTCACAAGCGAAACCAATAGGTGAGTTCAGTGGCGTATTTTCAAATTTTTCTGGGGGGGGTCCTCAGTTTATACATAATTAAATAAACAATTTGATATAGTAAGATGGGAATATCGCTATTATTTTTTAATATTTATATAATATAATATATTATAAGTTAATTTTACGTTCACAGAAAAATAAATTTCTACGATGGACATCTGTACCAAAAAATGTTTGACGGTATTATTCTCAATTATCGCCATTTGTAGTAAGTACTAAAAGAAATTTGTATCATATGTCTAGATTATAAGGATTATCCGTAAGTAGCATATCGGTATGTCAGATTGGTAGGTGATGCTAACAGGGCTTCTGCTAGCGGTATCCGTACGCCGAGACGCTCGTATCCTCTTATGAGAGTTACTGGTCTCGGTGACCGGCTTATTGACGATCGCTGGATTACCGCAGGCTGGCCAGGCCGTGACCGTCGTCTTGATCCCGGGTCGTCAGAGAGCCGATAGGCACTGGATCGTTGCGGGCTGGTTAGACCGTGGACGTCGGGTCGATACCGATGACGGTAGAAGGCCGGCAGCTGTGTTCGGAACGCGGCTCTTGGTTGCTCGCTATAGTGTGGCTCCGGGCTTCAAACTGAGTCTTGATAGTTGATGTCAGTTTGAAGGTATTTGATGGAGTGACTTGTGGAATTTTGCAATTTGCTTTGATGGGACGGCCTTTGGCCTATTAAGAGCACCTGGCTGAGCCATTTCTCTCTGAATGAGATCTTAGATGATCGGTTTCGGTCTGTTCATGGGACTAGGCTTGATAGGTGGGGGTATTTGCTCCTTGAGAGTACGTGGGCAAGGTTTTTTGATAGACGGAGTGCTTCATCTTGGAGGGTTTCGATGGACATTGAGTTCCGTATGTTTTGGTTTGAGACCAGGTAGTGAGCGCCGGACATGGTACGTAGCGTTGTGGACTGGAAGGTCTCAATCTGTTTCCAAGATGATTGGCGAATACTGTTTCTCCAAACAGGAGCTGCGTATAAGATAATGGGCTTAAGGTATATTTTATATATTGTCAGTTTGTTTGCCAGCAGAATGATACTGTTTCGGTTTAAGACTGGATGTAGTGCAGCCCTGGCACCACGCGCCTTGCGAATGGTATTGTGAATATGTTTGTCGAAGCTTAGGTCGTGATTGAAAGTGACTCCAAGATATTTTGCATGATAGTTCCATTCGAGATGTTGGTTTTGTGACTTGTGGTTGAGAACGCACCCGTATTTATACTACCTGGGTGCGTTCTCATTGGCCCAAGGAATGTTGTGTTTTTGTGCGATAAAATGTGTTCTTTCTTTGTCGTTATCGCTTTGCTTCGTGTTGTTTTTGTCACATTGTCACGTGCACTATATAGTTGAAAGTAATGTATTATTCTTACGATTGTGTTAACACAGGTATCAAGGATTTTATGAAAATTTTCAACACAGCACCGGCGATACTGATAACCTGCCTGCAATGCGTTCTAATTGTAGTCATCATTATTGGTGTGATTTTATGCGCTGTTAACGTGTACGTGATGTTAGTGATCGATATTTCGACGAGGATCACGAAGTTCCAGAAGGAATCAAATAGGTGAGTTTATACATGTTTGTTATGTAAGTTTAAATGGTTCTAGCATTGATGATTGGTTTAACGATTCTGATTATAGTCGTAATTCGTCGATTGGAGTCCTCGAAGTAAAAAATATACCACATGTTGAAAATAGAAGTGTACAAGTTATGATAGATCCCAAAGAAGAATAAAGTTTGTCCTCTGATACAATCCTCTGATGGATAATTTAAAGGTAGGCGTATCATGTTTTAAGGAGTAATATTTAGGTAATTCACATAACATGAACATTTGGGCTATGTCTATGTGTGAGTGGTAAATGAACATTAGTGTGTGTCCATTATCGCGTGCAGTATTACGAATTCCCAGAACTACGTATAATAAAAATGCTATAGCGTTATCTTTTACTTCAATTTTTAGAATATTATTGGCAATTTTATATTTATATAATTACCTGATCACCGCAGTTATTATGTATATCACATTTTTTATTCTGTAAATTTTGCAATCGATGTTTTTTAATTTTAGGTGCACTTAACTTACGTCTAGCTTTTCTCCCATAACGCCAATCTTTACCCATTTTGTAAAAAAAAATTGAAAAAAACACAAAACTTACAGACAACCTTACTGATCGGCGTGTTGTGTTGAAATCAAATAATTCATAAATAGGTAGTATTATTATACTTCGTATTTAAATATATGTGGGACGTGGGTTGTATTAAATTTGGAAAAATAATTATTATTACCGCCTATTATTAATGTCGTCCATTAGTAATGTTCTATACCTATCCGTGAGTTTATACATGTTTGTTATTACTTAAGTAAGACGGGAGATTTTAAAATTTTTTTTTTTGATGTGAAAACATCTTATACGGCGTTCAGTCCTTTCCGTTTGGGCAGTGAAATTTTCGAGCGGTACCTTTTTCGCGTAACCACGGTATAGAAGATAACAAGTAGGGAAAGCTTTTACGAATTCCATGCCTGGACCCGGTATGTCTTGACACGGTTGTTCCTGTCTTCCGCTTTCCGGCGTCGGCCGCCGTGCGGCAGTGTCCGCACGTTCCCCGGACCGGGGACGCGGTCCAGCATCTGCAGCAGCCGCATCGGCTCGAGCAGAGCGCGGTCGATCTCGTCTATGGCGTCGTTTAACTCGCGCAGCTTCCCGTCCACGGTGGTGCGGCCGGGCTCGCCGCGTTGCGCATCGGCCGGTGGCAACAGCGCGCGCAGGTCGCGGTAATAGCCGTCCCTCAGGCGGTCCAGACCTCCGGCGGCCGAGGCGATCGGCTCGACCAGCGGCGGCGGCCCGTCTTGACCGCGGCCGCCGTTGCCGGCCGGCGTCAGCGCCACGTGCCCAATCTTGCGTCTGAGAGCCACCCTGGACCACCCGGGTGCCGTGCTCGACAGCGACGGGCCGCCGCGCGCCGGCTCCTCCGCGACGTCCTCGGCGCCGCCGGTCTCTTCCCGGCCCGACCACTTGCCACACTCATCGCGGTCGTCGAAAGTCGTCGAAATCGCGAGTCCCGTGCAAAATTCGTGTGTGATTATCGTCTCGTCTCGCCCACTTTACGCGGTGTTCGCACAAGTATTGTCACACACCGTCGAGTGTCGTCGTCACGACGACGCCGGGAAACTGTTCACGCGACGCGTCGTTTCCACGGCGGCGGCGTTGCCGGTCCGCGAACGGGTGTTATAACACTATGACTCGGATGTTCGTGAAATCGCATATTTTTTTCTATTCGTCTAAAATTATGATGCTGACCTGGACATAAATTTGATTCGCGTTCTACAGAATCAAATAGTGATTTGGTTTTTAATTTGCATATTTTTGCATATTTAATGGTTTTGTATTTGAAATGCATATTTTGGGATTTTAAGAATTTAAATGCATATTTCAGTGCGTTTTTGAACTTTTTTAAAAACAATTTGAATTATTAACGAACAATTTAAAGCAATCATAAAATTATTTCTCAACGTTTATATTTACATTGGTGGTAAATACAATCTACCACGAATTAACGTAAAATACAAATGTTAAGATATTATGTTACTCATATTTATGTACGATTTATTTATCAGTAAATTACCACCAATACGTGTTTATAAATCATATTGTGTTTGAGAAACCCTCAAAATAGCTAATGAAAAAGTAGGGAAAGAAATTCACGACGAATTTCAGAACGTAATTGAGAAGAACACTGGATTTTTGGAAACATTGCAGCAGATTTCTTAAATACATTCCGGTCAAGTAAATACTATGGAAAGAATTGAAGAAGATTTAAAGATTGAGGATATTGCATTTTCCGAATTTGCTCCAATTACATCGGGAGATGTAGAACGAATTTTTTCTCGTTATAAAAGTTTACTTACGGATAACAGGCACTGCCAAAAAATTTCAACATATTAAAAAACCATTGTTTCACAGTGTAACGCTAGTCATTTATAAATTCAATAAAAATGCCATGTGATATTGAAAAAATAATAAATAAAAATAATTATCAATAAAAGTTGTGCATATTTTGGATTTTTTTTTTTTTTTTGGTTAAAAATGCATATTTTAAAATGTTTAGTGTATATTTTGATTGCATATTTGGAAATTTTTTAATGGATAAATGCATACATATTATATATAAGTTTAAAAAACATCCGAGTCCTAGTTATAAGATTACATACGAGGCGTATTTTCTACGGCCGTTTCCGCGACGAGAATTCATATTAACAACCGTGTGCGTCTTCACATACTACGACCGCTACTTCACTCCAAAGCATCAGTCTCCATCAAATTACTACTCTACAAAATGCTATTAAAGCCTATCTGGTCCTATGGCATTATCATATTATGGGGATCAGCCAAACCTTCAAACGTTAAAACAATCCAAGCATATACCAATCCATCTGCCTCAGAATAATTATAAAAGCGCCTTGGTTTGTCACTAACAAGGCAATCCACCACGACCTAAAAATTCAAACTGTCCACGAAAATACTGAGACATTTTTATAAAAGATCCCATCCAAAAACTTGACCACACCAAAACCTCTCTCTCATCGACCAGCTCGGATAAAAAACACTTCCAGTGATCCTGCAAGACACCTCAAACGAAACTGGTCTAGGGACCTACTTCAAATTTAAACTCAAGCCGATCCAGGTTTCGCAACTGTGCACCTTCATGTTCAAGCCCTCATGCCACCTCAAATTCCATTTATAATAAAGCCTTAAAATTGTACTTAGTGTACTAAAATGTATAGATTGTAAATATTCAATAAACACATTTCTTTAAAAAAAAAAAAAAACAACCTTGTCCATGGCTCGACGCCTAGCGCGTATAAAAGGTATCGACCGTGGCAACGTACAAAGACGGAGCTGCAGGTGGAGCACATTACTATTATTATAAATATATTTATTTTTTTTTATTTAAAAAAATTAATGCTTCAACAGTGAAAATTATAAGCCTGTCAAAAAAATTTTACAGGGTATTATGGTTTCTTAAAATAAGGTATTTTACCTAATTATTATATATATATATATATATATAATAATTATTAACATTCAAAAAATTTTATAGTTTCACATTTTTTTTTTTTTTTTTTTGATTAAATTTACAGTTTTTTAATAATAATATTAGTGCTTAGAAATTCAGTTGTTTTGAGAGTTTGGTGTTCATCGAGTGCTTCTGCTAAGTTGGACGTTCAAGGTCGTTACGTATTGAGATGTACTGTGTGCATTCTTCCACTATATATGTTTGACGGTTAGTGCTTGGGCGCATGTGTCGCATCTTGGTTGGGGCTCTTTATTATTAGATATGAGTGTGTGAGAGAGAAATGTCCGATTCTGGTGCGGGAAATTGTGATGTATTGACGTCTGTTAAAATAAGCAGGGGTGTGCTACTTTTTAATTGTTTTTTTTTTTTTATGGTTTTGAGCTTATTAGATGTTGGTATTGAATTCCATTGATTTTGCCAAACGGGGGGGCGGGGGCAAAAAAAAATTTTAACTCGTGAAGTACAACTATTAATTTTACGAGTAGGTAGTAGGTACAAATAATAATATAATACTCGTAATTAATGTAGGGTTACCACATTATTATATTTGGCGAAAACCGGGCAAACTTCTTTTCATTTTTTTTATTGATTTTCTGATTATATAATATAATTTTTAACTCACATTATACAGGTACTAATTAATAATATTCGAGGCTTCAAAAGTTAAAGAATATATATATGTTACGGTGAATGAAGTAAACGTGGTAAATGTCGTCATTCACCGGTAAATGACGTCATTTACCTAAAAATTGGTAAATGTTGTAAATGCAGACATTCCCCGGTTATTGTCGTCAATCACCAGTTTAATTGGAGAATGATGTTCAATACTTTTTTTGTCGGTGTGAACGATCAGCGATAAGCGTGTAAGTGCCAAATAAGCTTCGTTAGTTAAAAATATCATGACGGAAGTAGATAGATAAACGAAAATCCCAACTAGCAATAACGTCGATAATCCGAGTAATAATATGAGATAATCTTTTAGTTTATTAGTTAGTATCTACGGGCATATTATAGCGAGTTGTATACGTGACGAGTGTGTGTCTTATAATATTATTAGTGAAAATTTGTGTCACCAGTGAACAAAATATAATAAAAGTTAAATTAAATTATAATAGTTGTATTTAATTTTGATATTCAAGTATGGAGAAAAAATTTAAAGCAGCAATTGACAAAATTGTCAGCAGTAAAAAGAGAGGTGATAACATATTTTATTTTAGTTCTGAAGAATATAACAACAAAATTAAAAAAATAAATGAATTAAAAATTGGAACACTAAAAAAAACAGTAACGAATAATAGACTTATACGTAAATATGATGTTGTGTCAATTGGGGGGAAAGAAAAATTGATTAAACCTATATTTGATAATGAATCTGATGTTTTATATTACATCACAGTAGACGAGTTGTTTGAAGTAATTCACACCGCACATTTATCAGTAGGGCATGGTGGTAGAAATAGGATGATGGCTGTGTTAAAAACAAAATATTGTAATGTGACAACGGAGGCAGTTATGGCATATTTAGGTTTATGCAGTAATTGTCAAGTAAAACAATCAAATCCGAAAAGAGGGCTAGTGACAAAACCTATTCTACATTCCGCATTTAATTCAAGAGCGCAAATTGATTTGATTGACATGCAATCTCAAAATTATAATAATTATCGTTATATAATGAATTATCAAGATCATTTAACGAAATTTGTTATTTTAAAACCTCTGAAGACAAAAAGGGCCGAAGAAATCGCTTTAAATCTGATAGATATTTATACAATATTTGGTGCACCCGCTATACTCCACTCGGATAATGGTCGTGAGTTTGTTAATTCTATCATAACAAATTTAAATGAAATGTGGGGAGACATCAAAATTGTGCATGGCAAGCCTCGTCATAGCCAGACCCAAGGATCAATTGGACGGGCGAATAGGGACGTTGAAGAAATTTTGGCTTCTTGGATGGCTGATAATAAATCAAAAGATTGGCCAATGGCATTAAAATTTGTGCAATTTCAAAAAAATCGGGCTTTAAACTCAGGTAAACTATTAACTAAAAACAATTTTTTTTAATAATTTTAATTTTAATTTTTTTTTTAAATTTAAACATGTTTATAATAGGTATTGGAAGATCACCATACGAGGCGATGTTTGGTTGTACAGCGAAAACAGGGTTAGCTTCGGCAGGGATACCTTACGATGAAATAGAAAGGGGGGGGGGGGTTCAACGCAGCGATAACGCAAAAAACCTGTCAAGGCGCGTCAGCCCAAGTTGACGCGCGTTTAAACATTGTACAGGATTGCATTAACGTGTTCAATTGCAACGCGTTTTTCAAGGTGTTACGTCGTTTTTCGTCTACAATGGAAGAATTCAATACTGAATTTTTCATCGATGGAATCGAAAAAAAGCCCTCAATCTGGGACATTACCAGTCGTGATTATTCAAATAAAATAATAAAAAGAAATGCCTGGGAAGAAATAGTACTCATTTTTTCTGAAGAAGGTTGTACAGAGGAAAAAAAGAAAGTTCTTGGTATGTATTATCGACATCCGGAAATAGTTAAAAAATTTTAGTTCATAATTTCTCAAACTTGGATACAGCGTGATGTACAAGCTTGTACTTAGTCTGTTTTTTAAAATAGGATGAACCCAGTATTTCCTATTTCTCTGCCTACGACGCTGCATTCGTCTATATAAGGTCCATAAGCATACAGATTTTGCTACGTCCATCTTCGCCGGAATAAAAAACACGACTGACTATAGTTATACGCGCGCTTAACGCGTAAAATCTGTAATTCATGTGAACACTGACTAAAAACGCGCGTTTGGCTAACGCGCGTTTAACGCCTCTCATGTGAACCTACCCTAAACGGTTAACGAAAACGCGCGGAAGCTGTGCGAGTACCGCGGGTACGGATCGTAACGCGAACCGAAGAGCTCTCCAAAGAAACACTTTCGACACAAACGTGTGAGCGACGTCAAAGGAGCCGCGGCTCTTCTGGTCCTTTTTTTTTATTATTATTATTTTTTTTTTGTCTTCGTATTACACTCGCGCGTAATAATTCATTATGCCTTTGGGGGGCTTCTTTTTTTTTTTTTTTTGTGTTTGGTCACCGAACGATTATACTCGTTGTTATCGGTGACGGAAATCTCTTGAAAAAAATGTTTGACGAACCGCTTTCAAGACGACACGTGCCCCTTTGACATCGTAAACACGGTTCAAAGCCCCTTCGAGCAGCGCCGTCACCGCCGCCGCCGCCGTTCGGATAATCCTTTTCCCCGTTCGCTTGATTATACAAATATGACCCGAATAATATAATATTTTATGGGTAGTAATAAAAAAAAAAAAAAAAAACCATACGACCTCGTCGCCCCGGTGTCGTGTGCGTATTTTCATGCGCCACTACATCGTTATTATACCGTACGCACATAACGAATACATTAATAATAATATAATATTATACCATATTATTGTCACGCCGGTGTTATTAACACAAAGTTCGGCGAAAAACGTATTTATCACATCGCATTATTACGGCAGTGTTATACGCCCGCGCACGTCTATCGCGTATTACCTATAACGTGCGCAAAAATACGCGACAGAGGAGATTTTTCCGCCGTTTCTCATTCCGTCTTGTTCGCCAATACCACGTGTATCGTGTATGCACGTCCGCTTTTTATACGCTATTTAGTTTATTTTCGCGCGGTTTCTTAACCTGATTACGGTGTGTGCCCGATCGGCTACCATTGAATTGGCCCCCAATTTTGGGTAAATATAAATTCGATCCTTGAATTGGCTCCTGAAAAATGTATATTTGAATTGGCTCCTTAAATTGTGAAATATTATTTTTTAACCAGGGCTTCTCATATTATAGGCGTTTACTTTCACGACGTCAACCTAACATAGCCTGGCAGTTAGCACTCAAATAATATAATTTACTACTGGATATACCTATACTATTTACATTACAAATTGATTGAATTTAGTCTTATCGTCTTAATCGTCGTAATCTACTACAATAATCGATTATCATTGACTGCTTTTATTTTATCGTTAATATTTGATGACCACAACAGCAATGTATTAAACTTTATTAGTAGATACGCTGTGTTCACGCGAGTGTGTAAAAATGAATTCTGTTGAGAAAATGTTAAGTGAAAAGGGAAAATTAATTTTTATAGTTGATAAGTTCGAATAATATAATATTTTTATTGAACTTATTAACTTGTATGTATACATTTTATAATGACGCACTTTAGTATAAAATATTGTCTGTTTTTTAATTTTTTAATGTATATAATACGAGTATACAACATTTTTATATTGATGCAATTAAGTAAAATATTGTCTGTTTTTTTAATTTTTTAATTTAATTTTGTGTAACGATGTAAAATATACGAATTATGAATGACGTAAATTATTAACATTTTGGTAACCAATACATTTTTGAAAAAAACGGCAAGGTGCCTGCAAATCAACAGAAAATTTTTGGGAGCCAATTCAAAGGTAATTATTAAGGGTAAAATATAGACTACCTTCATTAGGGAGCCAATTCAATTGCACCGGCCCGATCAAACCCGTTTCTTTTTTACCGTCCATACGCACACGCGTCCGACCGTTTCTCGCTCATATCTGCGCTCATTGTACCGAAATCGAAAAGGCATGCGGAAACCACGGGTGAAAGACAAAACTTTTTTTTCCTCTCGTCTGCGATTCCGTCGGTACGATATTAATTTGTATACACATGGTTATGCGTTTTTTATGTCGGGTACCAAACGTGAGCTTTGAATCAGAAGCCGCACACGAAGTGTACACACGTTTCTCGACGAGTACATAATATATTATATAAAAAATTAACCCCTCTGCCCGTGACGCAACATCCGCTTTAGTAGATTTAACGCAGTCGAATTTTCAAATCCAAATAGAATATATTTTTCATGAACGTAGAATTTCCCGTCCAAATTTAATAATAAAAAAAAAAAAAGCTTCATCCAATAGTCGGATGAAAATACAACTTGAAAAAAAATGCACAACACTATATATATATATATATATATATATATATAATGTTAAGTATACAAATATTATTATAAATTAGCCTGCTGCATAATAACGAGTAACGATTATTCAAAACGCAACTATTTTTTATCGTTAAAAAGGATTTAAAATAAATAATATAAAGCATGCGATACGGGAATATGCAAATGTGAAAAGCTGGAGTATCTACAAGGATGGTGTAGTTACGCAAATAAAACTCGACATAAATATTCCAATTTTCGAAAGCCCTTTTAGTCCATAAATAATTGTGAATGGTATTATGTATGTTTCGAATTGACGTGGAAGTTTTCAAAATACACGCCGCGCCGCCAATATTGTTCATGAATTCGTGTATATTTAAAAAAAAAAAAAAAAAAAAAAAACTGTCGATCGTGAAACACAATACTCGAATACTATTGGTAGGTCGTATACCCTCGTGGGTATATCTGATTCGAGCGTTTCGAAAATTATATGAGTTCGCACTTGTCAGTCAGGTTTGATTTTTAATATTTAACGAGCCGTTTCACAGAGGGTCTATAATTTTTTCCTATCCGTGGCCGACCGAGACGGGTGCTTCGATCGTTTGAGTGCATTAAGCTTAGCCACGTGACGTATATTGATCGTAGTATTATAGATAATATATCATTAAAACAGGTGTGTCCGCATATACATAGGCGAGGCGATCTTTCTGCGATTAACAAAAATGATAAATACGTATTGTACTATACTGAGTGAATTATTCTTAGTGGTATTCTGACCGTTACTGTTGTGTTTTTCAAAGTTGTTTTTAAATCGTAAAAGTGGACATTTTACGAAGCCGATAAATCATCTCGATGTCACGGACAAAAGTGACAAATATTTTACAAATCATTATTTTTACACGACAATTATTATTATTATTATTATTATTATTATTATTATTATTTTGTTTTTTACACGTCATATAAATATTTATTCATTTATTATGTTGATTACGACTCGTGCGAATCTCATAAATACACACTTGGACGTTCAGTAACGAGAGTGTGAAAATATAAGTACGAGTTTAAAATAAATTGTGTTAAGAATTTCTCACTCAGCCGTGGTGAAAATTGAAAGAAACCGAACCATTGAACAGCTCTAATGCTCGATTTTATAATATAAAGTCAACGATCAATAAAATAATTAAAATTCGTTTTTCTTAATTTGAGGGGAAAAAACACGTATAATATTAACTTAAACTCTCTGCTTGTTAAAACGCGTAAGTCATACACAATCGTAACGTTTCCCTTTTTTATTTTCAAATTATATTTCACTCGTTAATCGTTATGTGTGAGTGAACTTGTATATCATACGCACGCTTCGTGCGTACTTTATAAACAATATTTAAATTTCTAATAATTTATTAATATTATGAATTTGTACGCGCCCACTAAAAATAGGTAAGTATTCATACCGCCGCCGCCGCCGCGATACACATATCGACATATTCGCTTCGTAATAATTTATGAGCGGATATTAAACACACGTCATACGACGATTAATACACGAACGAATATAATATCATTTCATTAAAATTGAAACAAGAACGACATGCATCTGATATTGAGTATTCTTAAACCCGTCTGATTGTATAACAGTGAATACAGTCATGATATTATATCCCTCAAAGTTAACTACACACCACATAGGCGCCATGTACATGGATGCCCGGGGGCTCGAGCACCCACTATTATGGGGTGCTGGGCACCCATTAGAATAATGGAAATTAATAACGTGTATTTATATCCAAGTTTCAACAATTTTAGCAAACGACTATTGAACCAAAATTATAGACATAAATCATAGATACCGAACAAATTGTCAATTCATTCATAAATTCATCTAAAATTCGTCAAAACGCTTTTTTTTTTTTTTTTTTGTAAACAATCGAACAAAATTCAATACATTTTTTTTTTGTATTACCTACTTATTATTATTTAATAAATAATTTATACATTTGGTATATATTTGTTTTGTTGTATGTTTCATATATTTTATTTGGAATTGCATTTTTCAGTGTACAACATGGTATATATTATTTAATATAAATAAATATATATATATACAGGATAAATAAAAAATTTACTATATGTAAATATTTTAGTTAAGTAGTAAAACTATGACACTAATGGGTGCAATTTGGAGAGCCAGATAACCTAAAATTAACATTTTAGGGGATTAAATTGTAACTAACCCTCTGAAAAGGCAATTTCTTAAATTGTACGGGGATATTGTATTCATCAGGGCACTAACCTCCCCTCCTCCAAACTATGTGTTTATGTCTATGATACCAAGGCACCCATACAGATTTTTAAAACCTGGCGCCTATGACCACATATAATACATCGAGATTAAATTGGATTAATCTAAATTAATTTTCACCCGCCACCAATACGCCGTTTTTGTGGTACGAGACGACGAGAAACGAACTTCCACTACCGGCGTATATATTTCCTAATTTCTATAATATATCTATGTACGAAGTGTGATCAAAAAATACCCGGATTTTTCAAATAAAATTGTATTAACACAATATTATTCTAAATACGCGTTACCACCTTCAAAATAATCTCTCTGGGAAGCAATACACCCCTGTCATCTTCGTATCCACTTTTGAAAACGTTCCTGGTAGTCACTAATTGGAATGTCTTTAAGATCGATTTCCGTATTTTGTTTAGTGTCATCAATTGTTTGATAATTACGAGTAGTTGTAGTAAATGAGTGTAGGTATTAATTTTGAAAATGAAAAAAAGTTTCTCGGAGACAGGTCGGGTGAGTATGGTGGTCGTGGAACTACTGAAGTCTGATTTTTTGCTAAGAACTGACAAATGAGCAATGAGATGTGAGTGTGAACGTTATCGTGATGCAACATCCAGAACCCCTTTTCCGAAGTTCTGGACTTTTTTTCCTAACATTTTCTCGTAATATTTTCGTGACTTCTAAATTAAAATGCCATAAGATACTCCCACGTCTTCTACAACTTCTCTGACAGTTAAGCGACGATTATTTCGAGTAATTTCACGAACACGAGCAACAGCTAGTTACATTTGTCGTACTCGTCGATGGTCTACAAGGTCGTTCGTTATCCTTAACGGATGTTCTATACCTTAAACCGTTTAAACCACTCAAAACATATTTTCCGAGATAAGACATCATCTCCGAAAGCTTGCTGTAAAAGTTCAAAAGTTTCACAAGCACTTTTCCCTAATTAAAAACAAAATTTCACGCACACGCGTTGTTCTCCTGTTGCGAAATTCGTACTAGAGTACTCAGTATACCAGCGGTTCCCAACCTGGGGATAATTACCCCTCGAGGGGTAAAACAGTATTTTCTGAGGGGTAAAAAATAGACTATTTGTGTGTGTGTGTGTGTGTGTGTTTTGATTAATTTTATTATAAAAATACAATTTATTGCTGTTCATAGTTTTGGAAATTACCTTATGCCTTCTCATCCTAATGACTCTGATAATTTTGGTACCTATAATTACTCAAAACAGTTTTTCGGAGAGGCAATGGTAAATATTTAACCTGATTTGTTGGTAATAGTGTCTAAAAGATTGGCGACCGCCACAGTACACTCGGGTTACTACACTGTCCACGAACACCAAGTATGAGATCTCTATATGCACGTCCATTTTGCCCGCCTGTCTGTCTATTCGACTGTCACGTTTGTCTGCCGAAAAGTTTCCGCAATTATTGCCCTTGTCTGTGTCGAATTAATACATAATTCAAAACCAGAGTGGTCGGTTCGAATTCCATCGGGAGAAAAACCACGTAGCGTTTTATTGTGTTTTGAAAATTCAGTTGGTCGGGGGTGCAATATCGATAAAAATAACAAAAACACGTCCATTGGGGGTTCTTATGATATGTGTGTGTGACTTAAAAATTCACGGAATGTGCAGTGTTCGTTTCTTATTTCCCTCTTTTGTAGTATTATTACTCCGCGTCCCGAATTTCCGGAACGATTATGATTTATGATTAAATAATACTCATAATGAAAAAATAATTAAACTTTTATTTACAGAAAAACCACAGTTCAAAAAAAAAAAAAAAAAAAAAAATTAATAACAAATATTCATAAATATTAACGATTTGTCTTCGTTGATTGTTTTTACGTTTAGCACTATTGCGACTATAATCCATCACAAAACCAAAGCCCTTCGGTTTACTCGGAATTTAAAATTAAAAATTTTTTTAAAAAATCATAACTCGATCGGACAATTTCAAAAAACAATAACCGTAAATAGTATTAAATAAAAACGGGCTAGTGAAAAAAAAAAAATTTGTTTGTGTATTAATAAATATTTTCAACGACGACGCCGATGAGTCTTTTTAATATGGTGAGCTCCGGTGCAATGCATCAAGACCAGTGTTTCTCAAACTTTTGCGTAATACAGCACTCCGAATCTAAATATAAAACTTTTATGGCCACTCTAATTGAAATTTAATAAATAAATTTCACAGTCATATGCCAGTTTAAGAGGAAGTAAATAAGTAAAGCAGCTTTAGAAATATTTCACGAACCCCCCCCCCCCAGCATTATACTTGAGGCCCCCAAGGGGGTCGTGGACCACAGTTTGAGAAACATTGAATTCTAGACGTCGTCTGCTCCTTTGATTTTCGAGGCACACGGATGTACGTATACAGTCGTGTTTTGTACCACCTGACGTACTTTTGCCGCGTATTATAAATTTATAATCATTATAATATTATTCGGCGTATTGTGCGCATGTACATATACAAGTATAGCAAATAATGACTAACCGATACGCGAAACACAAATCAAAAACCGTTCTATACAATCGATTTGCGATACGCCGTGTTGGGTAAATAATCTGTAAAAAGTCTTCTACACCGTTATGGGTTATTTGTTATAAAGTTGTGTTCAACAACTACGACACGGACGACGCCCACGACGACGAACGTGTGTATTTGAGAATAATTCTTCGATTATTATATACTAAGAATGAAGTCTCATTAACGGCAGCGGAAAAATTACCGTTTTATAAAAAAAAAAAAAAAAGACTTGAAATTAAAATGTTATGTAAACATTTTTCTACACGCGGGGGGGGGAGTAATGTGGCGGCCTCCGTCCCATATATTCCCTACCGTACACGTTCGGTCAACGTTGGCAACCATGCCGACGTCTCCGGCGGCGGCACGATTCGAGCCGCCATCGCCGAAGCTCGCTCTAGCTTTCGAACCGTCCATCGACGCACTTCGACTTTCATTAACCGCGACACGCGTCTGTCTTTTGGCATTCCGACTTTCGTCCTTTTTTTTACCATATCGCAAACGTTACGCACGAGGAACCGTCTACGTCCCCTGACGCCGCGGCGTAACGGTTCTCTCACGACATCGCCGCGAAGTTCGCGCACGACCGCGTGCAAAATCGTATTTCGACCGCGACCGCGTGGTCCTAACATTTGTATATAATTTTTATTATTGTAAATAAATTCACTGTCTGTTTCTCGACATTTTGTGTTACATTTTGTTTTTCGACTGCTCGTCCTTAATCCGCACGAGTAGTGTCGGTGCGCGGGAAAATAAGCACTGCTGATCCCCGTTCCGCACCACAATACTATAGTATCTATAGCCATGGTGGTTACACAGTAAACACTATTTATATATTTGTATAACGTGCTTATATTTGAGGTTATGTAATATGTTATGCTATTTTGTCGTTACGAAAACGGAAAATATATTTTATTTTTATTGTCATTCCGCATTCGTGTCGCGTGCCGTTTTTTAATTTCTATGCCGTTGAACCTAACTTCTGCAAGTAAGTAGAAATTATATACTTATAAACTATATACTATTTTATGAAATCTATTTCACTAGGTAGGTATTCTTATTAGATTAGTCTTAAGTTTCTGCAGCATGGATTCATTTACCGAACACTATTTAAGACTTTGGAATTTTGATAACTTGATAAATTGTTTCCGAGGTAGGTTTACTTATATAGGCAAGGGCGCCCGCAGAAATTTTCACGGGGGGGGGCAAAGTTTATATTATACATAGCCATAACATATTATTAGGTATAGTATTTTATAGTTTCATTACAAACTTAGTAAACAAACTGATGACACCATAATATGATTAACAGTAGGTATATTTTCATCAAAATATTATATGAGACATCAATTTAAGAGCACTGAAAAAAAAAAAAATCTTATTAATTATTATATTATATTAACTAATTAGATTAGTTAGGTTATTGGTCATTAAATAAAAATTGCATGTGCCTAGGCTCCATAGCAAATAATTTTATTGTTTCATCTATAATGTTTGATTTTTGAGCTTGCACATAAGTTTTGTAAATATTCATTAATGCCAAGCCATTCAAGCGGTTCTCAATAACAGTACTACGAAGCCATGTTTTAAGTCTTTTAAGCGAGCTAATTTAAAGCACATATAAAACATAATTAATAATTGAAGTAGTAAAAATAAAAAATATATTATAAATTGTAATACAAACCTAAAAGACCTTTCAACGCTACATGTAGTAGATTGAAGTGTAGCTGCTATTAAAAGACATTTTTTTTATTGAAGGTAGAAATGTGACTTCATCTAATAACTTCAGAAAATCCATATTGTCATCATTTTTTTCTTTCCACATATTGTACCATACAGGCCTTCTTCTTCAATATTCTCAATGAATTTTCCATAAAATTATTTTAGATTTTGGAGTTGTATGATAAATTCTTCTTTTTTTGTTTGTTTAAAGTACTTAGGATGAACCGAAATGATCTCATATTTTGAATTATCCTCTGGGAACCTTTCATTTAAAGATGTGATCAGTGAATCTAAATATGGTATATAAATAGATTTTCTGTAGTAGTCTTCTGGACTTGATGAAGGGGGGTTATTTCTTAAAGTTTGTTTTGAGGATACTCTGGGAGTCATTAATGTAATACCAAGTTCATTTAAGTACATATTAATATCTCTCATTAAAATTAGAAACATTTCTTCGTTATTAGCTCTGTCATCACTGATATATTTAATAAGTTCTTTAATATGTTTATTTGCACTAAATAAATCACAATTTATTCCCTGTAAAGAATTAGTTATAGGTTCTATAGTTGCAGAGTATTTAGCAATTATCCTAAGGCACACAATAAATTGAGATGTGGTAACAGAATTTAAATGACATGTAGCTTTCAATGATGTATCTTTATTCCCATTTACTTTGAGATACTCTAGTGCTTCCACTATCAACAGGAAATTTTCATAATATTTTCTTAATGCCTTATGTGACTCCGACCACCTAGTAACACACAATTTCGTAAGACTTGGAGCAACTATTCGATGCAATGAACTTTCTTTAAAAAAGTGTATAGTTTCTTTAATAATACCAATTGTATTCCGAACACATGGAACTGAGTTCAGTTCGTTTAAAACCAAGTTTAATCTATGACTAGCACAATGGACAAAAACTGCTTTCTTATACTTGTCTCTTATTCTTTTTAGTACACCACTGACATGTCCAGCCATTGTGCTAGCACCATCATATCCTTGTCCTACCAATTTATTTAGGTCCAAACCCCATTCTTGTAAACTAGAAATAATTTTGTTTGATATACTTTCTGAGTCCAATTTTTCCAATGAAATAAACCCAACAAAGTCTTCTTTTATAACTGTCTGGTTGTTTTCATAAGTCACATATTTTAAACATATTGATAATTGTTCTATTCCCGCTATATCCATTGTTTCATCTGCTAATATTGAATAACATTCAGCTTCCTTGACACGTTTTAAAATCATATTACATATTACATTACCTATTATACTTATAAGTTCATTTTGTATTCTATGAGACATGTAACTTGCATTTTTAGCACTATTTTTAAAATGATCATTCAAAATTTCATCTCCATTTTCAACCCTAAAATGTAGTAAATTATTAAATATAGCTGTGTCATCAGTTTTTCCTCTGAGTGGTATTCCATGTACACCAAGGAAAATAATAGAAGAAATTATTGAATGAAGTTTACGATTGTTTGATTCAATTACATTTTTCACTGAAGAATTTAACATTTGATGTACATCTATTTTTTTACCATCCATAACAGCTATAAAATTTTTAGCACTCTGTACTGAAAATATATGCCAAGAACATTTTGAATGTATCTTTGACTGAGCTTGGAAATGTTTGAACTTAATAAACGCTGTTTTTATGAATGCGCCTTGCACTCCACCTTTGTCAATCGGTGGTTCAAACAAAACACAAAATTTGCAAAAAGCTCCTTTAAAAATGGCTGAGTAGCAAAGCCAATCATTCTGTTTAAGCCAAGCTAACAAAAAAGGTCTTTTACCAACACTAATATCTGCTTTAAAATCATAAGCACTACAAGGACTCCATGGAGACATAAGCATTCCATATTTTAATGTATTGTCAACAGACTTACCACGAAAAAGACCAATATCATGTTTATTATTTGCTTGCAATTGAATAATATCCTAATAAAAATTCATAAATAATAAATATAAAATATAAATACTTAATAATTATTTATTAGGAAAAAATCTTATGAGTAGTTACCTACCTGTAGTTTAGAAGGTGCTACTTCACATTTTGTGTCCAAACTTGTTAATGTTGGAGTAGATATTTGATCATCAGTTGTACTTCTGTCGTCATCATTTTTGGGTATTTTACAAACAAACTTATCCATAAATGTATTTTTTCTTTTTGGCGGATTCATCTTAATATTAATACGTTAAGGTTATAAATAATACAAATTTGAAATTATAATTCACATTTTACAAGCCAAATAAAATATAAATTGAATTGATTAGTGATTACTGTCACAAGATAGTACTATCTTAAATCGTGATTACTGTCAATCAGACATTAAAATTTTAGATGATTTAGACCACGGTCGCGGTAACACGTTATCACACAGAACAATTTTATCACTAATCACTTATGATTAATCAATTATCGATCTATTTTATTAAAATAATAAAAATAATAAAATGCTACTAAACTTCTAATATATTTTATATATTTATAAAAATATACTGTAATATTATAAAAATTTAGCGGGGGGGCCATGGCCCTTCTCGGCCCCCCTGTGGGCGCCCTTGTATATAGGTACCTAAGGAATGTTTATTGATAAATATGAATTTTGTTTTACTTCACTACTTTTAGAAGAAGAAATAGACAGAATGGGGTTTTTAGATTTGACAGAATCGATGATTGCCAGACTAATTCCTAAAATAGGTTCTCAAGCAAAATTTTTTAAAAATCTACATTTTCTGAAAGAAGAAATTCTGAAAGACAAAGTATATTATAATTCTACCTATAGAATCCAATATTAACCAATTCTAATATAATTAATATAATATTGTATAGAACTATCTACCTACCTATTTAATTTAATATTTATTTTAAAATTACAAAAAAAATCCTAGGAAACATTTACAAATTCTTCAACTGATGCTACTAGTAGTATGTTGTCTTTTGGTTTGGAACTCAGTTCTGTACAAATTAATGACATATCAAATTTTGAAATTTTGGCTGATGATAGTATAAATAATACTAATGACATAGAAAATATATCACCTAGTACTTCACAAGACAAATCTCCATTAATTATTCAAAATACAAATTTTGGTAACTATATAAATTATATTTATTTTACTGGTTACCTATCTAAATAATGTAATTTACTAATAATAATTATTGGTTATTTATTTTATTTAATTACATATCTATTTTTGGTAAATTAAAACTATTTTTTCTTCGCTTATTATTGTTTTGTAGATATAAGTAATACTTGTTTGGGTCAATATGTAAACGATATTTTAAAGATGTATCAAGACGGGCTTATGGTTCTAGATTATTATAATGTTCATAAAAATTTAAACTATTCCATGAAAAACAAATTGAGCTCAGTAATTGTAAAACATGAACTTAGAAATAATTTAAAAATGGACAAGAAGAAGTTTATAGATTTAGCTAAAGGTATTTATTAAAAAAAACTTATTCAAATAATTTTCCTTTTTCATTTTACTGGATTATTTCCTGTATATTCATATGATATCTATATGTAAATAGATTTACCAATAACATTTAACTATTACTTACCTATCTGACTATTTTCTCTTAATAATAATAAATAGGTATTAATTGTCTATCTTAAATAAATGTAGGTATCTAGTTTAAAATTAAATTCTGAAGTACCAATTATTTAGTATTATATTAATAAGGTATATAATTTGTTTTATATGTACTAAGGTAATTATTTCATAAATAATTGTATAGTAAATGTTTATGGTTTGTACGTATTTCCTATTTTGAGTAATTGTTTTATTTTGTACTGTTATACCTTGGCTTAGGGACTTCTAGTATCATTTTTAATTCAAGTGATTATATTCAAATAAATTTAATAACATAAATTCTCATAAAATAAATATTTAATTCTACCACATATATTTTGTTAAACCTAATTTTGTTTTTTTTTCGGCATATATTAGTGCAACCAATTTTTTATTATTATTTATAATTAGACCAATTACCTTTTAAAAATTCAATTTATTAAATCATTATTAATTTAAGTAATAATATTCTAATATATAATAAAAATTCTAATGAAATTAATATTTAATTTTACCACATATTTGCTATACATAACTTTTTGGTATATCTTAGTTTAGTAGTAAGGCATATTTTATCCGGTTATTTTTAGGTGCATATTAAAAAGCATATTTGGCCATTTTTTGGTGCATATTTGGGGATTTTTAGAGCTACAAGTCCCTTAGCCTATACTTATGACTCACTAGTCAGTAATAAGCAATCTATCTTACCAATTTGTTATTTAATAATCTATTAATTTTTAAATATTTTTCAAAGGTATTGAAAATCTTTTCCCATCTGAAAATGAGTATACTTATTTTATACCATATTTAAAAGAAGATGATATTGTAACCCCTAATAGAGGGAAGCTGTTTGATAAATACTGCAATATCAAAAGAAAAATTTCAAAAATTTCCTCTAACAAAAGAAATGATACGGAACCTGATGTTCAGTTAAACTATAAAGGTCAAAATTTATATTATTAAAGTTAAGAATTACCTCAGATGGCAAGATTTTGTGCATGAGGGAATAATACCTATTTTGTGATAGGTAGTTGAGTATTACCTAATAAGTAATTTGAGTTAACTACACACTGTGCAACCAAAATTGATCACCATCCTTTGGTCATTCTTAAATGAAACAGTATACAATTCTTACATTTTTAGAATTATTTTGATATTACATTAATAGATTATGAAGATTCACTGAATTGGCTTAAGAACCAAGTGCAACCTGAACATATTTTACACAAATTATGGACAGAAACTGCATTGTATAGACTCACAATCCAAAAAAATGAAAATGTAATGGAAATTTATCCAGCTTTAAAAAAACCTACTGGTTATTTTCTTGTTAGTATAAAATATATTTTATTGGTTAAAAGTATCAGTTATATGGTATAGGTATGTATATACAGTCAACTCTAGATAACTCAAAATAAATGAACGGTCACTTAAAAACATACAATAATTTGAATTAAACAATACATTTAATTATACTAGGTTATTTCACATGAAGTTGACTGTATAAATATATATTTAAATACCCAACTCTGTAAGATTTAATATTGGTTACTTAGAATCTAGTGTACTTTTTGAAGAACGTGAACCTACTAGTATTTTTGATTTCAGATTGATTTAGACTTTGCTTATACATGTCCAAACAAAGAAATGTGCTTATTTAACAAATTCGATACTTTTAAAGATAAATTGAAAGTATATCTTAATAATAATTCCCTTAACATTGGTAACAAAGGGTCAGAATTACTGACCAAACTTAACAATCCATTAAAACCTGGCAAGTTTCATTTTTATGCCGTACAAAGTGTATTAATGTAGTATTAAACTATGTAAGTTTAAACAAAAATTTTAATTTTATTATTATTTTCAGGAGATGATGATTTGGTTGCCCTTCAATTAATACCATTTTTATTTGCACCAGTTAATGTTGTATTAAAAAACAAAAAAATAATAAGACCATCCAAAATTGAACAAGCTAATGCTTTTATAGTACACATTCCGGTAAATTTTATAAAACAAATTTTTGGGAATCATTATTTTACTTATATGTGTGGACATTTTTTTTAGGTTTTCAGTGAACTAAAGATTGTTCACAGCCAAAAAGTGAATAAAGCTATAACAAATGGTTCAACTGTCCAATCATAATATGTTGTGATCGTAGGAGATGATGATGTGGATAATCCTACACACTACTATACAATAATCAATGATATACAGTACCAGTTAGAGACAGCAATTAAGGCAGTTGATGTTTGTTTCAAACTATATCATGTTTTAAATTTGGAATATCCCCCCGAAGCAGAACAAGTGTGGTATTTTCTTGAATGTTATTTTTTTGAAATATCTGAAATTTTTGTACAAAAAGGGTCTAAAAAAGGGAATAAGTTTTTATCTGTTTTAAGTTTATGTAAGGAATTAACATCCTCACAAGTATAACAAATTATGTACCTATAATATTGAATACCTACTTCCGTTGCCTACATATTTTTATTTTGGAAAAAATGTTTGATTGTTTTATATGTAGTTCAAAATTTCAATGTATTAATTATTTGGTTATTCACCTCAATATATATCACGATATTAAAGCAATAAAAGAATTTAATTGTAAAAATTCTAACTTTCTTCGTAGTTTTAGTTCACTGAATTCTTTTAAAAAACACTTAAATGTCCATATTTCAATTCCTAATTCTAGTGTACAAAATATTAATGTGTGTAACTTAAGTGAATCAAATCCAAACATATCTAATAATGCAACAAATATTTATAGTCCTGATAATAACATTATAGTTGAAAATTTACCATCTGTAAAACCTATCAATACATTAGATTTTTTTAAACAAGAACTGCAAAAAAATTCTTTATACTTAACAAGTAAGTGGTACAGTAATGTTTCAATCCCAAGAAATATCGTGCAAACATTAATTGATGATGTGCAACAGTTTAATCATTCAATTTTTGTTATTTTAAAACAAAAGTTTAGTGAAGAACTTTCTAAATTAAATGAGTCCTCTAATACCCAATCAGAATTATCCAAAATATTTGAGATCCTTACTGATTCATTTGATGAAGTTAAAACTGAACATTATCGTTTAAAATTATTAGAGAATTTGGGAGTTTTAATAAGACCTCAACAGTTTGTTATTGGACAAAGATTAAATGACAGGTTAACTTGTGGCCGTGTAGTTTTAGAGCCAAAAGAAGTCAAAATTACAATGGTATCTCTTAGATTAGTTTTAAAAAAACAATTAGAACATTCTAATTTCTTTAATATTTTGCTAGAAAATTTAAACAAAATTCAATATCACAATAGCTCATCTGTAATCAGTAGTTTTGTTCAATCCCCTTTGTGGAAATCTAAAATTGATGACCAAAATAAAATAACTATACCAATTTTTCTATACTATGACGATTTTGAGGTAAACAATCCATTAGGGTCACGTGCTGGATCTCAGAAACTTGGTGCCGTTTATATTTCATTTGCTTGTTTACCCCCAGAATTGGCATCATCACTAAATTATATACACCTTATGGCTTTATTTAAAACTGATGATAAAATTTGTTTTGGAAATATCAATATATTTAAATATATTATTGAGGAGTTAAATTTTCTAGAAACATCTGGTATTGAAATATGTGTAAATAATAAAATCTATACTGTTTATTTTAAATTGGGATTAATTTTAGGAGATAACCTTGGTGTCCACTCAGTTCTTGGATTTGTAGAGAGTTTTGTGGCAAATTACCCATGTCGGTTCTGTCGATCACATAAAAGTGAATGCCATACGCAATCATTTCAAAATGATAAAAAATTAAGAGATCCAATTAATTATGCAGCTGATGTTCTGCTGAATGATGTGTCTTTAACAGGGATAAAAGAATCATGTGTATGGAACGGTATTAAATAATTTGCTGTAACTAGCAATTACAGTGTAGACATAATGCATGACATGGCAGAGGGGGTTTGCAAGTATGACATTGGTCTTATTTTAAAAGAAATGATATTCAGTTTAAAATATTTTTCATTAGATACACTAAATAATAGAATAGAATCCTTTGATTTCGGACCTTTAAATATCAGAAGTAGACCAACATTGATAACTGAATTAAGTATTAAACGTGAAGGATGCCTTAAAATGTCTGCCTCCGAAATGTTGTGCTTTACTAAGTACCTGGGATTAATTATAGGAGATCTTGTCCCTGAAACATCTGAACTCTGGCATTTGTATATTGTTTTAAAGCAAATTCTTGACATAATTTTATGTAAATGGATAAGAAAACCAGATATAATTTTATTGCAATCTCTTATTATTGAGCACCATGAGTTATATTTGAAATTATTTAAAAAAAACTTGAAGCCTAAGCACCACCATATGGTACATTACCCTTTTATTATACAAAACTCAGGCCCATTATCTCTTATTTGGTCTATGCGCTTTGAAGCTAAGCACAAAGAACTGAAAGAAACTGCTCATTCTATAACATCAAGGAAAAATATAACTGACATTAGCATTAAAGCAACAATTGCAATTCGCATATAGACTCATAATAGCTGAAAAAAATGTATATACAATCAATAATGAAATAGGACCAGTTTTAAAACTTAAAGAAGAAACACTAAATTTATATTCATTCAATAGTATTTTTCTTTCTACAAAGTTTAATTTTTTTAAAGACAAAATAACTTTTATTTCATGGATTAATGTAAAAGGTATTCAGTATAGTTGTAAAAATAATATGTCAGTTGTGTTGTCTATGTGTGATGAAAATAATTTTATGATGCCACATTTTGGATTGATTAAATCAATTTTTATGACAGATTTCAATGAACCTTTTCTTATATGTAAACAATTTAAAACCTTGTACTTTGACAATCATCATCAAGCCTATAATGTAATGATTACACCAGATTTATTATGTTGTTCATTAAATAGTTTAGATAATATTAACCCCACTCATCATTGTAATATTGTTAATGGACTAACATTTATGTCCTTAAAATTATAAAACTAGATTAATGCAGTAGGTATTTTTGAAAGTTGCAATTTTATTCTATTAGCAATTTAATTTGACTATTCATTTATTTTTTTTTGTGTTAATTGTTAATAAATACTTTAAATTTTAATACATATCAATTTTTTTTTAATAGTCTTATGTATTTTTTATAACTAACCTAAATATTGTATTTAAGTGTTGGTAATTTTATTTGTATATAGGGTATTCATATTGTTATTTAAAACATTTAAATATATATATTGTTTATTTTATATAACTGAAGGGAATAATGAGTGTACTAATATTTTAATAAACATATTACTAAAATGAAATTGACTAGTTATTCTGTATTTTGATTTTTTTGTTTTTTTTTTTTTGTTTTTAATATACTGAAAATATATTGTAAACACTACAATTGTAACATTGATGCATCAGTTATATTTACTACAAAAATATAGTTGAACCAACAATAGAGAATGGTAAAACAACTATTCTTTAGGTTATTACTACAGTATTTTATAGTTGTGTTCAGAGGCGTATTTATATATTTACTGCTTGTAGGCCTGCGGAAAATTGCCGCCCTTAATTATGATAAAATAAAATTTAATTAGCTAGGTATGCAAAACAAATTTTAATTACATTTTAAATACATACATATATATATAAATAATAATTTAAGTTGAAAAATATTAGAAAAAAAGGAATTACAAAATGTTTGTATACATTCTAAATGTCTTACATATAATAAATTATTTATTAAACGATCGGTTTACGTCGACATTTGGTTTTGGCAAATGCGTCAATTAAATCCTCGCAATTCAATTCTTTTAACATTTCATTTTCTATAGAGAATAATGCTAAGCTGTTTAACTTCTCATCATTTTGAGTGGACCTTAAGTAGTTTTTTACACGTTTGAGGCATGAAAATGATCTCTCGGTAGTACAATTGGATACCGGTACACTTATGAAAATTCTTAATGCAGTGTCAACATTTGGAAATATTTCAATATGTAAAGATTTTTCTCTCAAATACTGACACAGTGTGATTGGAGTTAAAATATCGATGTCAATATCGATATTACTATTCAGTAAATAAGATTGCAAATGTAAGCATTCTGACGAAAATGTATTATCCAAATCATTCGGGTACATTTTTTGCAATTTCTCGGCGAACTCAACTATTTTCAAAGAATTTAAAGATGTAATTTTTAGTAGGACTTCGAATAAATCACAAAACGTTTTGTAGGACTGGTGTCTTTTTTCAAGTTCATTAGTAATTTTATCAATAATAACATAAAATGTTTCAACTCGAAATTTATCTCCTCCACTTAACTCAGTTTGCTCAGCTTTTTCATCGAAGTGTATTTTTTTTTTTTTGCCGAGTTATATCAACATTGTACTCTGTTATCTTTGATATTTTTTTAGCTTTAGTTTCATATTCATTAAAATTATCTCGGGTTTTTTGTACTAGATTAATAAGTGATGTATAAATTTGAGAAACTTTATCATTTCCAATTTCAACACATTGTAGTTGCTTATTTGATGCATTAAATCGTTCTAATATATAATTCCAGAAAATTACCATAAATGATGTTTCTAATTTTTGCATTTGATTATAAAGACCGTTTGATTCATTTCGAGTAGCACATTTTTCGAAAATGTCATCCTTGATAGTGACCAATGCATTAATAATTTCGTCCCACGAATTATATAATGCTCGACATGCGTCTGCGCGAGCCGACCACCTAGTATTCGATAAACTCTTAATTGTATTAGCATTATGTTTCATATTTAATTGAAAAATTGACCATCTATGCGTTGATGCGGAAAAGAAGTTGTATAATTGTTGTATAAATCCAAAAAACATTGATGCTTGTGAGCAACTTTCAGCAGAAGATATGCCAACTAAATTTAACGAGTGTGCGCTACATGGTACATAATAAACAAGTGGATTAATTTCTTTTATTCGTGCCTGAACTCCACTGTATTGGCCTGACATATTACTAGCATTATCGTAGCTTTGCCCTCGACAGTCAGAAATGTCAATATCGTGTGATTTTAAAGTATTGGTATTGGCATTAGTCAAATCTAAAGCTTTATGTCCTGGATTTGAAACAAAACATAAGAATCGTTCTACAGGAAGACCTGTTTCGAGGACATATCTCACCATAAATGATAATTTGTCGACGTGCGAAATATCTGGCGTCGAATCAATACTTATTGAAAAATATTTTGATATTTTTAATTCTTTAACAATATTATGTTTTAATTTTTTCATCATTAATAAAATAAACTCATCACATATCACGTGAGATAAATACGATGTAGAGCCACTACCTTTATTTCCAAAACGAACTATATGATCGGCTAAAAACGGATCAAATTTTGCGATTAATTCGAGTGACATTAAGTAATTACCATTGTGTACAGAACCAAAACACAAATCATGTCCTCGAAAAGGGAGTCCACGAGAAGCTAACGATTTAATAGTTTCGACTACTCTCTTCAACACATTTATCCAATATTCGATTTCTGTATCTAATTGTTTAATCAATGAATAATCAATACGCCCCAAGACATTACCTCTATGTTTTAAATTAATAATAGCATCTCTGTGCTCTTTACTATTTTCGTGGTAACTGAAACGGCTAATAGCATTTTTCCAATCATTAAATCCTTCAGTAACAAGTTGAGTTTCTAAAGATGTTTGAAATATACGACAAGGCCCACAAAAAACTACTCCTAAACTTGGAGAATAAACTAACCATGAACGAACAATTATTTCTCCATTAATCAATCGTCTATTAAACATAATGTTGGTCAAATATCTTGTTTTATCACAATATACACGTTTGGAGTTAATAAAACCGTTTGTCACATTTTGATTAAAACCATTTTTTGCAACATAGTCGCGAAATTCGTCGTTAATAACCCATTTAACTGGGTCTGTCTCGAAAATGGTTTCATTTACTGTCATATTAGTTAACTCATTTGACCCACAACTATCTTCAGGTTCAATATTGTCCACTTCAACAGATAAACTAATTGTTGTTTCACTAACCTGAGCATCTGTTTTCTTCGGAATATCTATAGTGTTAGTGTTACTATTACTACTACAACTATCAGAAGTAGAAGCTGGATTTTTAAAAAAATCAGTCAATTTGTGTGTTTTATTTAAAACATTATGCAACTTTTCACTTTTTAATTTGGCAATTTTTTTGTATTGGTCACCACTTAACCGTTTTCTATTCGTACTCATATTCACAAAATAAATAGGATAATTAAAAAAAAAACCAACAACGATATAATAAGTAGACAAATAAAAGCGACACAGCTACAGCAGTAAGAACTCTACAGTCTACACTACGCAATACGGCCAGTACGCACAGACTGAATTATAATTAATTATTATCACTTCTCCAGAAATAAAATATCAACAAAATATTCGTATAGAACCGGCGTGCCGTCTTGATAATATTAGATTATACTATTATTATTATTGCCAATTGTTATAAATATGTTCTATAGACGCTCACTGACCGCGCCGCCGCGCCGCGGCGTGAATAAGGGTCGCGTCACACTATCGCGGTTGCACCGCGCGGTAGCTACCGCGCGGTTTCGTTCGTAAATATCATCACATGTGTATTTATGGAACGTGACACACTTGGGCGTTTCCACCGCGTTCTACCGCTAGCCACCGCACAACGCCGCTGCGTGTCGCGGTTTGACGGCAGCGCCGCTAGAACTATTTTCGACCGCTCAAAATAAAAACCCATGGTTTTCAATCACATGCATCACACTGCAGCGGTAACAACGCGCGTTTTCAGTAATATTCCCAATAGACGGCACGCAGCGATAAGAAACTATAAAAATAATAAATGTGAATTCTATTTTAAGCCAATGCCATTGTTATCAATAATTTAAACAAATCTTGTATGCTGTTGTGGCTATTAGAGTATTTTACAATAACATAAAACGATATAATAAGTCTCACCAAGTCAATATATAATACCATAATTTTACTATCGAAAAAAAACCCTTGAAAAATATGCCGCCCCTCAAAATTTGCCGCTGTAGGCACGTGCCTATAGTGCCTGCATATAAATACGCCACTGGACTTGTGTTAATACTATATTCAGTGTTGTTTTGGAGGGTATACGCGGGTCTACGACGTATACGCGCCGGCAAACTCAGTAATTTAGCGTATACTTTATAAAAGTGACACCAATACGTATACGCTCATCTATTTCATTAAAAAAAAAAAAAAAAAAAAAAATTGATGAAAAAATAGCTAATCCGTATTAAATAAAAAAAATATATATATAATATTGAATAATAAATATTGTCAATTGTTGATGTGAATTATTATCAGTACATAAATTTTTGTTAAATTGTTCATTGAAGTAATCAAGGGCAATGCTAAAAAATATTATTTGATAATAATAATAATAATTAAAACATTTTTTTTATGACTACTTGACTACTACATATTTTTGCTTTTTATTTTACATTTTTATTTTTTGTTTTAATTTAATTGGTTTATAAACTTATGTGTAGCATATTTAAAAAAAAAAAAAAAAAAAAAAAAAATTAATAAATAAAACCCAATGTTTTTTGAAATGTTTGTTTGGTGATATATTTTAAAAAATTGATAGTTAATCAGAAGATGGTTAATGAATTTATGTAACTTTTTCTGTTCGTGTGAGCTAATATTTAGTATGAGTAGGTAGGTACTCTACTAAGGCAATGCCTACTTACTAAATAGTAATTACTTTTTATTTCTTAAATGATAAATTTAACTAAGAAAAAAAGTTTTAAATTCTAAGATAAATTAAATATCAAAATGGCATAAAACAGAGTATACATTTTCGTTTTAGTAAAATGTTTATGCTTCTGAATACGAAATCTTTATCAGACGAGAATAGTTACGAAGCGATCGTCGTTTTGAACGGTTGAATTAGATCAGCGTTTCTTAAACTTTTTTATCTATGGAACCCTTTTTGATATTTACTTTGATCGTGGAACCCCTACTATTTTTTTTTTTAGCTTTTTAGCTTTTTTTACGATTATTTTTAAATGTAAATAAATTACATTCATATAATAATATTGTGTTAAAGGTATTTAATTCAAAAAAGTATCTTAAAATAAAAATAAAAATAATAATAATTGTAATAATGTATGTATGGTATACATATATAATACTAATGACATTTTTTCCCCCAATAGCATATATTAATATTTAGCTAGATATTTTAAAAGTAATTTTCTTGAAAAATTCGAAATAAATCACTAAAGCCTCACGGAACCCTGGAGTGATCTCCGCGGAACCCTGGGGTTCCGCGGAACACAGTTTAAGAAGAAGAATACATTTTTCTATTAACCAAAAAACAATAATGTTTTGGTTGAAAAAAATAAATAATACACGAATTAATAATCGGGTTATAAATAACTATAGTAACTAATAAACAATTTGATTTAGACAATGTCAGATTCTTAAACGAATTTGATTTATAGTCATATCAAAAAATATTTAATACATTATCATATCAATATATATCAAAATACATATCAAAATATTTAACATATCATCAAGTTTAAATTTACATATCAAAACATTTAACATATCATCAAGTTTAGTCATGGACCGCAGTATTCAGCAGTATTTCATAAAATGTGTCGCAGTATCAATGGCAATTGTAACAATTTATGGTAAGTAGACCTTTTTTTGTCTCCGTTGCGTGCGGCTTTTGCGTGAGCATTTCTCGCGTCCCGTTTGTCGCGGGTATAACCGTTTTAAAAGCCGCGCTTAAAGCCGTGTACATACGAGCGCGCCGAACGCGCTAAGCCGAACCTAAGCCGGGTATCGACTGCGCGCGGCAAACCCTCGAACATTGGCTCGCGCGGCAGCCGCGCGTAGTCGATACCCACCTTAGGCCTGATGCACACGTGCGGTTTTTAAACGCGCGGTGCCGCTGCGATGCCGCTGCGGTACCGCGGCCGTATATGCACACGTGAGCGTTTTTTGTACTAGAAACCGCTCTCCAGTATTTCGCCAACATTCGTCAGTACCGTGTTCGCGTAGTAAAAAGTGCGGTGCCGCGGCGTTTCGTCGGGGAATTGCGGTACACGATCGCCCGCAAGTTCACGCGCGGTGTCGCTAACCGCGGTTCGCGGCAAACCCTCGAACATTGGCTCGCGCGGCAGCCGCGCGTAGTCGATACCCACCTTAGGCCTGATGCACACGTGCGATTTTTAAACGCGCGGTGCCGCTGCGATGCCGCTGCGGTACCGCGGCCGTATATGCACACGTGAGCGTTTTTTGTACTCGAAACCGCTCTCCAGTATTTCGCCAACATTCGTCAGTACCGTGTTCGCGTAGTAAAAAGTGCGGTGCCGCGGCGTTTCGTCGGGGAATTGCGGTACACGATCGCCCGCAAGTTCACGCGCGGTGTCGCTAACCGCGGTTCGCGGCAAACCCTCGAACATTGGCTCGCGCGGCAGCCGCGCGTAGTCGATACCCACCTTAATGCAATGTTGCACGCGCGGCGCGCTCGTTCGTGTGGACAGTATTTGAAACACGCGCGCGCTGTTACTGCAACCGCGCGGAGAGAACCAATTTTTGTCGGTTTTTCCGACGAACACAAAGGAAATGTTCGGCGCAGTGTGTACGTGTTTATATTGTTTTTATCATCGTTGAAACGCGCATACCGCTTTGACAACATGATTTGACACTAGTACATTGTCGTAACTCGTAACCTACTTATTACTAGTACTCGTATTTGTGTACTTGTAAGTTTTGTATATTTGCATTTTTGAATAAATAATGGAGTGGTCACAAGAAAAGTGTCTAAGGTTAATTGAGGTATATTTGTGTCCATTTTTGCGATTTTTGGACCAATTTTTGTCAATAATATTTCAAAAGTTGAAGAACTCATTCGCGTAAAATTTTTATATTGCCCACTGATTTCTTGAAATTTTAAATCCATTAAAAGTTCATTTCCCCAACGTTTTTTAAATAACTCAGTGTGCCACCATCTTCGTTTACGACCCCTTTTTTTTGGTACAGTACTTCCCAAAACAACTATTGCTGCACTACAAACTAGTAAAGCTTCTTCAGCCTCCATTATTTATATTAAAATAATTAAATTTAAAATTACTTAATTAAAACGACTATGGTCAGTCACGGTACGACTCCGAACGTCTGAACTATGCATGAAAATGTGGGGGTCGCATACATTAACGTCACTTAACTCAAACCGGTGCAGATATGCCTGGAACGCACCGTGCCCTGTAAGGAACTGCGCGGAGAAGTGGTCCGCTTGGAACCACCGCTGCGCGAGCCTCCATCAAACAGGTTTTTTGGGGTTCTTAGATTCAGTACGTGCCGTTCGCAATTATATTTGTATGATGAAAACGATACATTGTCCCGTGCACTATAATATAGTTGAAAGTAATGTATTATTCTTACGATTGTGTTAAAACAGGTATGCATCAGAATCCGGGTTTATTGTTAAAAGTACTCAAGATTTTGTATAACGACTACTTTGATACAATTACAATAAAAATATTCTTTTGGGCAATACTTTTGCTAATACTTCTGAAATTGGTTCTATACCTGGTAAATGCATGCGTCAGCGAGTCTATAGAATTCCGACGGCAAACCAAGAAGAAAAAGATGCAATCAAATAGGTGAGTTTATACATGTTTGTTATTACTTAAGTAAGACGGGAGATTTTAAAATTTTTTTTTTTGATGTGAAAACATCTTATACGGCGTTTCATAATATATTACATGGTTGTTGTTGGTTGTAATATATTACAAGTGTTAATAACAATGTTTTTTTTTTTTAGTACGCCGGGCCTGGAAACAGTAGTGAACCAGGAGACTAGTCACCTATATTTATTAGACTGACGGCTCTGAGCGTGTTCTTCGACAGGTTGAGGTAAAGAGTCACAAAGTCAATGTTTGGAGATTAGTAAATATGTTTATTAAAATATAAGACAAAATGTAACTTTAATAATTACGTTAAGGGGATTGCAGCAGACGTATTTTTCATGCGTTTTAGACCAATAAGCGGTAG
This sequence comes from Therioaphis trifolii, assembly GCA_027580255.1. Lineage (NCBI taxonomy): Eukaryota > Metazoa > Arthropoda > Insecta > Hemiptera > Aphididae > Therioaphis > Therioaphis trifolii. The sequence goes on along the minus strand of CM050409.1, from coordinate 30,726,320 downwards.
TAAATTACACATACTTCGGAATGTCCGATTTTAATTTTTTATACATGTATGAACTCGTTGACAAAATATCTAGGTTATTTAGGAAGTCGATTTTCAATTTTCAATTTTAAAGGACCTTAAAATAGCGATTTTTTTTTCAAAAATCCCATGAAATAATTGCATTACATTTGTATTTATTTTGGGCACATCTAATTTTAAATCAAAAAAGTGATTCCTAAAGAGCATAGTCTAGAAGTTTATAAATTCAACCATTTTTTCAAAATTACAATCGGACTTCAGGAAGTATGTTTAATTTACTACCGCTTTTAGTAGTTTTTATAGCATTGCAAACATGAATATATTTTATTTTTCGTAAAGTATTGACATGTGCCTGCGCGTGCGAGAGGTTGTTTCGGCGGCGTCTCGCGGCTGCCGACGCGCGACGGGCCGTGATAGATTCTCGGAAAGTCGGAAACAATTAGCCGATAAGGATTATTGGATAGGTATAGAACATTACTAATGGGCGACAATAATAATAGTCGGTAATAATAATAATATTTTTCCAAATTTAATACAACCCACGTCCCACATAATATATTTAAATACGAAGTATAATGATACTACCTATTTATGAATTATTTGATTTCAACACAACACGCCGATAAGTAAGTTTTGTGTTTTTTTCAATTTTTTTTTTACAAAATGGGTAAAGATTGGTATTATGGGAGAAAAGCTAGACGTAAGTTAAGTGCACCTAAAATTAAAAAACCATAAGATCATTCGCTTCACTCAGAATCTAAAAACACGTAAATTATTTTAGATTATGAGCGAAGTGATGAATGTATTGGTTTTACAATGATGTGTGTTTTTTTAAAAAATTTTTTTTTTGTGTCTGTCATCACCTTTTAGGACAGTAAAATGTATGAATTTTCTTCAACAGTAACTTTTCTGATAGGAAAGTGAATCTAGTTGGTACTTTGGGGGGTCAAAAGTAAAAATTTCCTAGTAGTTTTCAAAAGCAACGCGAAAAACAAAAGAAAAATTAAGGAAAAACGGGAATTTTTACGCAAAATCGATTTTGGTTTTTGGTATAACTCTAAAACAAATGACCGTAAATGCATGAAATTTTCACTGGTTGTTTATATTTGCATTTTCTATACACCATAACATTTTGAAAATAATTGGACTCTTTTTTAACTGTTTACGGGCATTGTCAGTTTTCAATTTTTTTAGTTTTTTTTTTCTATAAATATCAATAAAATTTCATTTGTTGGTTAAAAAAGCTTGAAATTTTAATAGAAGGCTCCTACGTTATTGTTTGAAAGGCAGATGAAAAAAATTAAAAACCCTTGGTCACAGTTTTTTTTTATACGCGTTTAAAGTTCAAATCTTGACAAAATACGGAAAAATCACGAAAATTAGCAAATTATTTTTAGTTGAGAATTCGTAAAAATTTTTCTTTTGAAATCTAAGGTTTGAAAATTTATACCCGTGAATATACTAATTGTGTTTGTCATTTCTTATTTGTCTCGCTGACTTTTACTCTAAATTGTACCTATCATATACATGTAGTATTATTGTATCATTATATTATCTACCTAGGTATCTATACGATAATACGTTATGGATATCATAATTTAAATTCATATACAAGACAGTGTATTATCAATAATTACGATAATACAGTTTATAGTTTAATTTTTAAAAATATTATTATAGTAATATACTTAAATATTAATTAATAATTTATATTGAACTTCGTGTTTCAATACATAGTATTTGAAATTTTTGAAATTGGTAAAATAATGTGGTAAATATTTTGGTAAAAGAAATTTTTTTTGACTTTTTTCCTTGGTTACATGGTTTTAGAATTAATTGATTTAGTATATGAACGTGAGTTTCCTTTTCTTATCGGGGATGGTTTGTAATACTACTTTTTTTAAAAGTTGTAATTGTATAAAAAAGTTAAGTAATGTAATAGTTAATAACTATGAAATTACAAAGTGATTCACGTGTGTAGTAAAATGTAATTGTACATTTTTGTAAATTGCAGCGAAAGCCGAGTATTAGAGTGAGTAGGTAATATAATAGTAAAAGATAACGCGCGAAATTGAACATAATATATTATCATTTTTATAGCATTTTAATTATACGTAGTTCTGGGAATTCGTAATACTGTCGACCGATAGTCCGTGGCACGCGATAAGAGGGATTACACACACTAATGTTCATTTACTACTCACACATAGACATAGCCCAAATGTTCATGTTATGTGAATTGCCTAAATATTACTCCTTAAAACATGATACGCTGCAGCCCCCTTAATAAAAGAAATGTGAGGACAGACGTTACGGTCTGCCCGAGAATAAGTAGGTTCGTGAACACTAGAGCTGGCGGCGATGTAACCACGCGGGGCTACGACCAGGTAGTGTTCGAGGCTTGGGAATCGGACTTAATCTAATTTTACAGCAAAATAGAGTCCGTATTTATACAATTCATTGGGCTCTATTTTACCCTTTCTTATACATTACTCGAGAACCCGGATACGGAGAATAGGTGAGTCAATACTAGATGCGGAGAGATAGTTGTTTTCGGCGAGGTCTTTGAAATGGCAAGGGATCATAAATTTTGGGTACGGCGGCCGCTTGTTGAAGTATCACGAATTTAGTATTTATGGACTTGCTATATCTTCTAATATTAATCGTGATATTGGTTAATTGCGTGTGTAGAAGTCTCACGATGTTGTTATTTATGTTATATGCGAAATATTCGTGTATGCGTAGTATCGGTTTACTACATGCCTCCCCTGAAAGAAGGAAGATCCCATCTTCCTTTCAAAATCTAATCTTAAGTGCCGGATAAACCGATATATTAGTTTTTTCTTCTTCCGTTGGTTCTTGTCCCGTTGGTTCATCGGCTAGGCATATTGATTGCATTTCTTCTTGTTGTATTTCCTCCAAGTATTGTGCCCGTGATTTATTTATTTCTAACATTTTGTTGAACTGGTATATGGTAATAAGGAGAATTATAATTATGAAACTCGCTATTATAGTATATAGCATGTAGCTTTGGAGAAATTGACTTTCTCTTAATTTATCGATAGTTTCTTGTTTTTTTCTTCATTTGATAAAGTTCTTCTCTTGATTTGGAAATGGAGTCTAAATCGTCCATGTGATTGTTGATGACGTCTTCGTCGTTTAGTACTAAATCAATTGATTGATCTGGGTTTATGTTGCTTTTAATTTTGGAGTGTGGAACAAAGTCTAGATATTCTATGTCATGTTCTATTTTTCCTGGTACGAGAACGTCTCTTGCTCCATATCCTCTGCATGTTTCGTTAAGTGTAATTATACCTGCGCCTTCTAAGGTATGGGTTGTTGATTCTTTATCATTTTCATATGTTATGAAGATTACTTCATTATCCGTTACGTATAGCCATTTGTTTTGTCGATTTAATTTGTGAAAAATAGTTGATCGTAACGTGAGTTGTTTGATGTTACACGAGTCGGGTACATCTTTTGGATCCTGTAGTAGTTGTACCTCACAAATTGGTCTAAGTGTCCTTGGATGAAGATATTGGATTTCAGGACATAAAAGGAAATCTCGAGTATGTTTACATTGTGCGTAGTTAAAATTGTTATAGGTTGTGTAGTGTTCCTTAGTCTTACTTACTGCTAAATACTTATGGCTAGGTTTAATATACATACAATTAGTTTTTTCACATACAGGTTTAGGGATAAGATTATATAATATAAAATCATTTTGATAAACTAATGGTATGGTTAGTACAAATACAATGTTGTTATTAGAATAGTATACTATTAAATCTGAGAGTTTTACTAAATCGTAAACAGTTGACAAACTGGGTTGGTATGGCAAATCTGTACCATGTGGTAACGATATTTTTATATCTTGGAAATGATTTACTAACTCTGGTAGACCTAGTAAGTATGGGTGAATTTGACCTATTTTCGCACTTTCAATTACGTTAAATAATATGTCTAACTCTGACATGTGTTTTGTAAATAGTAAGCTCATGTAAATAAAGTGTTTGTTTATAAGGTTTAGGATCTGCTGATCCATAGTTGCGTTTTTAATTTCATTTACCATAATTTTAATTTCGTAATTTTCGCGTGCCTCAATTTCTTGTTTAAGCTTAACGACTTTTAGTTGTTCAGAGACATAGTTTGTGTTTGTGGTGCCCCCTGCTATTAATTTTTCAATACCGAAATCGAATTTCTTTATGCAATCGAGATTACATAAACCATAAATGGTTTGGGCGACTTTACTTATGGTACCTATTACACTACGTTTAGTAAATGTATGTTTATGACCGATTGATGATAAAATTAAATTTCGTTTGTTTTTATATTGTCTGGCAATACTAGTTACTGGATAAAGTAAATGATGACAGTTAGCCTCAGCGTTATTACTCACGTTTCGGCAAGCCTGCTCGGTTTTTGTTAAATAGGTATCTATATATTCCCATTGTTCGGTATGTTTAGCAAGATCTATGTAAGTGGTTAAATCCCATTTCGAAGTGACTATGTTGACTAGTCCTCGGTTTTCGTAATATAACCCTGCGGTTTGGTTAAGTTTTTCGTCTGTTATTCACGATGTACTGGTGACCAGTTGCAAGTAAGTTAGTGTAATAAAAATTCTGAAATTTAAAAAAAAAATAAAATAATAATAAAAAGAAATACTGTATATTGAATTACGGGATTATTGAATACTTTAAATATTGGTTGCTTGAACCATAAAAAAAAAAAATAGAATGAAAAGAAAAAAGTTTTTTAATATTTTGTTGATTGATTAGTCGTTAAATTTTCTTACGTTATTTACGTTTCTCACCAGGTGAGAGATTTTGTTCTGTGTATACGTTAATTGAAATGTCTGTTCCGAGAAAAATATATTTTAATATCGTACGAACTCTTTCGTATTTGGTCATGGCGGTGGAACCTTCGATACGGATAGTGGAACAGGTTTTAAGATTATTTTGTACGCATAGCTCGCGCATTTTTAAGTACGCGTTATAAATATCTTGTGCGTTAAATTTCATTAAGTATGTTTCAGTTATAGCATAAAAGAATATTGTCCTATCCTCGTGTTTTATAGTTACGACGGTCTCGTCGTCCTTGAACTTAATGGTATCAAGATTGTTGTCTTGGATCAGTTTCCTAACAGCGGGATGCACGATAATTACGTCACGCGGAATAGGAATAAACAAGTTTTCGTTACTATTCGCGTTTTTAATGCTCCCGTCGGTTTCTGTTATTTTCGAGTTAAAGATCGGTGTTTTTTTCGCGTCTATAAATTTATTATATTCTATGTTGCCTGCGTCGGCGTCTTGTACTACGTGAATTCGTGACAAACAATCGGTATTAGAATGTTCGGAACCGGCCCGGTAAATCATTGAATAGTCGTATTCCTCGAGTTGTAACCGCCATCGCATGATGTTGATGGGTTTAGTTACACGCGGTGTGTTACTATTATGCGTTACAATGTCAGTAGCGGGGAGGTATTCTCCTTCGCTGTGAGATAAATCGGAATATTCGGATTTTATTTCGAGAAGACTTTCGTTTTCTTCGTTATTTAAATGGTCCGTAGGAATTGTATGAGTTAAATAATTTATTTTATCGCCGTCTAAACTGGTTTTGGTTATTAGTACTTTATCGTTTGTACATGGGTCCCAGTTTATATTATTTGAATTAATTTCATCAATGATAACTGGTTGTTCCGAAAAATTTATGGTATTACTTTTAATCTCATGTTTGTTTACTGGACTTACGCTATTTGCCAAAATTACGTCATTATTTAATTCCTGTTTTTGAATACTAACAGTGTCGTGCTCAATATTTTTGTTGTTCTTTATTAGTAAGATACAGTTACTACGCGGCGGTATAATAACAGGTTTTATTGTTTGTTTATGGGGTATAATAAATTCGTCTTTGCTTAGATCAAGGATAATTTCGTTTTCTATTATAAAATCTCGCCCGATTAAACCATCTTCTGGTATTGGAAAATCGTCGTGTACAATTTCAAATTTAGCAATAAGCGTTATAGAATTTATTGTTATAGGAGTGGTTACGATACCTAAAGTTTTAATAGGCCATGGGTTAATGCCTTTTATATCACGTTTATTTTTTTCATTTACTTTTACGTTGTCGCGAAAGGCCGATATTTTTATTAAATTCATGTCAGCGCCCGTGTCAATAAGAAAACGTAGTTTATCGTTTACGAAATTATGTGATTTAATATTAATTTGTCCCTTATTAAGAATCGGTGTTATTATACGAACATTGTTTTTTATTTCGGAGACTGTACGGTCTTCGGTTTCGTTTTCGCGATCCTGTTTTTTTTTATTTTCGTTATATAGTCGTCGTCTACATTCGGAAATGTCGTGATTTGGTCGTTTGCAATATTTGCAAAAATTTACGGTCCCTACGTTATTGGGTTTTTGTTCGAAGCGATACGTATTCGGGTTTCGAAAGTTTGTCGGTTGGTTTGATCGACATTCATTTGCATAATGCCCCATTTTACTACATTTATTACATTTAATATGCGCTTTATTCATCCCGCGGTTTCGATTATTATTATTATTATTATTATTGTTATTACGGAAATTATTGGGTTTATTATTTTCCCATGAGTTAGGTTTATCCGCGGTCGATTCTTTTTCCATTGCTAGTCTTACTGCGTCTTCGAAAGACGTAATGTTTCGAGCTTCTATAATTAATCGGATCGATGGGTTGATACCCTCAAGAAATACGCTAAGTGCGTTAACTAATACAGTTTCTGCGATTATTCGTGAATCGCTAGGAGTTTTTCCTACTGTTAATGCGCTAGTAAGTTGATGATAAATATTCTCTATACGTTTAGCAAAGGAGTGTACGTTTTCGTCGTATTTTTGTCTCATAGAGCTTAATTGTTTTTGCAAATAATTAATAGATTGAGCGGGTTTGTAAATGGACCTAAGGTGTGTTTTTAGCTGTTCCCAGGTCGTAAATTCATGATATTTAATATTTTCGAAAGCCCCCTCTATTAATTGTGATAAAATGTGTTGTAATATAAAAGTCTGTGAAGTTTCTTCTACGTTTGCAAGTGCTAATTCACACTTATTTTCAAAAAAGGTTAGTTCATTTTCCGTACCACCACTAAATGTGGGGATAAGCCGTATGGCTGAGTCGATACCTATAGCTGATTTGGCCATTATATTCGGGGTATCTACAAAAGTTCGATTTAAAAATTCGTTTGAGTCGGAGCTCACGTTAAAATTGTTTTCAGTATCACTATTATCGTTAGTAAGTGTGTCGTTGGTATTTGTCGTATCAATCGACGTACCTAAATCGGAATCGGGTTTATCGTTCCTATTTGCCTGACTACGAGTAAACATCTACTCTAGTACAGTAAGTCATAAGTTTGTAAAGTTACGTTGGTTTCTTTAAAAAGAAAAAATAAGAAAAAATACTCTCAGATAAAAAAAAATATACTATTAAATAACAACTCACAGTGACTGCATGTTTGTTGAGTGTCGTGGAAAAAATGAAACTTCGTACTGCGCTGTCCCTGCGTCAGTGAAAAATGGTTGAAGTTCGTGTATATCTGAGGTCGTGTACTGCGCTTGTCCCTGCGTCAGCAAAAATGGTAGAACGAAGTGGCTCGATGATCTCGCTACGGAACTGCTATGCACGTAGACCAATTGGCAAGCAATTGGGTTTTTCGAAGTAGCGTTCAGAGTTCGTCAGTTGGGCTCTTAAGTTACTTGTTTGAACTTAATCAAACGTTTTCTTTCAACGAGGACCCCACACCTGACACCAAAAAGTATGTAGTGAACCCCACACCTGACACCAGTACACCACAAAGTATGTAGTGAACCAGGAGACTAGTCACTATACTCAATATTTATTAGACTGACGGCTCTGAGCGTGTTCTTCGACAGGTTGAGGTAAAGAGTCACAAAGTCAATGTTTGGAGATTAGTAAATATGTTTATTAAAATATAAGACAAAATGTAACTTTAATAATTACGTTAATAAAAGAAATGTGAGGACAGACGTTACGGTCTGCCCGAGAATAAGTAGGTTCGTGAACACTAGAGCTGGCGGCGATGTAACCGCGCGGGGCTACGACCAGGTAGTGTTCGAGGCTTGGGAATCGGACTTAATCTAATTTTACAGCAAAATAGAGTCCGTATTTATACAATTCATTGGGCTCTATTTTACCCTTTCTTATACATTACTCGAGAACCCGGATACGGAGAATAGGTGAGTCAATACTAGATGCGGAGAGATAGTTGTTTTCGGCGAGGTCTTTGAAATGGCAAGGGATCATAAATTTTGGGTACGGCGGCCGCTTGTTGAAGTATCACGAATTTAGTATTTATGGACTTGCTATATCTTCTAATATTAATCGTGATATTGGTTAATTGCGTGTGTAGAAGTCTCACGATGTTGTTATTTATGTTATATGCGAAATATTCGTGTATGCGTAGTATCGGTTTACTACAGCGCTAGTGCACCGTATACACGTAGGCACGGACTAAGATGATATGGACTAGTAACCAATAGACCGGGGGGGAGTAGAGAACCGGTCGGCAAATGTTTCGGATTCACCAGTACAAGTAGTACAACTAGGGGTAAACTAATTTGTATACTAATTTGCAGCATTATACTTAATTGCACATACAACTGTAATACTTTTACCACGTTCAGCTGATACAACTTTTGCAACTCGTTTCACACCTATAGGTGATATCACCTTAGGTTAGGTTAGGCAGGGAGATCCGGCACTGACGACAACACTCCGAACAGATAACTTTCTCGTGAATACTCGATTCTTTACATTGCACAATCTCTGAAATAAATAAATATCCGCGAGAACTAGAAATTAGAATCGCTCCGTCAAAGATTAGTATCGCGCGTTACTACGCGAGTAAACGAGTACACTGCAATGTTGAACGGCTCGTCTTATTAGTTAAGTCTCTAACGCGAAGGTCCGGCAAACCCGCGGCCCGCGAAGCAATTTTTTATGGTCATCCGCATGATTATCATTCTGTCCAATCTGTTGTATGTTTCAATAATATTTTTCAAATAAATTTTCGAATAATTTTATTCGATAGACTCAATAAATTAAAAACCCAAAAGTAATTAATCGATAAAAAAGTATTTCTGTCGTTTTAAAACACTAACATCAAACATTTTTACAGGCGACAATATCCGTTATTACCAATCCATAATAATCACTACGTAATTAATGCACGCCAAGAACCTGCAACGCAACGAGTATGGAGTGTTAATGACCAACGAAACTTGATTGAACGTATTAGTGAATCAAATCACATTTCAATACCTATGCCGTTCTAAAGTGACTCAATGCGTGCTCAAAACGCATTTAAAATTTGGAGATAAGTATACCGTATATTTTATTTAACGGATAGGTTTTAATGTTTTAAATCGAAATCGAGTAGGCATGCTTATAAAAAGCATTTTTCACATTTTAATTTTCCTTATTAGGCTAAAATTTTAAGATATTCAGGCGTTTTAAGTTAGTAATGGCGAGAGGTAAGAGTCCTCGCTAAGCCATTCAGCCACTTCTTCACTGCTCATAACTGAATATGGTTAGGGGAGAGCGGGGTAAGTTGACGCTGTTAAGGTTTAATGAACTATTTTTCCAAAAGTATTAATTTTTAAGACCTAAATTTGGTACACATATTAATAATGATACTTAGAATCATTATAAAAAATTTGATGACTTAAAATTAACATGTTTTGGATGTTTTTTAGTTTTTTTTTCTGATTTGGGCATCTTGCCCCGTGTCAGGGGTAAATTGATTTTGTACTGGGGCAAGTTGGCCTTTATTATTTCAAAGTTTAATTTTTGACTTTAAAATGTATAATAATTCATAAAACAAGTTAGGCAGATAAAAAACAACTCACTTATATAATATAAACAAATTAAACTTATTTAACATTTCTTTTAAAATACCAAAAATTAATTTCTTAATGATCACAAACAATAAATATTAAATAATAATCACTTTTAAGTCAATTTCAATAAAAATAAAAAATAAAAAACAACTTGTATAAAATATAATTAGAAATATTTAGTAGATAACAGTTAAAATATAACACTTAATCACTCTTAAGTAAATTTAAATAAAATAAAAATAAAAAACAACTTCTATATAATATAATTAGAAATATTTAGTAGATAACTCTTAAAATATAATACTTAATCAGTAATCACTCTTAATTCAATTTAAATAAAATAAAATAAAAAACAACTTGTATATAATATTAATATAATTAGGAATACCTTTAGTAGGTAACAGTTAAAATTTAAAAACAATCTAGGTAACTACTTACAAAACTCTCATGTAAAGTTTGAATAGTCATCTCGACCTGCACACATTTCGTGACCACATCTTGAACATTTGATACAACATACCCATTTTTCCCCATTCACATAATTTTTGTATGGTTCTGTACAGTACATGCATTCTTCTTCTCCAGAATCTTCATCATCTGTATTGACATAAGGGGGTTCTTCATCAGATATTGATTAGGTAGAGATTTTCTGGGATACACACTTGGTTTTGAATAATTTTTTTCTAACCACATTTTTTTTCTTAGAAGCTTTTTACTGTTCAATTGTTTTTTTATCATTCTTAATTTTTCTCTTTGATTTTTGCTTGAACTAAATCTTCTTTTAATTTTTTCTTCTGCTCTAAATGCATTTTGACTGGAGAACTTGTTAAAACCATAGATGAAAATGTACTTCTAACTCTTTTATTTACTTTACTAGGCGCTAAAGGAAGTTCTGGAAGCTTAAATGTGGCAGTTGGTGATACAATATTTGGTACAATATTATTGTCAAAATTTGAACTTCCATCTATAAAAACTGTATTTAAAGTTTTCAATGTTTGGTAAAATTTGATTATTTTGGGGGGTTTGATTATCTATATATTCTGTATCATCCGATAAAATTGTATTTTTTTCATTTAAAGATTTATTAGTAGTAACCGCTGCTGCATACTCTTCATCGGGAAAAATTTGAGCATTGAAAGGCTCAATCCCACATGCTTTAAACCCACTGATTGCGTTTCCAAGAGTAGCAGCTTGAGTATATGCTTCATTAAATAATTTGCCAATAGTTGCTTCTGATATGACACAACCAGGATTATTAACCCTGTAATTGTCACAAGCTTGGCTATTAAATGTTTTAAGGGGTCCAAAAATGATACATCAAGAGGCTGTAATCTATGTGTTGTGTGTGGAGGGAATCCCAACATAGTTATATAATTAATTCTACAAAAAGATATAGCTTCTAATGAAACATGAGATGCATGATTATCAAGTATCAACAGTATTAGAATATCATTACTTGGTTTACCATGTTTAATGAAATGTTCTAAATAAAATAAAAAATTATCATTTGTCATCCAGCCGCTTTCATGTGCAATTCCGTGACTTCCAGGTGGACAAATATATTCACTAAATCAGGACGTAAATGTTTACGTGGAAATATAAAAAATGGTGGCACATAATTACCCATTGCGTTAATTGCACATACAACTGTAATACTTTTACCACGTTCAGCTGATACAACTTTTGCAACTCGTTTCACACCTATAGGTGATATCACCTTAGGTTGTTTATTAGGGACTGTTGATAACCCGGATTCATCAACATTGAAAATTTGATGAGGTTGATAATGTTTTTCCAATCGAATTTCTCTTAAAGCATCAAAAATTACGTTTACTTTATTGAAACACATATGACGACCCACTGAAGTATCTTCAGGAGTTCTAAAGCTAAATCCAAACTCTTGCATAAATTTATAGCACCAATCTTCTACTGCCATTTTTGTATTATTGTTTAAATGGCCGTAGCCATTTTCCTCCAAAATCGAATTACCGTTTTCCCCCACAGTCCATTTTCCTCCAAAAAAAAAAAAAAATAATTTTGACCATTTTCCTCCAGTTTCCATTTTCCTCCAATAAATAAAATAATAAAATCGTCATTCGTTATTAGAATAAATATAACAGAAGAATAACAATAAATTAGTTAATAATAGAATATGTAAAATAATTCAGATTTTGACTTATATGCTAAGAAATATTTATAACTATCACGAATTATCAAAGGTTTTCCTCGAGAATTTTCAATAAACGTCGCTTTTTTAGACATGTTAAAAATTAAAATTTGCTAAACTTTAAAACACCCTATAGGCACACTATAGGCAAAAGTAAAATGTATATACGTAAATGACCGTATGTTGTATACGTACGTATCTTTATTAGGCTTAATCAAAGTTACAATCGACTTTTATAAGCTGCGTGTGCTGTCGAACACTTGGACTAGCATTTTTCCCTAGCCGATAAGAACGCGACTAGAATTTAATCAACAGATACGCGCAAAACTTGATCCTATCCATACTCTATTTTTATAATACGAAACGCAACACTACAACACTGACTAAAATATTGGAGGAAAATAGACATAATTTTAGTCAAAAATAATGTGGAGGAAAATGGAAACCAACCTTTTTTGTTTTTGGCGGAAAATGGATAGTGAAGGAAAACGGTATCTCGTTTTTGGAGGAAAATGATCCCGCCCGTTTAAACAGTGATCAATACTGTTGGTAACTGCAAGATTATAAACCAGTTTTTATAACTGTACTTTGGTTAAACCAAATGCTCTTCTTTCAATTTCACCAATATATTTTTTCAGCGCCTCTAATTGTTCTATTGAGAATCTACTGCGAAATCTACCTCCATGAACTGGCATAGATTCCTTCTACAATTAAGAAAAATTAAATAATTTAATGTTTTTCAGTTATTACAAATTTACAAATATTTTTTACCTTTAACTTTTTCTTTATACGCAACATTGTTTCTGGTATTTCAAATTGTTTTGCACTAGCGATACATGACATTTCTTTTTGGATACAAGCATCCACTGCTTTAATCAGGTTTTGACCAGACCATGACCTTTTTGTGGTCTTTTTAATATAATTTCTGACCGTTTTCAACAAAATTCAACGAATGTACAACTAAAAATATGATCAAGGTTGTTACTTATAAGTGATCAATTTAAAGTAAAAGAAAACGATTATAAATGTTACAAAATTTAATTAAAAACTACTTTATATATAAATAGGTAGGTACTATAACACTCAATACAAATGTATTGAATAACATTTAGGTTGTGTTTATCCATATAAATATCTATACATGAATAAAATAAACGTATTAGGTAAAAACAATTGATAAATTAAAATAACGTGCTATTTCGTACACAATTAATAGTTCAAAATTTCACATAAGCGTTTAGTTTGGACAGATAATAAATTCGGCATCTTGCCCCAGTCAGCTTGCCCCAAACGA